>CM041637.1:46817595-46828359 GCA_023333625.1 Bothriochloa decipiens | reverse complement strand
CAACCGGAAGTGGTTACTTGCTGTTGAATAATTATTACCATGCTTGTGTAGTACAGGTGCTAATGTAGCATGATAAGGGTAATCAGATTAAAATACATTGCTAGAAGGTTCTTATTAATTGTTTCTTAATGCAAGCTTTTCCGCAATTTAAATGAGTCAGCTATCCTACTTATACAGCCTTGCATACTCCTTGGAGTCTCTTTATTTTAGTTTATGACGGGTAAGTCTAGCTGAGTACATCCTCGTACTCAGGGTTTTATTTCCCATGTTTTTGCAGATGGTGAGATGCTTTATGGTTGTTGTCAGAACTGTTTCTATCCCGCCTTGGGAGATGATTAGACCTTGGGCATGGTCACTCTTCTCGACTTGATGCTTTTGCTGGATGTGGACCAAGGACCTGGCACTGTATTTGAACTAAATGCGTGTGTGGCTTTAAACTAAATCGCTTCCGCTTTTATTTGAATTTGAACTTGGTTTTGTAATAACTCTATTTCATACTCCGATGATGTTTTAAACTATGTGCGAATTGTGTACTTGTGAATGGAATCACTAAACTATTACGATCTTGGTCTTGCCGAAAAAGTTTGAAATCCTTCGAGATTTCACGGACTACCGGGTTTATTAGGTCTCAATCATATGATTTGCTGAATTAATGGCGGATTATGTGCTTGTGCTCTAATAAATTGGTCGGTTCTGTCACAACCAGGAGCCATTTAATACCCAGCTCGACTGCTATGCGGAGGCCGTGTAGGGCTGCTTCGTACTCGACCACATTGTTGGACGCCTTGAAATGTATGCGCAAGACGTAGCAGAGTGTTTCCTTGGAAGGAGAGATAAAACAGACATCTGCCCTGATGCCATCAATGTTCAAGGAACCATCGAAATACATTTTCCCATGGTCGGGAGACGTGTTAGCCAGGGACAAGTTGAGGTCCGACCACTCCACAATGAAATCAACCAGGGCCTAAGACTTCACGATGTTACGACTGTGAAATTTCAGCGTGAACACGGAGAGCTCTAACACATATTTGACAATATAGCCACTAGTGTCTCTGTTGCGGAGAATGTCGCCAAGTGCAGCTTCTGTGACCACCGTGACCTTATAGGCTTGGAAGTAATGGAGAAGCTTTCGTTTGGTGATCAGGAGTGTGTACATTAGTTTTTGCACGTGATTCTATCGTTGCTTGGTTTCATTAAGAACCTCGCTAACATAGTAAACTGGGCGCTGCACGCCGTAGACGTGCCCGGGTTCCTGGCGCTCGACCACCATCATGTTACTGACCACGTTAGTTGTGGCAGTGATGTAGAGGAGAAGCTCCTTGCCTTCTTGTGGGACCATGAGTACTGGGGGAGTTGCCAGGTACTCCTTGAGCTGTCTAGAAGCCTTGTCGGCCTCCTCCGTCCACTCCAGTTTCTCCTTGGCTTTGAGCAGCTTGAAGAAGGGAAGCCCTTTTTCGCCCATGCGGGAGATGTAGCGGCTCAGGGCTGCAATGCAGCCGGTAAGTTTTTGGATATCTTTGACGTTACGTGGTTGTTGCAGGTCCAACACGATTTGAACCTTCTCGAGGTTTGGGTGTATGTCGTCTTGCCTGACGATGTTGCCGAGCAGGATCCAGGGACGGGACGCTAAAGATGCACTTGTTGGCCTTCAGTTTCCACTGAAAATTATTGAGGGCCGCGAAGGTTCGTTGGAGGTCAGCCACCAGTGTATGGGAATCCCTGGTCTTCACCACCACATCATCTACATACACCTTAATGAGGTCGTCAGTGATCTCGTGCTCGAGGCAGGCCTTGATGGCCCGCTGGTAAGTAGCTCCAGCGTTCTTGAGGCCAAACAACATGGTCATGTAGTAAAAAAGCACCGAAGGGGGTGATGAAGGCAGTTTTCTCCTAGTCCTTTTTAAGGGCTATTTAATGATAACCTGAATAGCAATATAGGAAAGAAAGCAACTCGTAACCTGCAGTAGAATCTATGACCTCATTGATTCGAGGGAGATTGAAAGCTTATTTAGGGCAGTGTTTATTGAGATCAGTGTAATCAACGCACATTCTCCATTCATTATTCTTTTTGAGTACAAGAACCAGGTTGGCTAACCACTCCGAGTGATACACCTCTTGATAAAGCCAGCTGCTAGGAGCTTAGCTACTTCTACCCTAATGACTTCCTCACGGTCACGAGCAAAATGACGTATCTTCTGCTTGATGGGCTTTGCTGTCTTCGAGACGTTAAGGTAGTGCTCAGCCTTTTCCCAGGAGACACCAGGCATGTCGGTGAGTTTCCACGCGAACACGCTGATGTGCTCTTGAAGAAATTGGATGAGCGCGTCTTCCTATTTGAGGGGAAGGGTAGCCCCGATCTTGGTGGTTTTTGAGGGGTCGTTTGGGTCGAGTTGGATCACCTTATGCTGCTTGGCCTTGTTGGACGGCCGTCGCGCATACCCAACTGGGACCTCGAGCTCCACAGGGGCGCCTCCTTGACATCCATGCTGGCGTGCTTCAACTCCTCGACCTCCACGACTGCATAGGCGTCAGACTCGCACACACGTGCCGTGAAGACGTTACCGCACAGGGATAGGATGCCCTGCTCGGTTGGGAGTTTCAACATGAGGTACCCATAGTGGGGAACCACCATGAATTTGGCAATCCCTTGTCAGCCAAGGATGGCGTGGTATATGCCCTCGAAATCGGCCACAATGAAGGTGATGTGGTCGATGCGGAAGTGCTGCTTCGTCCCAAACTGGATGGGTAGTGTGACTTGCCCGAGGGAGTACGAAGGTTTTCCCGGCATCATGCCCTAGAACGGAGACTCGTATGGCTTGAGGTCATCCTGCTTCAGCCCTAGCTCCTTGAAGGCTGGGTAGAATAGAATGTTTAGGGCGCTGCCACCGTCAACGAGCACTTTCTCGAATCGGACGCTGTCTATCACCGGGTCAAGGACCAACGAGAACTGACCGGCGTCAGGGATTTTGGCCCACATATCCTTGCGGCTGAACGATATGGGCTGCTCGGACCAGGCGGGCACCTTGACATCTACGACGAAGTCATCAGCCTCCTGGATAGCCACAATGGCTCGCTTCAGTAGCTTTTTGTCGCGGGCATTCTCCAGTCCAACTTTGCCGCCAAAGATGACGGCAGTCACGTTCTTCATGGGATCCCTGTAGGCATGCCATGGGTTGACATCTTGAGCTTCTTCTTCATCGGCGTCTTCTTGCTAGACGGTGTCTTTAGCCTTGGACTTGGGGGTGCGGCACGGCTTCTTGTCGGCCATCTTGTCCATTGCCTCTTTCAAGACCCTACACTCGCCCAGCGTGTGGCCCTTGCCAGGATGACGAGGGAAATCCTGACTAAGGACCCTGTCAAGATCTTCATTGTTCGCCCTCTTCTGGCCCTTTATCGCGTTGACAGAGGAGTCATTGCGGTTCCACCGACCACCGTTGTAGACGTCCCAACCACGTCGCTTGAAAGAACGATCATCATCGCGGTGGTCGGGATCGTGATTGCCACAATGGTTGCGGTGATCATTCCACCGATCTGGCCAGTGGTCTTGATTATCATCGCGGTCGTGGTCGTCATCGTGACGGTAGCTGCGGTTGGGGGCACTGGGATCCCCCTCGTTGAGCCCGTCGTCGAGATGAGCGAATCTATGGGCGACGGAGAGGAGATCTTCCATGGTTCTCAGTCGCTCGAGAATCAACTCCTTCTTGAGATCTAGGTCGCGTGGTTGGACCAGGCCAGCAACAAATAGGTTGATCCCTTCTGTCGGGGTGACGTCGATCACATGATTCCATGCATCAGAGAACTTCTGGATTGGGGACGTCAAGATGTATGATGGGAAACTGTGAACATCTGCCTGAGCTGAGGCCAACTGTGAATGCTGTCGACACGCTGGCGAAACAACGAGGAGGTAGCGGCATTGCTCAAGACTACCGGGAGGTAGTTTGCCATGACAAACTGGTCGCCTCCTGCTGCTCGGACTGCCACTTCGTACAACATGATCTAGTGCTTAGGATCGTCTTGCCCATCATACATCTTGACGTCCCCAATCCGAAAGTTCTTTGGCCAAAGAACAGCCTTGAGACCTTTCGAGAACCATGTGTCACCGAGTACGGTACCGTTCTTCAAGGTGGTCACGAAGATTGTGATCTTAGGGCTGCTCGACTTCCTGATTACGCCTGACATGGCGGTTGGCCTGTTGCCTATTGGCGCACTGGCGATTGTCGCGTTGGCGCTGATCGTCACGCGGCACCTCTTGTGGAGCGTCATTGGCATTGGCCTGCTGAGGTTGTTCGAGCAAGGCCCTCCATGATCAGATGCGTTGTGGGCACCACATTCTACGTGTTGGCATCGACGACTGCACCAGGACCGCCGCGACCAATGTGATGTGGTTAGTGATCCAGCAGAGCGGAGCTGAACCACTTGGGCTTTGACGGCAATCAAAAAGTCACGGATTGCTTCAACCCTGGGTGTGTTCGGGGGAAGGTTGTTGAGCCGGTCCATGGCCACCGTGATGTTGGCTGTGGGAGTCTCATGGAAGACTTAATTCCCGACCACGTTGAACTCGTCATTGAGGTTACGCTGGAGGCGGCGCGGCTGGGGCCTGCACCGTTACCACCGTTGCCTCCATTGTTGGCGGCGTTCGCATCTTGCGCCTCCTGGATGCGCCGGCGCTCCCTATCAGTATTGCGTCCTTCTCTTGCTTGCCTCTTCTGCTCTGCTTCATTTGGAACGGGAGGCTCGTCCATGCTGACTGTGAATACCACACTGTTGAAACCAGGTAGGGCCCTGGGGGTGCCTGGTACCACGTCGGGCGAACGGGTCTGGTGGTCGGTCGTGGTCGTGTTCCCTTCCTCAACGTTCTCTCGACTCCAGATCTCAGGACTCTCTTCATCAGAGAGGAGGTACTCGGTAAGGTCGAAGGAAACGGAGGGTGTCTCTTCGAGCCCGAAGAGCTGATCGGATATGGCGTCGTCTTGGGGGATCGTTGCACCAGATCCGAAAGGAATCTGTTGCAAAGCCACCATGCCGACCACGGGCCTTGGATCTTCTGAAACCAGAACCAGATTGGGATCTAGATCCAGGAGGTGGTCATCACATCGCCGAGGAGCATCCTGCAGGTTCCTCGCGTAGGACGCGGCTGCGTTGCTCGACCCATGCGGGAAGATGGGTGCGTTGCCCGGGCCGAGGGCAATTCGATCTACCAGCCCTGGTGCAGGATGCATCTGCTGCGCCCGCCGCTGCCCTCACTCTGCTCGGGCCTGGCGAGCGGTGCGGCTATGCGTGCACTGGCGCAGGTGCATGTCGATCAACTCATCCAGCCTAACTAGGGGCGGAGCCCAGGCGGCAGCCAGAGTTGGATCTGGCCGACCGGTGCTCCACCATAGTAGGAGGCCTGCCTCGGCGCGTGGCCGGTGGCCCTCCTCTGTGGTCGGCAGGCGGTGCTCGGGCCGGAGCCAGATTTGGGTCTGGTCGGCGTGGGCCACCAACTTGGCCCGTACGTCCTTGCTGGTGCTGAGCATTGCCATCCTGTCGGACAGGTAGCGACCCACGAACCATGGGTAGATTTGGATCTGCACGACGTGGTTGGTTGGCGCGACTGCGCCGGCGTGGTCGAACAGGGGTGAAATCCAAGTACTCTTCACGGAGCCGCGCAGGAGCGGACTCCATGTACTCGAGGAGCTCAGCCAGACCTGCCCGTGCTGATTAATCATGTCGATCAGATCGGAGTTGTCGATGTGCCTCCTCTGGTAGCGAGGAAGTCGCCAGTTCGCCGCTGGCATGGCCATCATCTCCGTCCTTGTCATGGGCGGCGCGAACGACCCCGGGGGAGGCCCCGAGATCTGGGTTGTTAGGGAAGTGGTTGGTGCGGTCGGTGCTGGGGCCGACTGTGTCACAGCCGGAGCTGGGACCGGCTGCGCTGCTCCCACGAACGTGAGGGACGTCACCACGCCTGTGGTCCACGTGAGTGAACCGATGGTGAGGGAGACGCCCTCCTCGAAGTCCATGGAAGCCGGGAACGAAACCATCTGGATCGCCTTCTGATCAGATCGCACACCCCTACCTGGCGCGCCACTGTCGATGAAACCTCGTCGGCAGTCTACCACAGGATACCCCGAGGTAGTAGATTGCGGTGAGGACGCGCTAAGACCTACGATCTAGATGTGAGACGCAAGACGAATACACAGGACAACCAGGGTTTATCCAGGTTCAGGCCGCTCGGAAGCATAATACCCTATGTCCTGCGTCTCTGCTGCTGTATTGATGGAGTAAAATGATTCGATATGAGATTAGATGCGTTCTAGGGGGTCCTTGTCCGCCTTATATAGTCGGGGGATAAGGTTACATATTTAGGGTTTTCCTATAGTCGGTTACATTGAGCCGTATTCTTGAAGTACACGACTAGATCTAGCCGACTAAGACTCCTTGCATGTCAAACAGCCTTCAGCACCCGTGCGGCCCATCGACCTGGTCGGTAGTGGACCACAGGCTCCGTTTTGTCGTCCGGTCCACCGATTAGGATGATGATGGACCAGCTTTCGTCTTCTGGTCTAGGCCGTCTGGACCGAGCAGCCCAAAGTGTAGCCGTAAGGGTATATGGGGTCTATACCCCCACAGACAGTGTGTCAAACCCGGTATAGTGTTGCTAGTGCTCCTAAGCAATCAGCTATAAAGTGAATCAAAATAAACATGTGCGATTACTGTATTCTTGTGGATCTTTCACTTTCCAAAAAAAGCTGAAATCTTTTTGGTCTCCGGGGATGATTTGAAGTGTATTTCTTATCCATCATCGGTGATTAGTCGTCACTAGTAAATTAATATTTCAGATCATTGGAGTGCATTTCTTATCCATCATTGCTGATTAGTCTTAGCAGAAAATTATTATTTCAGGGATTAGTATCTGTGCCAATTTGGAGCGTGTAAAATAAATTTTTTGTGATTAGTCTTCACCAATAAATTAATATTCATATATTAGTATCTATGCCATTGGAATGTGCAAAATAAAGTTTTCGATTGCAGGATACTATTCACTGACTGATATTTTTGTATGTTGTTAGCTTTTCTTTGTTCTTTTATTCTTTCTAGGCTTGTTATATTTATTACTAGCCAAGGGTACATTCCTGATGCAGGGCGACCTAAAAGAAGATTATTGTCTAACTTATTTATTTGTTCCCTTTGTGACAAGTTCTATTCGGTTTTGCTTAAGTGGTTCACTAACTGATTGGACTGATATTTTCCTTGTGCAATTGCAGTTCTTGTTAGATATAGTTGCATAGTGTCTTTTACGCAGATTGGACTGCTTATGCATATTCTTGTCCACATTACACTCTTTATTAGATGGGCCAACTCGATCTGCACATGACAGCCAGCAACAGATATGCTTCTGTCTTTAATTTGTGGCCTCCTATCTAGGGAGGTTCTTTAGACCAAGACAAATGCAAGGAATGTTCTGTTCATAGTTTGAAAAATTTACACAGCAGATGTATGACATAAACAATCGCACTTTTTCTCGGTGCACATAGAATATCTTCAGTTTTGTTCTGTTTGCATTTGGAAAATGAACAGCGAATGCATGAAATAAGTTGGCATCGATAGCTGCATGTCATTCTAATTGTTCCAGTAGGAAAATGCATTTCAGAATCAAATTCCAAGCTGTATTGGTTTCTAGTGTCACTTGCAAATTGCACTAATTTTCAGTTTCATGTATTTTTGCCCTCTGTACATATTTGTTACAGTACTTCTTTATAAAAAAACATATTTGTTAGTTTTCACCAAGCAAATAGTCTGTTTGCACCCTCTCCACCTCTTTGTATTGGTTGACGATTGCTATATCATAATGTCCAATGTTTCTGTTTCGGTTTTGGAGAACCTAAGGATACTGAGGTAGTACATGGATAAAATTGCTTCGTTTGTTTCTAAGCTGTTTCTATTCTGAGATAGCCCAGAACGTAAGTCTTAGTATAAATTTCACGTAGGACCTGGCCGTGGCCAGTGGCTTGAAGAAGAGATATACGCACTGTCTGCACTCTGCACCTTTATATGTTATCTGGGGTTGGTCGCGACATTATCTCGAAATCAGCACCTTTGCGAGCTACATTGAACTGGACCCATCAAGTTGCTGCATAATTGAACCTTTCGTTTTCAACATTCAGAGATTTGATCTAAGATTTGTGCCAGATGTGATCTTGTGGAAACAAGAGATGACGACAAGATACAACAAGTAGAAGACTTATTTCAGAGTTTCAGTACCTTGATTTATGTTAGTTCGATGGTTAGTGATATGGACCTTATAAATTATTCAAGGGAACTATTGATTGTAACGGGTATGTTTGGTATGGCTTTGGCTTAGCTCCAACAACAGCTTTGGCAGAGGAGCGCAGAAATTGGAGCTGCAATTTTGTGGCTTCTCCCTCCAACTCCCTTTTGTAGTCCTTATCACTCAAATTCACGCTGATTGTGTGGTCGATGTTGCTCTGACACAGTTCATGTAAACTATAAACAAATAAACTTTATTCACTTTGAAATTTGATTGAATAACTGTCCTAGAATGAGCTACTATTCATTGCTATACAAGATACCCCAAGTGCAGGTGCAGCATGTCCAGTGTTCTGGCCCTTGAATGCATCTTGAAGAGATAGATGACCAATTCACTTAGAAAATGACCACCGACTCCTCTCCAGAAGTTCCGAGTTTCAGAACCAATCAATCATAGTTGGGGTGCAAGTGCAAGCTGCAAGACGCAATCCAATTCTTGCATCGACTTGCAACATCATGTCCATGCATGTATGATGTATGTATACGATGTATATACAGGGTCTTCAAAAATCAAAACTTGTTCGCATCGATCTGGCCAACGTCAGAACTCCCGGGGGTCCACGAACAGGACGCTGGGCGGCGGCGACGTCGTCCAGTCATCGTCGTCCTTGCCAGCATTGTCACCGGCGGTGGAAGCACCGAGCTTCTTGATGCACCAGACGTCCTCGTCGCACGAGAACTTGGGCCAGTGCGGCACGACGGCCTTGGCCGGGTCGTCCCGCCCCAGGTCGGCCGCCAGGACGGCGCACGCGGTGTTCTTGCGCGCGACGTTGTGCGCGTGCCGGCAGAGCGAGCGGAGGAGCGCCGGTCCCTCCGGCCCGGACATGCGGAGGCCGTACATGAGGTAGGTCCCGAACGGGCGGAAGATGTCGGGGACGGAGGGCACCTGCAGCCACGGCGCGTGGCGGTCGAGCGCGCGCGCCGCGGCCAGGGAGGCGCGGAGGAGCGTGGGCGCGCCGCCAACGCGAAGGCGGAGGGAGCGCGTCGCGTCCCAGACGCTGAGCAGCGCGAACGACGGCGGCGGCGTCCGCGCGGGGTCGTCCTCGCCGCCGCCGCCACCGCGCTGGATGGCGAGGTACGTGCCGAGGGTGAGCTTGTGGTTGAGCAGAGCCGGGAGGTCGGCGGGGAGGAACTCGGCGGCCGAGGGCGGGAGCAGCGCGGCGTAGGCGGCCGCGGCTAGCGGCGGGGGCAGGCGCAGCACGCGGTGCGCGCGCGGGATGTGCGCCCGGTGCCGGTGCACGGGGTGGCCCAGGAACACCGGTCGCCGGAACGGCGCGTACGCGAAGCGGCCAGTGAAGAGCGCGAGCGACGCCGCGTTGGACTCGGTGGTGGCCATGGTGGCGTACGCCGCGCCGCGCGCCGCGCACCACGACTCGGCGCGCCGGACCAGCTCCGTCGCGACCCCGACGCGCCTGCACAAACGGAGACGAAGGCAACTGTCGTCAGCACACTGACCCCACGTGGTGGTGGTTGCTCGCATTGCTTTGCTCGCGCAATGTGTCAGCATCTGATGATTTGTGCACAGTGATTAACTCGGGTTAATTGCTAATCACCTGTGGGATGGGGACACCCTGAGGCCCAGAAGGCATGCCACCTTGACGAACTGCTTCGAGCTGCTGCTGCTGAGTCTTTGCTTCTTCTTCCCTCTGCTCACCATCCGGGTGCACGCCTTAATAACTCCGACGATCTCATCTTCCTCCCCGTACTCAGCAACCTGCACAAATCAAGCAACACTCATGAGCATCACTATCATGCCGGAGGCACACGAGGTCATCAATGGCGGCGGCGGGGTAGCGCATGCGCTGTGGTAAACTTACCAGCATGACGTTGTCCGGCGCATGGCGCACCCGGGCAAACGGGTCGCCGATCTGCTCGACGTAGAGCGACATGCCTTTCTTCTTGCTCTTCTTCTTGCTGCTCCTGGTCGTCGTCTTCTCTGCGCCGCCGCTGCCATCATGGTCTGCGGCGACAGGGTCAGAGCCTTGGTCGCCCGACAGGCCGACCTCGCACAGACGCTCGAGCTCCTCCACAGCGTGGAGGTCCCTCTCCACATCGAACTCCCTCACTCTTATCATCGTCTTCCTCACTAGCTCTGGTTCATCCATCACCCCCATACCTCTCTACCACTTTCTTGCTGCTAATGACTCAGTTATGGTGATCTCTCACTGCTGTTTTTCAGTAGATTGAGCAAAGCAAACACAACTACAAACTTCTTGAAAGCTCTTTGCTGAGTGCTGCTGCTTCTCCTTCTCACTTGGGAGGGAAAGAGCTGGGCATTTATACACATAGGCAGAGAGAGAGAGGGACAGAGGAAAGAGCTTAGGATGGTGGGGTTATGTGGGGGCCAGGAGAAAACAATACTAGTGATCAGTGGATGACATGCTAGGGGGAAAAACAATGTGCTGTTGTATAATAGATTTGTGTGCTTGATTTGATCACTAGTAGGGAAAAAAA
>CM041637.1:46641724-46724199 GCA_023333625.1 Bothriochloa decipiens | reverse complement strand
GTTTGGAAGTTGGAAGATGACTTCATCAGGTATATACATAAGGAAAGGGGTGTACCCAGTGCCGTAGGCTCCCGCAGTGCGAGGTCCGAGGAAGAAAAAATAGCCAGCAACCATCTCTGCACAAATGTGCAGAGGCTGGGGCTTGAACCCTGGACCTCTTGGTCACAGGCGGTAAAGCTCTACCGCTAGGTATATACATAAGGAAAGAAAAAACAAAATGACCAGTGGGACACCGGACACCGGACACCAATGTTAACTACTGATTCTGACGTGCACTATCCTGTCCTAATGCAAGGCTTCCAAAAAAACGGCACCAATGGGATAAGGCAGTGCAACAATGTCAAGATCATCACACCCTTGCAATTTAGGTCTTGGGAAAATGACCCTATTAAAATCTGCAGAATGGAATTATGAGATGCATGGTATAAGCTATGTATATAATTCATGATGTATTGTCATTATTGTGATTCACAAGATGCACAATACCAGCAGTGTGGTGAGTGCTGACTGGTGGCAGGTCGTTTTGGTCCCCTGTCTGCTTTGGTTGTTCTATGATCATGGTGGCAACTGGGAAGTTTTCCTCATTGCCATGCATTGCAGCTTTACAAGTGCAGTGGACGGGGACAGATCTCATGCTCACATGATTTTGCCCATGCTAATTGGATATTACTGCACACAAGAACAGAACAAAACAATCACCCTTTGCGTACCTCCAAATTTCTTGTCTAAATTTACCATGGAGACTTGAGGCGGTTTTAGGACTCGAACTCGGCATAGGTGATGAGTATGACGGAGGTGTGCACTACACTAGTAAAGTATTTTCTTTCTATAGACTAATATGATTCATCAAGATCCATCCCAAAATGTCCTTAACAACAAGCTGTAATTATTGTGCAAACTAAACATGTAATGAGGATGTTTTGATTTGTGGCTATTCACCTAGATAATCAGCCGAACTTGGTACATTGGGTTCGCTCACTATGATCTTCCTGTTGCAAACTGATACTGATAAGCCAACATGTTGTTTGGTGCGTGAATCAAAAGGTCCGTCACAATAGTTGATCAATGTTTGAGTTCAGGTTTTGCTGAGATTGATATCTGCATAACACTGTCAAGTGGATGTCCCCAAGTGTTTGACGAGCTTATTAGTATGGTAAAGGCAGTTGGATGTGGTGGGTCTCAATATGCCCAGAGAAAACAGCATGCACTGCATCAACAGTTCAGTACTGTTCTAACAAAAAAAGAACGTTCAATATTGTCTAGCCGATTAGTTGAAGACTTTGATTTTTTTTAGAAAAAAAAATTCACTAAACTACTGGGACTAAACCCATCAAAATTTGTGTATGTCAGAATCCCTTTCTCTTTGGTAGCTATATATCCATGGTCCACAATTATTCCGCTAACAGCGTCCCAACCAAACTAAAACAACTGCGGCAAAGGATAGCTGGTTTTCTCCCAACGACGACTAGTCACACGCATACATTGCAATGGTACTGAAACAACCCTTAACTCACCATTTTCTTAGATTCGTTGTTTTTCTCCAATACATGTATTTCCATGTCGATGTCAATGCAACTACTTTTTTGTGAATGTGTTGGGATTAGATCAGTATATCCCCAAATGACCTCCAACACACCATACTCTACCGTCAGCTACAGGTCATCTAAATATCCATTTGGTCATGCATCAAAGTCCATCCAGTCCTCTTCTTATATTATTGTTTAAAGTGCACACACACAAACACCTGAAGTGACATGCAAATGTTTACAGAATGCTTATTATATGCAGCGCGCACTAGTGATGGATTAGCTGGGTCATCAGATCCAAATCATGGCCATTAATCAATGGAGCAACCCATCAAACACTCCTGGAATCTACTTGAAGCAATAGCTTAATCAGACGAAGCTCATAACAAACTCCTTTATTAAAACTAAAGAAAGATGCATATAGGCGTATATGTAATTGACATGCATGGCTGCTCAGGGAAAGCTTGGGGCCAATCAGGATAAACGAGACATCAACTTCAAATGGCACTGTCGAGCTGAACAAGGCACGAAATTTCGGCACTGAATCACGCAGTAGGCGTACTTGAGTACTTGTACTTATTAAAGTTATGCCTTGTCATTGTCAGAGCGAGCCTAATAATGTGAAGGATTAATACACCATTTTTCCTTTTTTGATACCCTGCGTCATGTTGCATGATTAAATTAGTTATAAGGATGCTAGCACTTGAAAGAAGCTAGCACCTGAGAGCAATGTGTTGTTATTAGGCTCAACATATTGCACAAATTAAATGCTATTAGGCTCCAAATTTCTTTTCAGTTTATTTACTCTAGTGGGAAATCCTTCATTAGTCCTGTCACCTGTTGGGCTGCTACTGGATGACTGCACATCAGCCTGGATTACACGGTAAAAAAGTTGTTTACATGAACATATGAGAATAATATATAGCCTTTGATAGAATGGGGACATCTTTTGATTTTTTTCTCTACCCAACTATATGCCTAGCATAGCTCATAGGCTTGCATAAAGCAAATCTTAATTCATGAATCAAATGCAGTTATTTGGGAAAGCATGTGATCTGGACAAGATATTTAGATTCATAAGTCTCAATCTGTCCAGCTTTAACATTGATAAGATTTATTTTAATGCACATATAACTTGTTAGGCTTAACCCTCAAGTAAAGGTTTACTCCTTTGCACATCAAAAAACACAGCAAAAAACAAGAGTGTCTAAAGCTGTGACACGTGTCCATCCTTGTTTATGTCACTGATTTGTCCTTGTCCTCTTAGTACTTGAAACGTGTCCAGTTCAAGACAGACGACTTTGTGCATGCCCCCAACATTCCCCTTTCACATCACTAGCATAAACCCCTAATTGAGCATACAAGAATATATATAAAATGTACAGTTATAAGTTATATCAAAAGGAGCCAAAAGGGAATCATCCATACCATTGGATAACAGGGGTATCTCCCTGCTTGGGTATCTTAAGAGGGTCTTAAAGGCTATGAAAGGGAGCATGATTTAGAATAATTTTGGATCTTGATCTGAAGTGATAGGGGTTAAGCAAATGAGATGTTGGAAGCTAAGAATTTCATTTTAACAAAGTAGATTTGATGAAAAGGTGGATTCCTTCATTTCGTCACTTTTTTTGTTACGGTGCTGTAGCTTATAGTTGAAGGATTCCTACATAAGGGTAAAATTTTGGTTCTACTCCATCTGTCTTGAAATATAAGGGACTTTTGGTTATTTTAAGTCAAAACATTCTAAGTTTTACCAAGTTTATAGAAAAGAGTAATAATACTTAAGATATCAAATGAACTTCCTTAAATATATTATTAGATGTTTTTTGTATTTTAGCTCTGTCATTTGATAGAGTTTAATATTTTTCTCCATGAATTTGATCAAAATTATGATGGTTCGACTTATAATAACCAAAAATCCATTGTATTTTAGGACACATGGAGTACTTGTTACTAATCACCATCACCCGAGGTCCAGATGTGTATATAATCACTACAGAGTCTTATAGGAGGTGGCAAAGAAAGTTTACCATGAATTTGATGAAAAGGCGGATGCTTAATCTTTGTTTTCTATTAACATCTGGCAGTGAGTTATAGTTATTTGCTTAATCTAGTAGAGGAATTAATGTACACTTGGTGAGCTCTAATATCTAAAATCTTGACATTGAATTAGAAAACATTCAAGTTGCTGAAGTGTGCTTATGCCCTATTCAAGCATAGATGAAGATCATCATTTTAACCTAAAAATAAAATATACTTGAATATGTGGAAAGAAGTGAACAATGAAGTCCCACGGATATTGTTATTAATTAGAGGCATTGTTTTGTTTAACTCTTAGGGTTTATTGTGCATTCTTTTAAAGAAGGGAGAGGTCCGTTTTTTTACCATCCAACTATGTCAGAGTTTGCTTTTGTCCATGAAAATCAAAAAATATTTAACCATAAATTTATCAAAATCATTCACATATGGCCATCCAATTGTTTCGAAGGTCGTTTTCACTTACGTGGACAACACGTGGTAGCAAGGACTACATGTAATATTTTTGTTGTGTCTCACCTGCGTCCCCACCGTGCACGACACTACTACTCCTTCGTCCACAACTTCTGTTGTGTCTCACTAGGAACCATATTCCCTCACCATCTTGGGCACCACTAAGCCCGCCCACACATTGTCCGCAATGCATTGTAGCGACTACCATGCATCCACATCCGCCCCAAAGTGGCGGGCATGGCCTCTCTCTTATGCCTCACTCGAGCCATGCGAGCGCGTCTCGTGCTTGACCTCATTGCACTCTGCAACGTCCACATTGATGACATATGCACCAAGGCATGGGTAGGGTCAATGTCACACTCACAGCGAGGAAACAGTCATGCTCCTCGCGCGATGGTGGGTTTTCCATGTTGATGCCTAGGTATGTCGTCTTTGTGTACACCATGGGGAGCTACTAAACAGGACCAC
This sequence comes from Bothriochloa decipiens, assembly GCA_023333625.1. Classification (NCBI taxonomy): domain Eukaryota; kingdom Viridiplantae; phylum Streptophyta; class Magnoliopsida; order Poales; family Poaceae; genus Bothriochloa; species Bothriochloa decipiens. The sequence continues at coordinate 46,719,715 of CM041637.1, read as the reverse complement.
CACGGGGAGGACCTCTCTATAGCCCAAGATTAGTCCTCATGTCCCTCCCTCCCGACCACCTCCATGGCCTCTACCGCCACAAAACTAACAAGCATGAGAATTACCATGCCTCGGCCTCAAGTTCCTCACCATGATCCATGGCCCACGGTGATTGATAAAGACAAGTTAGATCGATGAGGAGACCAGGTCGAGCTCTGAGTTGCTGCCAGGTCTCACCTTGAGTTGCATCCTCCTCCACTAAACCTAAGCATGTGACACCCTCTCCACCTTAACCATAGGAAATGGGGCAATCAGTGGACTGGTAGGCAAAGGAAAGGGGGTGGCTAGCGAGCTAGGTGTGATTTGGCCTCAAAGAGAAGGGGGAGAGAGAGAAAACATGAGGGAGGAAGAGGCCTGGCAAGTGGACCCCACTACCACCCGCCTTCCCATCAGCAAAACCAAAATAGTTGGATGGACATGTATTCTAGTTTTGAACTTTTGTGGCCAAAATCAAACACACCCACCCATCAGCAAAACCAAATAGTTGGATGGCCATATGTGTTCTAGTTTTGGAACTTTGTGGCCAAAATCAAACTCCAACGATAATTCAGTGGTCAAAAATAGACTTCTCCCTCTAAAGGACCTGAAAGAACATTGCAAGTCAAACTTGCATAAGTAAGAATTCTAGAGCTCCACATGTCCAACTCATGGTTTTTTAAGTAAAAAACTAGCTTACCTAAAACATTTTAGTGCACGGATTAGGACAAAAGTTTGCTGATAAAATTTAAATTTGTTATTACAATATACCTCAAAATTCATGAATATATGATGGAGGAAATATTGATGGTCATCAATGATTTTCTCGAAAGCTCTATATGATCTTTTCCTTAGAAATAATTTTGTGTGCTGTTTTTTCTTTATTCCACGGAATTTGTTAATTGGAAAGAGGATTGAACCTCTCAGCTGCTCATTGTTAACCTCTCAGCTGCTCATTGTTGAGAGAATTCTGTGCTCTTGAGCGAAAGACCTATGTTTGAATATATGTACTCCCTCAGGAAATGAATATAATTCTAGCACAGTACCAAACAAACAATTGAAAGTACCAATTTCTATGATATCAAAAGGTTTCGTTTGAGTCCTCATGAAATATATTGATGGTTATTCCTTTCTATAAACTTACTCAAACTTTAGATAGTTATATAACCAATGATAGAACTCGAATCTTCTTTTTTTTTCCAAGGCGAAACATCAGACTATAAAAGTGCATAAGCAAAATTAGCAGCTGCTGAAGTACTGAACAAAGTAGATTTGATGAGAACAACTGCGTAATTTTCGTTGTTTTTCTTTTATTACCTTTGGTGGTGGCTTATAGTGACATGTAAGAGGATTGGCATATAAGATAAACTTTTGATCCTTTTTAGGGGCACATAAGAGAATTGCTCCATAAGAATAAAATATCTCACTTAACATTAGATGCATAGAATTGATAAAAAGGTCTTGCCAGAGGTGTCAAACTATTTGGTTTTAACACAAGGGTCTATTTGGTTGGACTGTTAGTCGTTAAAAAACTGTTGTGAACTGAGTTGTAGAAAAACTGCTGTGAGATATTGTTGTGAAAACATTGTAAGTTGTTTTGATGAAACAAGTATAAAGCCTACCCTCATTCTATCTCTTAGTAGAAAGCTGTGAAACAATTCTCTACTTTCACCCATTTTGAAAAAATAAGACAAAAGCCAAAAGGTCCAACAAAAAAAAGTGATTCTAAAATTGTACCACGCTAAAGCATATGCTTCAGGTTTCACCTATATGGTTAGTTTTTGTTTTTTCTGGTACAAACACAGCCAGTCTATCCCCGTGTGGCGGTGGCTTCATGAGAGGGTCTTCACATAAAAATGATTTTTTTCTCTCTCTGTCCTTTCTGTTGCACTTGCATATATTTCGTCCATCCAAATACTGAACCAGGATTCAGAGTTATCCAAACAAATTTAGATTTAGTGCTTGTTCGCTGCAATGGCAGGTGCATGACCGCTGCAAAACACTGTATCATGGACATATACCGTGCAAAATGCAGATGCGCACATGGTGGTTTCATGTTTTAAATCTGCAGTACGATCAAGACCTGCATATATTTTTCTTTTTCAAAAAGACCTGCATATATTTTAACTAGTCAGGTTTTAAATCTGGAGTACGATCAAGACCTGCGTAATTTTTAACTAGGAAATTAGACTAGAAAAAGTCTCGTGCTAGTCCTATTGTTATTATTTAGAGATACTTTGTGACTGAACTCCGAACAGATCTTGTGGTCTTCCCCAGAATAAAGACTCGGAGAAGACTCAGAGAAGAACCTTGTGGCTTCGAAATTTAAGAAAGAATTTAGAAGCTGGTAGGTGTGAACTTCCATGATAAACACGACGATGCATGACCGACTCGACTAACAAGGTTAAATTCGATGTACCTGTGCTGTGTCCAGGCATGCTTTGACTAGAAAAGGGCAGGTATCACCTGCAGCGAAAACTATACAAAGACCATGGGAAGACTGCAGTCTTTGCCAGCCATGATCTGTTTCAGGCCACATTCAACGGCTAGGGTCTAGTTCATGTGACAAGCAAAACTTTAGCATTTTACTCTTCACAAGTTCACATCATGTTCACCAAAGTCATGATTCCTCATGTCACTAGAATGGGCTTTGGTTGTCTCATCTTCGCAGGCTGCAACGGCTCCGGCCCAACAACTTGTTGGAAACATGCCCAACATATAGCCTGACCCGTGTCTTGCATTAGCAGACCACATGTTATGCGTCCATGTACGTTCCATGGGACGTTCAGGGTCTAATTACCATGATTCATTTCCTCTAGAAATATACCAGGCGCAGATATCTGCTTGTGCAAAACAGCAAATTACAGCTAAAGCTGGAAGAAACAAGTGCTCACAAGTACACTTCTTACGCAGCTATGAGAGGTCGCAGAGGGGTTAAACTTACGACTCACACGGCTAGTATACAAAATTGAGGAAAAAAAATCATTTGAAAGGTTTCCCGCATTGCGTCATCACTTGAGACCATCGCCGAGGCCGGCAGGCATTCCTAAGCTCTGTGCCAAGTCAGCCATTCTCTCTTTCATGGCCTGCAGGCATTAGTCGGAGATCATTTTAGTATGAATATAGATTTTACAATCTCTATACAGCAAGCAGCTGGAAACCCCTCCTTATGTATGCAATAAAGCATCATCAAGATTCACACCTGGACACTCCGTTGATGTGCATCCTTGTAAGCATCGTTGACCAATTCGGAAAGTTTCTGAAAGGAAACATAATAAGCGTTGGGATAAGCAAGAGTTGACAACAAAATAAAATGTTGTGGTGGCCTACAAGGCTTTCCTATATCTCATATGCCATGCCAGGCAAACATTCATCCATCCATCTAAAATGTAACAAAAAAAAAATCTAACTACTCCACAAGTTCTCATCTTCATATGTAACCAAGTTTGACACAAGATGCATCTTTTTCTTATCCGAGGGTGCAAGTCATGGGGGTTTCCTATTTCCCGTTCTAAGCAATGAATTGAATACCTTCCTTAATATAAACCATCAGTGTCTTCTCGCATTCACAAATGCACTTGTTCATAGGTCAGATGGTTTTAGCACACACGCCAGTGGCCACAAGCAATTTTGTCTGGTGCAAATGTGCACAAACATAAAGTGTTTAGCCAATTCATATTCAGCTTTTTTAGAAATGGGTTGTTATAACATGTAACTACATCACTAAAATCAATATCTATTTATTAATTTACCTCAACATGCAAACAATCATACGAACAATCGCTACATCAGTCATGACAGCATTAACTCATGCAAAAACTTCGGATAAAATAATGAAACTAGCAAGGGCATAATACATACTTCAGCACCCAGCTCCATTGCAGCTTCCGTGATTTCAACTCTAATAGGTTGCTGGTTTCCGGAAAGTGTAACCTGTCGAGGGGATCAAAGTCAGTTAACCTGGGTAAGGATTGGAAAGAGAAGAGCTAAAGTTCTTAGGTTAATACACTGATAAATTGAAAGGGCACAAAAACCCCAAAAACACATACTGTTTCGAAATTGAGAAAGATGTCACATTCTAGATGCTCAGATATATTGTTTTCACTTTTATAACAGCACCTGCATGATATACCAACTATTTGCCTTGAAATGAGCAGTTTTGCCAGTGTCCGCATATCAAAAATAATACATAAGAGTGACCTAGAATATTTATTTACTATACAGTTTTATCTAGATCCAGAGTTAATAAAAGTAAAGTGACTTTGTGTAGTTCAGATAACAATTGAAAACCTTACAGGAAAGACAAAAACCATAATCTCATATAAAGCATGGCTAGATTTTGAATAAAAAACATTGATGGGCTGTTATGATGCTGAGATTTTTACAGGCCCAATCATTAGCGTTTCTCAATAATGTAAGAATTCAATTGTTTGGCAGGGATAAACAAAGTTTAATACAGAGAATATAATAAAAGGCCTTCCCAAAGATACCTTGATTAGTTCACCTTCACAATAACCATCAATCTCAGTCCTAAAAATAGGAGAAAGATGAAGTCACACAGACAAGTTATTTTGCATCAACACGAGAAAGATGACTTTATGATATAACTGCATACGCTGCAAGCTCCTTCTGCACCCGGACAGCCTCAACTTGGACAACCATTTGGGCCTTCTTAACAGTTTCATATAGATTTTGCATATTTCCAAAAATTCCTGCCTAAAGTTATTAAAATATCAGAGGGCTTCAAGAACATTAGAAACAAAATGCCAACTACGAAATGAGAAGATTTATATACGAGCAGAGTTATTTTTCAAATGAACAATCACTACTCAAGTATCGGAACAGAGATAAAGCTTCACATTTTAGGTTCATGGGTTGCATGACTCGCAGCATAAAGAGTAGGTGTTAGCTGCCCGTAAACAATCATTTCCCTGAAATTATTTGCTTGCTTTTCTTTATTTGCCTCATAAATATAGGGATAAGTCCATATTTGGCCATCAAACTATCGCCCAAGTCCATATTTTCGCTGACATGGACTACACGTGGCAGTGGGACCCACTTGTCTGGGCTAGTTACAGGTGCCTGCACATTCAAGGAGGCGGCAGCAGTACCCTAGTGGAGGGAGAGCAGCATGCATGAGGAGGCACCCATAGTGCACATGAGGATAGATAGACGGTGAGTTAGATGGTGTTGGGGAGGAGAGAGAGGACTGATGAATAGGCCTATTGCCACATGTCATCCACATCAGCAAAACCACCACTGAAACTAGCTCAATGACCAAACATGAACTGTTTTCATTGTTCAGTGGCCAAAAATTTCTAGTATTAGAGTTGATGGCCAAAATCAAACTTAGCTACAGTTGAACTGGCAAAAATAGACTTCTCAGATAAATATATGTGTAATGGATTATCCACCCAAAAAAATGAAATTAGAGTGTGTTTTATTTTTGTTCTAGCTATCATTAGGAACAGAACCAGAGCAATAACACTGGAAATAAGATGATCAGTCAATTACTTACTTTCGATGGCGCCTCATCACCATTCTCATCTTTATCCTTCTTCCCTCCAAATAAACTGTACACTCGGAAAGATCTATAACCAGCTCTCTTCCTCGTGGAACACGGCAAACAGAAAGCGCCTTCTATGTTTATTCTATTACCTGAAAAAAAAAACAGTCACAACAGCAGGCACAAGATGTTCAGACGTTACGCAATCCAACATCAAATTGTCAGCAAGTATGCACTGGTGCCTCAGTACAAAAGAATGGCAGCCTGGAATATTGCACAAGAGTCCATTTTATAAAAGTTTGGTTCAATAAAGCAATGAGAGTCCATAGTAAATCTAAAAACCTAGAGTAATTTTCCCATGCTCGTGACTATTCATAGGCAGGTAACGGCTGAGTAAGTAATCGTTGCAAGATGTGACAGTTCTACTCATTTCGAGACCCCGACTCGACCTCAACGGCTCCAAGCCAGGCAGCCGGCTACCATCAGGGGCGCCTGGCGTTCCCACACGCAGACCCTGCCAACGCCGGGACGCCCTAGACTACGACACCACATCCAATGGAACTCTTCCCCCAAATCAGAACCCAGCGCGTGGATAATGCGCTGTGCAACCGTTGGGGAGGAACAGATTCCGGATTTCCTACTTACTCCCGCGGGCTCTAAATTGTATGTAAGGAAGAACCGACCGAAACGGGGCGTAAAAGCTGGAGCGTTGGGACTTACGGGAAGGGTTCGACGCGACCGGCGTCGAGAAGGCGGAGCGGAAGGCCGCCGGAGCGAGAGCTGCCGAGGGAGCCATCAGGGAGCGACGGGGGAAGGGAGGTGAGACCACCGCCCGCCGGAGACGAGGGAGAGAGGGTAGAGAAAGGGAACAAACGGGAATTGAAATGGACTTGATTTGAGTAGGACAGATGGCTGATTTGATAGATACTAGTGCCACTATACCAGGCAGCGGTGGCCGTCCGTGCGGGCAGGTTGCCGGTGGGCGGGCGCGTGGCGGAGCTGCCAGAGGAGCAGCGGCGAGCGGGTGCGGATGGGGAAGGAGGCGATGGGGGATTTTGTTTGGCGGACAGGAAGGGATAAGGAGTGACAGGAGGAGCGACTGACGCGGGGCGAGGACGATGGTCGTGGCGGCCATCGGACGGCGGGAGCAATGATCGGACGGACGAGACTAGCTTAGGTCTGTGTTTTCTAAATAGCAAGCTGATTTCGGCTACCAGTACTCTGTAGGAGAAAATAAGCTAAAATAAGCCAAAATACGAAGCGAACGTGGCCAGCGGAGAGGTTTTCTCAAACTGCTGTATTGCTGCTATATCAATGTTATAGCATCTCTGTAGTTCGCTATTTAGGACAACCGTGTTGTAGCAGCAACTGGTGTGTAATTTGGGTTTTCATCATAAATTTAAGTTTCGTAAATTTGCCCTGAGAAAATAGTAGCATTCCCAAACTATATGAAAACAGTAGAACCATTGTGATGGACATAGACTATAGCAGGGATTGTAAGTAGCATAAATAGCAGTTCTTTAGCAAGTAGCATTTCAGAAAAGAAACACGGGTAGTCCCCCAATTACCTCAAACATTGACATTGGGAAACCACATAATTAGTCAATCACAACCATATAGCATATAGCATTCCCATCATTTCAGATAAAATGGGTACATCAGGTAAAAGGGACTAATAGCCGAATTACCCAAACTAAAATCAGATCCATCATATACTTACAATCCAAAATAGCGAGCTGGTAATTCAGTTTCGAGTATTCAGAGTCAGGTCCAGGTATCCGATTTCAGGCCAACCCCTTAGTTGCCAACACACTGAGGTCATGGTTCATTCTCGCAACAAAAACTGGATTGGACGCACCATATTGATGGAAGGCACAGCCTGGTGAGGCACGGAACCAAGCTTGTTTACAGCACACGAGGGATGCTACACCACAAAAAGAATACACCGACTTTGCTGTAGATGACCGAAAGCTGCAGCTGAAATTCTTGACGGGCGATAAACGGAGGATGACGGGGCACACCGTTGTGATCTCAAGATCCACCACTGCACTAGGCAGGCAATGCCATCAACTGAGGTTCTTAGGAAGGATGTGCATCACAAGCCACATACAGTTGAGATATGTACAGTGCACATTTCTTCAGTTTTTTCTGCCCTTATGAAAGCAAATGATTGCGCCCTTGTAAATGTCAACCATGTTTCACTCCTCAGCAACACTGGCCCAAAGAAATTTCTGTTAATGTGTGACAAAGATACGAGAAAGATTTCAGTGGGAAAGCAAGCAAGGCATGCACTCACCGACTCTTGACTTCATCTGCATTGTTGGCAGATTGCCCTGCTACTTCAGCCTTTTTGTTCCGGTCGACTGGTTTTTTGAACTGCACCAGGATCATGGTCATGTTATCGCACCCATCTCCAGCGATCGTTGATGGAGCCAGGCATCTGTCCAGCACTCTTTCACAAACTGCAGATAGGCTGCTCTCCTGCAATTGTTTGCCCCATTCATGGTGTGTCACTGTCTAGCACTTCAATCCTGCTTAAATGTTCAGTTTCAGTTGCGAATTTTAAAAAGAACGTGGTTGCTTACCATGTTTATACGCTCATGGATGAAATCCACCAACTGTTGGCTTGACATACAGTCCCTGTTCATCAAACAAAGTAGCAGTTTTGTAAGAGGCGAATGGTATGTTAAAGCGAAGCACTTGATATCAGTAAGAATGGCACGAGGTGTAAAGCTGTACATAGCATGAAGGTACGGAAATGTAGGTAAATAGCCTTACCAAATGCCATCACATGCTACAACAACAAAGTCATCATCATCGCAGAGCTCCACCTAACAAAGGACAAGATTGCATAACTTAGAAAAGCAACTACTATTAGCTTAACAGTTCCATAGCAACAGTTCCATAGCAGATGATGTCTAGATTTAGAGAGCTTACAACGTTAACATCAGGATTGGCCGTCACAATTTGCTTCTCGGGAGGCAGGAATTTGTTCTGTTTCAATTCCACATCTCCTATGAAAAGGTACTTGCATAATTAAGGCACAAAGCAAGGTGCACCTCTATTTGAAAGAAGCAAGAAAATAACTAACCAATTGCTCTTGACAAGTTTAAGCTTCCATTTACCCGTCCCATATGGATGAACCCCCCTGCTTTCATTATCCTTTCTCTCTCAACCGCAAGCTCTGGTTTGTGGTCCCTTGATAGATTGTATGCCTACCATGTATTTGACACAGAACAAATATATACTCAGGCTGCCAAGGATATCTTATTTATACTAAGGCAAGTGCACGTGTAACATACCTTTCCACCCCTTGAAATAACACATCGGGAATCACCAGCATTTGCCACAACAAGTTGAGAGTTTCTTATTAGTGCTACACATGCTGTACTCCCACATGTTGGCCCAGCGAAGTCAGAGTGAGGTCCCTGATAAATGATTATACATGTGACATTCCATGAATTCAATACCATAATTCAAACGATAATAAAGACATGGACTTCGGAGTATCACATTCCATATTAGCTCATAGTACATCGTTAACGACATCACAGCTTCCATGTTTGGTGGCAGTTTTCTATTCACATGGAATTCTTTTTCCATAAAGTTTCAGCTGCTATTTACAATTCACAACTGATACAGCTTGCAAGTATTTGAAAAGGTATGATCTTTATTTTAATAAGAGGAAAATCAGATGTGCATCTATTTTAGAAAAATAAAAACAGCTGTAGCCAGATGCATATATACCACAGACAAAATCATGGTGTTGCCACTAATAAAAGATTATCTATGAAAGGGATTACTATTTCAATCAATCATGAAGAAGAACTGCTACCCATCAACAAATATCAGAAAACAGATTTTCATATTTGAAAATCAACTCATAGTCATATTACATCATTATTGACAGCACAGCCTCCATTGCTGGCTGTGAATAGTTCTACTTGCATGGGTTTCTCTTTCCAGCATAAAACTCAGTTGTTAAATTCACAACTGACACAAGTATATAAGAATCTGAAACATATAGAATCTACATTTCTTTGAGAAGGGGGAAATGATGTACATCTATGTTACAAAATTGAAAGCAGCAGCAGTCAGTTGCATATATACCTCCTCTGAAGCCCAATCATCTTGTTGACTACTCGAATCACTGCCCCTTGGAGACCAAATCAATCCTTCTATCATACCACTAAACTTGTTTAGTTTGTCTCCAAGTGCAGACAGTTCTCGCCAACCTCTTTGTCCTCGCATCATTTCATCCAGTCTGAAGTAGCACAACCACAAAATTAGAAACTGCCATCGTCAGGCTGACAGTAAGGGGGCGTACCCAGTGCCGTAGGCTCCCGCGCTGTGCGGGGTCTGGGGAAGGGATTTCTGCGCCAAGCCATACCCGCACATAATGTGCGGAGGCCGGGGCTCGAACCTGGACCTTCCGGTAACAGACGGTAAGACACTACCGCTGCACCATCGTCAGGCTGACAGTAATCCTATAAAAATTTAAGCTTTATTATATCTCATATATTGGATCTGGTTCACTATATACCTGAAGAAAGCTCTATGGACAGCTGCTCCTAGGTCACCAGCTGAATAGGCTTCACTTTTGAGAACTTGACCATGCAGATATTTTGCACAGAATTTGGCAACCACTCTTCCTGAGTAAAGCAATCCATATGAGGTTGTGCGATGTTAAAGATGGCTGTACAAGTATTTGGCATAGCAGCATCCGTCCTGAGTGGTCTAATACAATGGAACATAAAAGGCACTGATAGTTGTTAGTGTGCTTACCTCCATGGCCATCAAAAACACCAAAGAATGCTGTCTCATTATCAAGATCTAGCAATGCTGAATGCTGCATGGATGCACAGATGGTTGGATTTCCCAGATTGTTAAACATTGTATCATGGAACAATTTCAGATATGGCCTGACTGATAAACATGCTAGGCATGTCTCAGATATTAACTATGTGTATAGTTGTGTTAAAGCACCAAATGAAATCACAGGAATATCAATCTAGTATTGACAAAAGAGAGCTAATGCCTTTAGTCCATGATAAATGATGGGTTCACAGTTTCCTGAAAGCGTATTGTAACAGTGTTAAAAAAAACATACTTGAACAACTGATGGCATTAGATTGGTTCTATGATGCTATCTTTCTAGGGGTGAAACCGTGAAAAGAAATCTACCTTAATGAAATGACGCGCAGTTCTCCTATGCTGTTCGGGGAAAAAAAGCAACACATACCGACATTAACTGTACCCCATAAAATGTTACTCATCCTATCTCCAAAAGTTAATATTCTAAAAGGTTATCCTACCAGCCTCAGTGATTCCAGACATTACAAAATTACATCCATCATGCACATGGGAGTCATTCTGTAACCCTAATTCACACCCCTGGTTATGCAAATAAAATGCTAAAGATGTTAATAGCCTAGGATTAGGAAACTCACAGCATCTTCCATGGTTGCTCGCCATCCTTGCATAGATGAAAGACCAAACTTAAGTCTATCATTTTCTCCATTTTCAGATAGCTTATCAGTTTTTGGAGTACTGAGGTAAACCCCCATCCTTATAAGCTGTACATTAGAAAAATCATAGCATAAGGAAAGAATGTGTAGTAACTAACAGAGGAGTAAACATAACAGAACAATGACATACCAAAACTGATAAGGTCAGGACGTCAGGTCAGGAACTTGGCAACTTAGACCTGTGTATCCACGAAACCCTGCATCAAACGAAGTTCAGTTTTGAGCTCTGCTACAAAAGTCTCAACCAAACACGGGCACGACAAGATGAATCGACTGATCCTTATTAACAATAAAACCAAAGAACTTGTGCAATGAATCACAAATGCAGATTAATGACATTGAATCACCACAGGAAACCAGACAGCCAAGGAAGTGATCACCCATAATATCACATTAAGATGACAAATACACATTGAAGGAACTAGGAAGGACTAATGCAGATATAACATGACAAAGATTTTTTCTTTGGAACACAAATAACATGAAATGAAAGATAGCTGAAACAAGAACCTAACAAAATTAAGGGACGTGGCATTACTTCCAAGTAGGACACAGAATATGGCTCCCACGTCCCACCCCTATCTATGGTTAGCAGAAATACAGTACCTGATGATCAGAAAAAGACAACCATGAACAAAACCCAGGTACACCTGCACAGGAACAGAACTGGCCTGATAACCCACCCCACGGCTACCATACAACGATACAAACTAGGATTCTTTATTGCTTAATCCTTTGGCCAACCACCATCCATAATGATCAAAAAGAATAGCATGACGAATTGCTTCATAGATGACGCAAACAGCCTTTTTATTAAAAAAGGAAAAGAGTACTGACAAATATAAAAAAACATATCCCAAAAACAAAATGATGGGCGATGACAAGAGCAAACAATGGGCGATGAGAACACCACAGCTGCTTTTCCTTTAAAGCCCGAGTTAGGTGAGACTTGGTTAGCCGTTTTTGTCAGAAAACAAACTTATCTTTCTTTAGAGCACCCGCCGGGTCGTTTGTTTGGCCCAATTTGCAACAAACTTGGTATGGCAGTATTACAGAAACAAGGGAAATGGGATGGGTGGGTTTGGAGTGGATAGAAGTATAAGATGCTCCTAGCAGGTTCCATCGTATTGATAAACGTATAAGATGCTCCTAACAGGTTCCATCATATTGAATTATCGAGAGCGTCTGCAGACAGCTCCATGTATATATTAATTAATTAACACATCAAAAAAACGATGCCCAGCGGATTGGCTCTTTGTTGAGCCGCAAGATCGGACTGTCACAAGTTCACAACACGAAACCGCCTCCAAATCCCAATAACACAGCGCAGAATCAATCAACAATACCGAAGAAAGATAGCACGAGTTTCTTGGACTCATGAAGGAAAACAAATACTCCTATACATAAATAATAATACAGTGTAGAAGCTGGAAGAATCCAACGGAGAAGAGAAGTGACGACCGACGCCCTCTCTTGTGCCTGAGGCACGCGTACCTGCGTGGCCAGGCCGGATTTGCCACTGCCGCTGGCGGCAAGAATCAAGATCCCGCCGCCGCTGCTGCTGCCGCTGCCGCTGGACCCGTCAACTCGTGCGTGCCTGGGAAGCGCCCGCCGCAGCCTCAGTCGGGGCTGAGGACGGGGAGGATAGCGGCGACCAGAACCAACGAGGAAACGAACAGCGAAGGATGAGCGCGGGGCTGGAGTGGAGAGAAAGGAGAGTGCTGACTGACTACTGACGGAGATGGATGGGTGGAGAGGCCAATGCGCCACTGCTACTACTGGTACTAGTACTTAGCGCAGCAGCAGCAGTCAACCACGACTGCCTCGTGGGGCCTGCCGGCGTGGTGGCCCACCTGCCAGTGGCGAGCGAGAGACGCGGTGCGGCGATGACAGTTGGTACGCACTCGGTTAATTTGGCTGAAACTGAAATGCACGAGAATTTTTTTTGTGGGGATTTTAACAGAAAAACCGCTGCTGGATTCACCACTCGAAGCAGTGGGCGTCCAAAAGATTCATCAGAGCCGGTCCTGGTGAAGAATTCCGAAATCCTTCTCCTTGGCTGGCGGGTGGGGTAAGATTTTTTGGATTCGGATCTTGTACTGGTCTCTACTGAAGCCGGCGGAACCGGGGGCGCTGCAGGGCAGCAGCCAGCAGCCGGAGCACACGAAGAAGCGGCCTTTGAGATCGCCGGGAGGCGCCGTTGAGCTGAGCAGCTTGGGGAGTGGGATATTTATTTCCGGGTAGCTTTTCTTACGCATCATCTTCACGTCGGCACGTCGCTGTCATCTCATCTGGCGCCGGTGGCTCTGGGGTGGTGCGGCATGGGGTAACTGCTACGGCGGGAGCTGTTTGAATAGGCAGATGGTCGATGGATCGACCATGGGACGGACCCTCGCAAGACGACGTCGGGAATTCATCCCGCGAGTTTGTTCGGGGAGAGTGGTTTTCGATGAAATCCCGGTGTTTCAAATGGAGTCCTGGGATCCAGCGCCGCGCAAGTATTGTATTGGCCTGTTTGCTTCTGCTTACGGCGGCTACAGTAGCGTACAGTTGAGAAGTCAGAGCAAGCGACAAGCGCTGTCCGAACGCAACCTCAGGTGAGACCCGAAATGGACACGCAGATGCATATCGTCAGGCCATTTTCTTTTTCCTTCCTCCTGTCTCGTGTAGTAGAGCAGAGGACACGGGGAGGGAGGGGGGGGGGGGGGGGGGCATGTGACTCCACTCGAAAAAGAGTGGAAAACGATAGGACTCCGGTCGAAATTGACACGGTACATGAGAACGGATAGGAGGGAACAGTTTGTCCTTGAATAAATCAAATTTTAGAGTCGTCTTGAGTTAAATCTTTTATGTTTTGCCTAAATTCATTAAAAAACATGAATGATAGCAGATAAAAACAACTGTTGCCGCTAACGATGTCGCACTACGTCTGAAACGCTCCATTCCATGTCTGGGCCACACGCACTGCGCCTCGCACACACGTTTCGTGTCCGTGTTGGCGTGTGCTTTGCTGACACGACAGCTGCGTCTGCTTTGGATAAAACGGACCGATAGAATAGTGGCAATTAGGCAACAGGTTGGTGCCCTCTCCCCGTCAGTCCGTCTCTCCCCCGCTCTATCTGTGGACTGTGTTGGCAACACCATAGGCTTCAGACCCGGTACGGTGCGTGCTAATGCGCCCTCTTTTGATAACAACACGACGTGACACCATTTACAAATTACAATACAAGTGCGTCCCAAGATTCTGCAGACAACCAACATGTCTCCGGAGGCAGCAAACCTTGGGGTTTGGAGGTGAAGAGGTCTCCATGCATCATCGGGAAATTTGAGAGATGCAGAAGTGTTAACAAATGGCTGCAACATCTGGCGATACTGGTTTTACCATCAGATGCTCCGCGGTCCGCGCTATCGTCAGGAACTCCAACATAGGGGTATATACAATGATAATAATGTCGAAATGCATTGAACTTTTGCTCCAACATTGTCCAACTTTTTCAAACCCATAACATCCTTACCACCGGGCATCATAAAAAGCAAGTGTCCAGAGCGTCTATAGACAAATAGCTTAGCTACACACACTCGTCAGTAGCGCACATGTTCAGTTCAAAAAAAGAAGTAGAGCACATGTTCGCATGCTAGAGCATGATACAACACATTCTCGTGCACGTGCGCACGTTAGATGGAACCTGCATTTCGACGCATGCGCCGACACGCACCAAACAGTACTCGCACGCCCCAGGGAAGAACAGAATCAGTCCCGTACCTCGGTTGTCTGATAATGACAATTCTGGGTCTGGGTGTATACATTGGTTTTAACAACTCTGGGTCTGGGTGTATCCAACATTGTTTTGAGCATAAATTACACATTGGGTACATCTTAATCCGCAAAATTTTAACCAGTTACAAACAAGTCTCTCTACAAAACCTCAACTTAAAATCAACTCCTATTACAGGCGAAGCATGGAGCAGACCAGGGTAACCTGCCTGGTGCGGCAGATTTGTTTACTGCTGGTGGGGCGTTGTAGCCCAGCTCAAATATGGCCTTGCTCCTGGCCCCTATGGTCCAGGCAAATGGTGAATGGTGCGAGGGTTTCAGGTCAGTCACCTCCCCTTTCTCCTATCCTTCTCTCTGTCTCGGCTCCTGTCATAGTGGTCGTCTCGCCCTCGGCTTGCACTTTTCTCGCGTACCCTATCCCTCCCGACATCATTGCCATGTGACCGGTCTCTACTGCGATTGTGCTCTCGATCCCTCTCCTGTGACTTCCTTGGAGGGCTGCGGCTTCTACTCTGGCTCCGACGACGTTTCCTAGGATAATCATGTGCAACATCATGCCTCTCTTTCCGCTCTGATGATGTTCTTTCTGCAAAATAGAACATTGCTTGAAGTGTGTATAACTAGTTTCCAAAAACAAAGGGAGAGCAAAGACTAAATGCAGTTGAGGGGTACAGCATGGCTCATTGTTAGTGCATAAACTAATGTATGAAGCTGCGAAAATCTCAATGATGATGGAAGTTCAAATCCAAAAGAAATGGTACTATCAAATAAGCAGGTGTCCTTACTGCTCTTTACATACCAGAAGATCGCCTGTTGTTAGCACCATCAGTTGAAGTGGATAAACCGTATTCTGACTGAAGCCTCCTTCGATGGCTGGCAACCTTCCTCTCAATCTCATCCAAGTTACGCAGACCCTGCTCCTCAAGAGATTCACGGTACTGCATGACAGAAATTTCAATCTGCCTCAACTTCTGCCTGCAGAGAAGAGGGCATTGGAGTTAGTTGAACAAAATAAGGGCATGTTCGTAGGGGCTCCATGCAGCTCCGGCTACTGTAGCAGAGCCACTGGAGCTCCAAGACACTAGCTCCTCCACTTGAGCAGTTATGTTTTGCCAGAGCCGTTTTGCTTCCCGCTATAGTGTCTAAAGTGTGCGTGTGTGCGGAGCCGGGGCCGCTGGCAGCGGCGCCAAATAACACCTTGGCAGACACTTATAATAACTAGCATGGAAATGATAAAAATATTGAACACAGATAAGTACCTATGCTCTTCATCAACAATCGTATCATGATGATGACTTGTGTGGTCAGTACTAGTTTCTGTTGTATCGACCTTTCCAAGATCATCAGCAATATCGCTTCCAGATGAATAGCTTAATCCCAAGCCTCGATCACCTTTTCTATCTTCATCGTCACTGATGTCATCCTCTCGACTCCATTTAGAAGCTGGCAAAACAGGATCATATTTCGGCTTCTTGCTTGGAAATGATTCAAGTTCAGCAGAAGCAGATTCTCCAGAACGTCCTTTACCAGCTCTCATATTGTTCCGAGAGACATCTAATTCATCACCATTAGGACTTTCACCAAATTTTGTAGTACTATGAGCATTCACACCACTTCCAATTGTGTGATGTTCACCCTGCACATATTTCATGTCAACATCCTTCTCATATACGCGCTCTTTCTCAGCCTCTTCCAAGTTAAGCAGCCTGGCGACCATCATTTCTTTACCACCACACAGAGAGAGGCCGTTATGTCTACAACGGCGCTCAAGTTCAGCTAGCGGGAGCCCTAATAGCTCCTTTGTTGCTGCTGCCTTTCCAGTAGCCAAGGCACCATCTTCATTAAGCTTAAATCCATCATTTCCATCCTCAGAGCTACCTTTCTTTTCAATTTCAGGTGCATCACCACATAATGAGTGAAACGGAATGACACCAGAGTTGCCTGATCTAAGAAAAGTGGCCCTCAGCCCATTCAAAAATGCATCAGAAAACAGGAACCAGTCTGCCCAAACTTGTAGAACTTTCAGAACCCTCTCCTACAGAACAGTAATAAATCCATGCAGACATGTAAGAACATCAAGGACAAAAATAAGCTCGAGTATTCAACAAATAGCGCAACATAAGTTACCTTCAGAGCTTCAGCAGTTATCCTTCCAGTGATACTGCGGTACAAGTCATTGAAGCTCTCCATAACATCTGGTAAAGAAGCTTCAAACTTCGTTCGGAATGCAGATGCATTCTTCACAGGAGCGCTACTATTATGAAGGATGTCTGACACTAGCATAAGCCGAGCAACCTTTGTTGGAATAGATGTCTCCTTGAGCGTCAAGGATTCTGTAAGAACCTCAACAATCTGAAATGCAAAACAATGAACAATCATGCAATGAGAACTGCAGAAGAGACATCACGTGGAAGAGAAAAGTCTAAAAACAAGAATCACAGAAGATTTGCCTCACTAATCCATAACAAATAAGCTTTAAACTATGAAGACAACAAAATTTTAAAACAAAACTAGGTACCAACAGTTATTACATATCATCTAAGTGACACCCAAGGAACAAAATAGTGTACATTGGTGAAGGAATAAAGATAGCATTTCATCAATCAATATACACTTTACATGTTGCAAATTGATACTGTTTCAGCAATAATTGTATGCATATTTTACATGTCGCCAGTTTTACTCACTTCCTTCTTACAAAGGTAAAACAGATCTTATCAGGCAACACAAAGGTTGTTCTTCAAACAGTCAGTCAACTGTGAGTCTGGCCACATGAATCTAGTAACTACATACGTTCATTTTGTTGTTCACACTTGATACATAACCATTAAGCTACTAATTGGTCTCAATGTGGGTGACTGGGTGTATAGATGAATAAGTCATAGTACCATTAAGCAAGGCAGAAGAGCAAAGAAAAAGAAAAGAAAACAGAGCTAATTAGATAATATTAGAAGGTACACATTACCTCCCCAGCTGCATCAGCATTATCCAAGGCAAATCCCATGGCATCCTTTATTTGGCTCCTCTCTAATGTCAAAGCTCGCAGCATGTCCTCAAATTCATCACGCTGTGAGTCAGTCAATGTACGCTCCACTTCAACACGCTGAAGATGGGAGCACAAATTTAGTATTGTAACAGAACAGCCATTTATTTATTTGACATCAACAAAACAACAATTTAATGCCGTGATTACATCTAACAGTTACTTACCCTGCTTCGACCAGCAGCAAATGTAGATTCCTTTTCACGTTCAGGGCTTCTGTTGGATGACAAGGGTGGTGGAACCCACCTAAATTGCATATTATATTTTTGTCAAGAAAGTCAATAAGCAAATACCATGCATATTCATCCTATTGAATTACTGTTCAAAACTATTACCTTCCACTTCCTGTGATCATGATGTATGGTTCTGTTCTCCATCGTTGTAAAGTATCACCCTATGTTACAAATATCACAAGCTGTTAGCACTCTATCAGCGCAATCAATATTCGTAGTTACTTGAAATTTTATTGGATGTAATAAATTGCGACTTGGTTGTCAACAAAATATGTTCCAGCCATAATATGGTCATAGATATAAAGTTCTGTTGAGCAAGAAAAACATATATAAACTAAGTAATGCTTATTTGACAACCTAACAAGTTCTCCTTGTGCAACAGACACAATGGACATCATAGCGTTGTTTGCTTGTTAAATTTGGTAGCAGAAGTGATCAAGTGTAGCATAATACTTTTGATAGTCTAACTTCTAACTAAGAATAGCGAATATGAATGAATAAAAGGAACAGAGATATTATGCCACTAGAACACTGAGATGTCATTTTAAAATTTTGAACTATAGACAGCAACAAGTACCTGAGCAAATGAGTATAGCCTCCAAACATAATATGTGTGCTCTTTAGATTTAAGATCAAACAAGAAATCAAATATAGGATTTCCACGTCCTCTCTCCATTACAGCTTGTTCAAAAGCACATCCACCATCAAGTACGTGCAGAGCCATTGTGTCAATCACATGCCGAAGACGTCCATCATCAGGTGGAGCAACCACAATATCAGGAACATTTGGTGTAAGGACCTATCAAGTCAAAGAATACATAATGTGAAATAAATCTACCAACAGATAATCACTCATTTAATATAATGCAGTATCACAGGATATCATGTTCCAGAAAGAAATTATTCAATCACATGAGAAGCAACAAACACGTAGCCAAACCAGAAATTATATCTGCACTTATCAGATATTAGGGGCCTGTTTGGATCACTTGGACGAGCTGTTAGTCCAATTAAAGTTCAGGTGAAAGTCTATAGGCGACTAAAAATTTAGTCCTTTGCTGTTTGGATACATGGAATACCGAGGGACTAACAACTAGTTGTGCTGGACTAAAATTAGTCCTCCTTTCAGTCCACCCGTTTCAATGGCCTAGAAGGTGACTCAGTTATCCAAACAGGGCATAGAACAGCACGTAAGTTGAGACCTAACATCAAGGCAGTGGTGTATTCAGGGCATTAACTGGTGTACAAAATGAGGACCTTTGAAAACATTAATATTAAGTTGTTCTCAACAAGATAAGTAATGAATTCACCGTCAGTCTACAGTCTATACGATTCTAGAGATAAAGTATTTTCTAAGAAACATTAATTAATATTATGAAGTATGAAATATTCATCCTTCAGAATCTAACTCAAAGCAAGACAGCAGAATTTTCAATGTTAATTCTTTTACGGTGACACTAACAGGATACCTAGATAGCAAGATCACAGTACTAGTGCACTCATATAAACCGAAAGAGAAAAAAAGAGAACATGATAACTAGAAAGAACAAGTAAATAAAGTAATGATGTTGGACAAAGAATGGCATCCTACAACAAATAACAGATGAATTGATAACGGATCATGTACAGCAGCTTCCCCTACCAGCTCTGAGGTCTGTGGTGTAACAGATGCAACAGCAGGGCCACCAGGACCAGAAAGTACGACTGTTCCACCCTGTATAAAATGAAGAAAAAGATCGTCAAGAACAACTCACAATACCAAAAACATCACATTCTATTAAAAAACTTGCAAATATATCATGAGAAAAAGTTCAGATGAAATCAGAATATAATAGGCGCGAAAGGACAAAAGAAGCAACCTCCTTATTTCTTATTGCCATGTGTCCTGGAGGAGGAGCTGGCAAAGCCTGTGACGGAAGAGCAACAGATTTACCCCATCCAATCTTCAGTTCATAGTCATAAACAACAACACCTGAAATAAATCATCAAATAAGCTGAAGGTAAGAATACCAGCCAAAAAAGCATTTCAAGTTCCCATAAACAATTAACAAACATTATCCACATGGGTTAACGATAAATGGATGTGCACACTAACCTTGCATTTCATCCTTTGCTGCTTGTCCGTCTGTTCTATTCATGAAGGCAACAAAACCACAATTTCTTTGCCTTCTGCGTTCCTCTTCTGTTCTAGGCCACATAATCTTGACACTAGCAATAGGTCCAAACCGACCAAAGGTCCTCAAAAGAAAATTCTCATCGACCTAACACCATAGCATGTGAAGCTAACAAGATAATGCATACAAGTTTGATGGAACAGTGCAGCAGAGAAAGCAACCTTAGGAGATAGATTGCCGACATATAAGTTGGTGGTTTGAGGATCACCATCATCAAATGATCCTGGAAATCTTCCAGTCGGATCAAACTCATCTGGTAGTTCATCAAACCGGCTAGAGGGCTGCACGAAATAATTGTAAGCATCAATGAAAAAAACTAATAATATTCATAGAGAAACTGCAGATTAATTGCATAGATTTCTTATTAGCTAGACATCAGATAAAAAAACAGTTCAAAGAAGCTTCAAATGAGTTGAAAATGTTGATGTTCTAAACTTTAACATATAATATTTCCACAAACCAAACAAAATATTGATCAATCCACACAATACTCTCGTGGAAGTATGCAACAAAACAAAATAACCATTTTTACACATACAAGTGCCTACCATGGAGCTATCGCTGTGACGACCCTCATGGCGGTGATCTCGATCCTGACTGCGCTTTTTCCGTTGCTCTTGTTCAAACTTGAGTTCCTCCAAGAATTTGTCTATTACTCGTGGCTTCCCTTTTTCCTTTTCCTTTGGCCTCTCCTCTTCCTTCTGCAAGTCCAGACAAAGTTTAACCAAACAAACTATACAGATTGACCGAGGCAAATCATAAGTATAGGTGAAGTGTGAAGTGTCCTAACCTTTTTCTCAGGCTCTTTCGCAAATGATGGTGGCAAGAAGGATGGGACGTACCTGGAGAAAAGAATGCTATGTATAAGGTATCTATGCTGTACACAGGTTAGATCAGCATGCACATATCATGCATACACCTAAGTAACATGGGGTATGAGAACAACAGAAGCAAAGAATTGCAGATACAATGGACGATTGCGAAATTTCAACTTCACTATTTTGGCTTAGCTATAACTAAAATCCTATAATAATATAATGATGCAAACAATGGAATTAAGATTCTCCAAAAAACCTTGAAGCAATCATACTTTGTATTGAAAAGGGTAATTGATCCTAAAGCTTACACAAGAACTTAATCCAAGGACATGAATTTTCAAGTCAATCTAGTCTGGTCACTGAGAAGTGTACAAAAGTTAGGAGTTCTTCACATGAGATCTGTGTATCGTTTCATTAAGAAGGTAGAGAAAAATACAAAGGAGAGGGAGTAACCCTGATCCGGAAAAATCTAAAACGCATACACTGAACACAACCCACCCACACACACACACCTTGAGGGAATTATTGCCCAAATACACCCCAAAAAGGATACAGGAGTAGTAGACATGTAAATTAGAAGATTCTAAGTGGCTGAAAACTGCTGACATTAGAAGCTCTAGCTACTATTATAACAGTATGATAAGCTTTAAAGTTCTTAATTGAACACCCATAAATATGTAGAAAACACTGTTACTCTTGAGACAGTGCCATCTAACTGATTACTCCTTGACTACTTTATCCATACTCAACCCCTCATACCATCCAAGGATGTGTTCAGTTTGGGGACAATGTGGGATGGGATAGGACCATCCTTCTATTAGGTTAGCCCTTGACTAGATCTAACATGAGTACTTTCTCCATACTCAACACAATGTCCTCGTACCATTCTAAGGATATGTTTGGTTCGGGGCAAGGTGGGATGGGATAGGGCTATCCCTGCTATTAGGGATAGGAATAAGATGATTCCAGTTGGTTGTATGGTATGAGGGATGGGATGATCCCAGTTCTGTTGGTGAGCAATGGGGAGGGCGGTTTCAGCAAGGAGTGAGATGTTGGTCTGCCCAGTTTCAGCAGGATCAGCCTCTCCCAGCTTTTGTGTGTCTGTGGTGGAGGTGGGCAGGAGGCAACCAAACACCTCAAAATGGGATAACCCCCTCCCCTATCCCCTGAACCAAACACATCCTAAAAGGACATTTGTACATAAATAGAAAATAACCACCAGAAACACAATGACTAGTATATACATATCCATCACACTAATCCACTGTTATAAGGCAGATACCTAGCATGCCTACCTGGAACCCTAGTGCATTTTTATTAGATGGTCAAAAACACTAATGTAAGATCAACAATGATGAAGCATTGTGACGTCTACAGAAGTGGTAACACCATAAACAAACATGAAATCAAACAAAGGCAAAACTAGTGTAATACTATCACAAGCTGATGTAGCAACAATGAATTGTTCCGTCAGGTTGAAACTACAGGCCAAGTGCAACCAAAACACTATAGACATGAAACAAGATGGCATGGCCATTCATAAGACCGGCAAACAATTTTCTTCTTCAAATTACCCTTATCATTGTTTTAAAATGCATTGTTTCAAAATTCAATTAACAGACAGTTCAAGAAGCATAATTGTAACGAAGAGAAAAGTATGTGCCGAGTATATAGCATAAGGCAATCAAAACTAGGCTGTGTCCCTGAATTCTGGTTATATACTGGCTGCATGACCATCTAAAGATGTAGCAGCGGTACCACAGGACAGGATACCATCTTCTAGAAATCAAGTATTTTTGCCGTTTACCTACTGCCCTTCTTTGGAACAGACCCCCCATCTTTGGACTTTCCACCTGCCATTGCCGAATGAGTAAAAAGGCTGGTCTCTTGATCAATTGGAGCAATAAAAGAAACAATGCATATATCCATCTTGGAAGATGTATTGAAACTACAAAGTGGGAAGGCAACTACAAGGAAGGAAGTGTGCAAAAATGAAACCCCTGCCACTAACCTTCTGAGTCAATCTTCAGCTTTGCATTGGGGTCGATCACACCACCTCGGACAAACTTGGCTCCAGATGAGCTGTCGCCTTTGAAGGACTCAACAAATTCCTCATATACACGAGCCGCTTCGTCTTCCTCCCTCTTCACATACCAAAGCAGTCAACAAAATATGAACACCGAGTACAGGGGGAAAATAGGTGCCACATGAAAAGGTTAGAAGGGACTTGAAACCCTGACCTTCTTCCTCGCCTCCTCAGCCTCCCGATGCTTGTGGTACGGAACCTTCTTTGAACTCATCTAGGCACTACTATCACACAGTCATCACAGAGCATAAAAATCAGATCCGAATAAAATAGCTTACATTAGGGATTAGGGTTTGGTGCTCGATTTCGCAGAGGGGAAGAGGTGCGGTGGGCATACCTGGTGGGTGCTCGTCGCCGGCGACGGCCCAGACGAAGGCCTGGCGAAGGGCCTGGCGAAGACCTGGGCACCTGGCTAGGTCGGCGGCGGCGCTGGGTCAGTCGTCGCCGCTAGAAAAAGAGGCGCCGAGAAGAGAGCGCGCACGGCCGCACGCGAACGGGAGCAGCCCGCAGAGACGAACGGGAGCAATTGGGTATTTGGGTTTCACCGTAGGACCGGAACACCCTGCCGCCCACACCCACCTGGTTTGATTTGTACGGTAAAGAAAAAAAAGGTTTATTTTAAAACTATATGGTCCTAGTCTTATTCGAACTTCTAAAACTATAGTCTGATTCGAACTCACTATACCTGTGTTTTGAAGTGGTTTTAAGACGGTTTTATCTTTTTCATCATATAATTTATAGCTCTATGAAAAGAGGAAAATGATCCAAAAAATTAGATAAGTTCAAAAACATTTTAATTGATTCAAGATCAGTATATAAATATAGATAAGGTTATTAAACTTATATAAAAATGTCTCTACATTCCTAAAATTCTGAAAATCATAAAAGTAAATTAGGATACGATGATTCCAAATAAAAATATCCCCATAGATTTCAACATATAATTTAGCTATATAAAAATTAAAAATGATTTAAAAAATTTTAGAAATATTGTTTGTGAATAGTATTTTAAAAATTCCACAAAAAAACATAAGACACAACTACATTAATGCATTTAGCATTAATGTATGTTGCATTCATGCTAGTTGTAACTCATATTTTGATGTGCATGATTTTAAAACTCATATAGATTTCAACTAGAATGTTTCTAAAAATTTCTAGATTGTTCAGCATATTTTCCTCATTGTCCTATAGTTTTTCAATGCTTATAGAAATATTTCACAAAGCCCATATTTTATTTGGACCCTTCGAATGCCAATAAATCTCTGAAGTTTTTTTATAAAAAAATATTTATAAGCTTATAGACATTTGTCTGGTAACAACCATATAAGCATTTACATATAAGTTCTTTTAGCTAAAAAACAAAAACAACTTTAGACCCACTTCAAACCAAGACAAAGAGGCAATTTAACTGTTTTGATTTGAGAATTTATTATATAATTTAGTATATTTAAAATTTTCAGAAGAAAATATGCTATTACTATTGTACATAAGATAAAATGACCTTTTTCTCGACGAATGGAATTTGTTTGGTGGACTTTGATTTTAGAAATGTGGACTGCTAGGATTTTGTGGATTGTATTAGTGTGTGTTTGGTTCTAAAGTGAGTGAAATAGGATTATTATATTCCAAAATTTAAGGCGTAGAATGATTCCATATCTATGTTTGATTGGAACCATATCTATGTGTAGCTCAGTTGCTTTGACCTTTGTCTTTCTAAAACCGTGTACCAGTGCTTGTTTAGCTTGCTAGACTGAGCACAAATAGTGTTTACTATAAATGGGGTGCTTCTGGCCACTCCCCACAAAGAACATAACGATCAATCTATTCGTCAGTGGCCACATAGAGAAAATCAGGTGGGAGGTGATAAAATCGGTAGCTTGTGTTATACCTGTTGATACAATTGTCTATGTTTTTCTTTGTTTTAGATGAATTTCGAATTGTTTCAGAAACATTGGAGCTCGTGGCATATCCGATATTTTAGGGGTTGATGGTTGGATTCAATATAATAATTACACTATGATTTCGGTTTCAACAGGGCTCTATTCTGCACCAAGGAAAACAACTAGAGAAGAAGATAATCTAGTCTAGATAGACTATTTTCTATTTCAGTTTTCCATGTGTCATCTAGGATGTACTATGCCGAATTTTGATATAATCCTCCCTAAGAAAATAAAATTAGAGTGCAGCATTATGGTTAGCGCTTTGTCACAAAATCCTTGCATGCACTTGTGGAGCTACGACTTGTCAACGTGTTTCAGATGAATCCACATTTATTTATCCCTTTTTACGCGAGTGCATGAAAGAACCGGATGGTGATTGTAGGCAAAGTGGGTATTCAAATTTCTTGAGAGTATAAATACAACTAGGCATAAAAATTACTCAAAGTGGTAATAAAGATTAGCTCTAGTGAACGGACCGGAGTAGTAAACAAGTAGTGACAAAGATTAGCTTAATTGGTCTTTTGCCGTCAACCACCAACGTCATTGTATATAACAAGACCCGATTGAAACCATTTAATTTTACCGGTGGATTTATTTATGCTAACTTTTTACAATAGTGGTAAAAAAAAATGCTGCAAAAGAGAGATGTGTCTTCTCTTATTGTCATCAACAGACTTACTAGCCTTTCGATCGTATCCAACCGCAATAGTGGCAACTCTTTGCCAACTCATGTATCCAAGCTGATCTTGCGCTCTAAGTTTATTGGACATCGACCACGACTAGATGGGCTACAATATTTTGCTATCAATGGACAATGGCACCCTATGCATGCATCTTCCAGGCTGTAGATTTGACTTGAAAATTATGTCGTGGTGAAAGGTTAAGTTTGTTTTTTGGTCGGGCACATATAGCCCCCATCAAACCCGGAAGATACAGCGGCTTGGTAGCCTAAAAACGAAGTACAACTTGGTTCAGTTGATGCAATAGCAGCCTCTTGACCTGGCTCGGCGGAAATCTGATTTCTTTGCCAAGCACTGTGTTGTCTTGTCTAACCAGGATAGCGATGGAGCCATGTATTTGGATACCAGGTGAGGTTTTTTTGAACTCATGCCGGCCGACGACGACGAGCTTATGATACCGCTGCTCTTGCCGGCTCAAGCTCGCCTGCAAGTGCAACGACCAACGAGCAGGTGGACGGTGGTCCATTGCAGTTGCAGCTCGGTAAGCGGTGGATGGATCGGGTTCAGAGATCTGGAAAGGGACCGGAGCTGCTGGCCGTCGAGGCCGATGCCGATGTATCCATGTGAAGGCTGCCGCTCTGTCCGTGCTCGGCGAAGCATACAACGTCCGGCGCTGATGGCAACCACGATAAGCACCTGATGGCTTTTTCGCTTGTGGCAGTAGAGACCGTCAGACCGGCCCATGGCGGCTGCGGCTGGTCCCCTTGGGTTGCTTCCTGTTGCAACTTGCAGGGTACCCACCCGGCTCTCCTCTGCCCTGCCTGTGGGCTTCCGTCGGCAGACACGCGCGGCCGACCTCCCTACCGTCGCCCATGATCCTCGATGCAAGATCCATGCCGTTGCCGCTGGATACTTTCCAAGAGAGGAAATGGTTCCCCTGCTCTCGCCGATGTTTATCCCCGAGCTAGGTGCAAGATTATATAGCAAACTAATTATTGAAATACAAGTGAATTGTCCACCTCTTTCATCAGCTTAAGATTTTGGATTGAATTGGTTGGTGCATGCAACTCAATATGGCATAGAGTCAGAGGTCTCGAGTTCGAATCCTGGTTAGCACAATTAAAATAAATTAATTATTGCTCGCTTCTATTCCACGTCTGAACCTTGCCCATCGCTGAGATCTCTCGCCGGAGCCTCGACGTGAGGTGGAGACGTTTGAGCCTTGCCCATCGCTGAGATCTCTCGCCGGAGCCTCGACGTGAGGTGGAGTGTTGGAATATAAGTGAATTGCCCACCTCTCCTATCAGCTTAAACTTTTGGGTTGAATTGATTGGTGCATGCAAGTCAATATTAATAGTTTCCATGATTAAAGCCAGTTATTTGCTTTGAATTGATTCAATGATAGCAACTTCTTCAGTAGTAGTTATAGATTTACAGTTATCCACTGAGAATTAATGCTTGATGCACAATTCATCAGTATCACCAAGCTTTTGTTGCGTTGTTGATAACCTGATATTGTACCGTAAGCCAAGACTTGTTTATAGTCTGCTACAGTATACGTGCACATGCGTGCACGTTCCTTCTAGAGATGCATAAGCTCTTGGGAGACAGGGCACGAATGTTTCATTTGCGGTGACTTCTAATATAATATACCATGTGTGTGTTTGGTGTAACAACGGTATTTATATACAGCATTATCAAATAAATGGACTATCGACAAATATATCATGCTACAAAAAAAATGAATAAAACTCAGCTAGCTGTTTTTTTTTGGTGGATGAGTTTAAATAAATGGACTATCGACAAATATATCACGGAAGATTTGTTTATATTCTACTATACAACAAGATTATGTATATATTTTTTTTAAAAAAAATCGGCCTGCGTATGTGCGTATACGCCAGTAGTGCACGTTCCTTCTAGAGATGCATAAACTCTTGGGAGACAGGGGCACGAATGTTTCCTTGTAATATAATATACCAGGTGTGTGTGTGGTGTATTACAATGGTAATTATATACAGCATTATCAAATAAATGGACTATAGACAAATATTTCATTTTGCTACCAAAAAATTGAACAAAACTCAGCTAGTTGTTTTTTTGGTGGATGAGTTCTCGACTCATTTTTTCTGCATTTATATTAAGAATTTAACGGCTTCATTATTATCGACATGCCTATCGACAGTGTGTGCATAGAGGTAAGTGTTTATAGAGGTAAGTGTGCATACTTCCGTGCATAATGTGTGTCTATGTGTTCACATGGGTTAATGTCGAAAATATATGGAGCGTCAATAGATAGACATATGTGATGATTTTGTTGGTCTTGGGATTACATGTGTATGAGCATCGACAGCGGCGAATCTAGAAACGAGGATGGACTTTCTTATTATCTTTACATTTAACTTCATCTTCTAAGCTTAAGTGACTACAAACTTTTGTAGCGGGAACATAGGGGCATATATTAGGCAACGGCAGTGGGGGCTTGAGCCCTGGTCAACTCAGTGCTAGATCCGCCGTTGAGCATCGCCAATGAGATGCATGTAGTAACTTTGTTAATTTTGAGATCTATTGACTCAGTCTTAATCTTTCGGAGATGCTCATAAGAATTGTGCGTGTTTTTATGTAATATATGAAATGTCTGTGTTTGTATTGTGCGATTCACATAAAAAATATTTCATGGTGTATTTGACGAATTAATATTAGTTGATGTAATTGTATATGTTTGTACATTTTTCTAAAAAATAATTAAATTAATCACAAAAACTTAGTTAAACTAAGAAATTAACTCAGAATAAAGGCCGAATGGACTTGTAATTTTGAATTGATAAATATAGTATTAGCCACAACTTTAGTTAGATAAACATGGACTTTGGAACGTAGAGAGTAGGAGCCAAAGGTTTTACATGCATCGGTAACGTGAGTGCATCTACACGCTATGCATGAAATTAATTAGTTTTTGATTATTAGAATTTATCAGTTGCATTCCTGCATTGGTTACTTGCTTAACCATTTGGAATATATGGATTTGTTGGTGTTTGGCCTAAAAATCATAAGAAACCTATAGATGACCTAAAAGCCATAAGAAACCTATAGGCTATAGTAGCTATTAGCTAAAATAAATAATGCTATTTTCATTATCCTATGTCGACTTTCTTCGTATAGAGTAAAAAAAAGGCAAACTAAATAAAATAATGTAAAATTCATGTTGTCTTGTAACAGATCACGTCCGCTGTAATACAAAATCAATTAAAAACATTACTTATCAAAATGAGTGGACTTTGTAATTAAACTGTTTTCTTGTTTATATACCCAACTACCCAATCAAAAGCTACACATATATACTCCAGTGGCTCGTGTTTCACGCACCTACCTACCTGCTACCTCGTGCCCAAAAAATAGCCTCAGGATGAACAAAGCCATGGTTGTATAGCTTGGTACATCCCCTACAGTGCCACTCTTCCGGAGGAAGCAAACCCAGCCCTTCTCCAATAATTCACGCACGCGTCAATTCATGAGTCCATAAGGACCTCCCTGCAAAAGTTTCGCAGTATTTTTTATATGCTACTCCACCCCCTCCGGGCTGCGGTCGGCGGAGTCCAGACGCCAGACGGTAGCTTGTCCACTTTTCTATTCACCCCCCTTTTGTTTTACCTTTTGTTCTTTCTCTCCTCGGCCGTCCTTCCTTCCCTTCGTCTCCCTCTCCCCCTCATCTCCTCGTCTCCCCGATGCTAACGCTACTGCTCGTCGTCAATCTCCTTCTCCCCTCCTACACGGAGTAGTAGAACAAAAGAAAAATCCCATCCCATCTCATCCCGGTTCCTTGATTCGGCCTAGGCCCCTCGAAGACCGAATCAAACCCATCGGAGGAGTTGGATTGCTTCCCGGAGGTCGCTTCCGTCTGTTAATCAAGAAATCCCAAACTTCTCCTGGCCCGAATCCGTGCGGGCTTGGTGAAGCGGGGTCAATTGGGGCAGGAGACGTCGGTCCCGGCCACGGAGTCCCCGTCCCTCGCGGGAATTCCAAGAAAGTCCCCGCCGTCCGGCCGTTCTTGTTAGGGGGAGATAAGGATTTGGTGCGTCTGATCGGAGGCGTGGGAGAGAAGGCCTCGGTGGAAGTTGTTGTTGGCTCGTGCTTCTTCTTCGGCGGAGGACGGAGGCTGTCCTGCCGGAGAGGTTGAAGTGTGTTGGTGTTTCGTGTTGAACTGTGCGCGCCCGGTGGTTGCTTCGTTTGGTGGTATTTGGTAGACTTGTAGATAGATTTTTATCTGAAGTGCGTGAAGCAAAAAGGAAAACAAAAAAAGAATATTCGGTTTTGGATTTGGAGTGGAATTGTGGTGGGCTAGTCGAATCGCAAGGAAGATGAGTTCCGGGTCGGCGGTGACAGGCGGCGGTGCGGAGGAGGGGGCGGCGGCGGTGCCGCTGGGGCAGAGGCTGGTGGTGCACGTGGCGGAGAACGGCACCACCTTGGAGTTCCAGTGCGGCGGCGACACGCTCGTCGAGGCCATCCAGCACTCCATCCAGCACCACTGCGGCATACCGCCCAGCGACCAGCTACTCCTCTGCGGCAACACCTCCCTCGACGGCACCAACGGGCACGCGCTCGCCTACTACAAGCTTCCGCGCGACGACCGTGAGGTCTTCCTCTACAACAAGGCCCGGCTGCTTGCGGACTCCCGGCCCCCAGCGCCGGAGTCCATCTACATCCCTGAGCCAAATATCCCACCGCCGCCCCGGCTGCAGGACTCACCACCTGTGGATGCATCTGCAGACCCGGCGCTGAAGGCGCTGGTATCTTATGAAACAAGGTTCAGATATCACTTCCAGGTCGCCAATGCGGTGTACCAATCTAGCGTGGCAAAATTTGAGGTGTGCAGGCGGCTTCTGCGGGAGGGGCAGGTGCAGGAGCGAGCGCTGGACACGGCACGCAGCAACCTTGAGCACACATTCCGGAAGCTCTCGCAGCGGTATTCAGACTTCCTGCGGTGCTTCACGCAGCAGCACCGTTCACATGTTGAGATGCTGGCAAATTTCGAGAGAGATGTGCAGAAGCTGCGTGCTGTTAGGCTGCACCCAGCGCTGCAAAGTGAGGGCAGGCATTGCTTGATGGACCTTCTCAAGGAGAATGACCTGAGGAAATTGGCTGATGGATGCTTGATCTCACATAAGAAGTTTGAGGTCAAGGTGTCACAGCTGAAGGCCAACTTCTTGGAGCTGAAGAAGAGGGTTGAAGGCTTATTCAATGCCATGAGCTCAGGTGGGTGCAAGGATGTTGAGAAGCTGATAAAGGAGCATCAGGGAATCATTGGTGACCAGAAGATCATCATGCAAGCTCTAAGGTTAGACTTAGCATCTGTGTGCCTAATTATGTTGCTGTTATCTGAAAGCACTGGGAACTATTTATTTCTACTGTGAGAGATTTGGCATGAATAATCTAAATGACTTAATTATAGCATTTTTTTTTGAAAAAAAAGGGAAAATGGTTTAGCTCAGTTGTATGACTAGTCTATTATCGTGGAGATAGCAGGTTGGCATCAAACTTAACAGTGCTATTTTGCGATTTTCTGCTTCTGCTGCTACAAATAGCTTATCAAGGGACTTGCTTCTTTCTAACTTATTCATTTCGACCTGAAATGTGTGTTGTTAGCAACCTTTTCTACGATTCCCCATGATTATGTCACATCGGGTCATAGTATTATATGCTGAAAACTCTTTTGCTTGCAGTAAAGATGTGGACACTTCAAAGAAGCTTGTTGATGACTGCTCAAGTTTCCAGCTATCTGCTTCTCTCCGTCCTCATGATGCAGTCTCAGCTGTTGGCCGTATCTATGAAGTACATGAAAAGGATAACTTGCCCAGTATACAAAATCTTGATCACAGGCTTACAAAATTGCTTGAGAAATGCAAGGACAAGAAGAATGAAATGAATACTTTGGTCCATGTTTGCATGCAAAGAGTAAAATCTTCTCAGATCAGCATCAAAGGCATGATGAGTGAACTCATTGCATTCCAAGAGGTGATGGGTCACCAAGAAGATTTTAATAATCTGAAAATAGTCAGTGGCTTGGGTCATGCATATAGAGCTTGTGTCGCTGAGGTAGCCAGGAGGAAATCATATTTTAAGCTGTATACTGGATTGGCTGGAACATATGCCGAGAAGTTGGCAACTGAGTGTGAAAACGAGAAAACAAGACGAGAGGATTTCCATAGGACATGGAGCAGGTACATTCCAGATGATGTCATGTGTTCCATGGGACTCTTTGATTCTCCAAGCCAGTGTGATGTAAAAGTTGCTCCTTTTGATCATGATCTTCTTCCTATTGATGTTGATGATGTGGAAAAGCTTGCTCCCCAGTCTATACTAGGGTCTTTTCTGAAATCTGAGAGATCACAGCTAGCAAAGCCTTTGCTAAGCAATTCTAGTACAGGTGGAAATTTGAACAAATCTGGGCAAAATCCTCTGAGCGCTGATGATAAGATGGATTTCCAAGATTTTCTAGGGGGCTATGATACTATTGACATTGCAGGAACTAGCAAGTTGGAAGTGGAAAATGCCAGGTTAAAAGCAGAACTTGCTTCTGCAATTGCAATCCTCTGCAACTTCGGTGCTGAATATGGATATGAGTCTATTGACGATGGGCAAATTGATGCTGTATTGAAAAAAGCAAGAGAAAAAACAGCTGAGGCACTTGTTGCAAAGGATGAGTTTGCTTACCAGCTTCAGTCATTGCTCACTGCAAAGCAGGAAAAATGCTTGGCATATGAGAAGCGGATCCAGGAACTTGAGGAACGCTTAGCTAACCAGTACATGCAAGGTCACATGGTGTCAGGAAGCAAAGGCACGTCCGATTCCCTGCTTTCTGCATTTAAAAGTAATGACGGCAACCTGGATGTATCTGGAGGCAGGCAAACCCAAATACGTGATGAATCAAGTGTGGCCATGGATGAGACCTCTTCAACATCTGAACAGCCATCTAAACAAACAGAAGGTGGTGATGAGAATATGACTGACATTTCAGGCGCACTGAACTTGCAGTTGCTCGATTCAGCAACATGTACTAATCTGGATGCTTTCATGACAGAATTGCCACGTGATAATGAACATAAGATTGTAAACATCGATAAGGAAGGGCACATGTTGACACAACTTACTGTGGCTGATACTTCTGATGTTCCTATAGAAGAGCCTCTTAGCATCTTAAACTCAAGAACTAATGAGCATCATGCCTTAGAGTTGAGGAATAAGGAGCTCCTTGTGTCAGAGCTGCAAAATACCCTAGATCAAAAATCAAAACTGTTGGGGGAAACTGAAATTAAACTTAGTGCTATGATGGATGAGGTTAACTCCCTGCAGAAAGATCTTGATCAAACTCGGGGTCTTCTTGATGAATCTCAGGTGAGTCATAAAGATCTATGATAATTTCACTGCTATGTGCAAATTGCAATGATCTCCTTTCGTATTTTTATTCCTCTGATTCTCCCTTAACATATTTTGATTCAGATGAATTGTGCGCACCTTGAAAACTGCTTACATGAAGCAAGAGAAGAGGCCCGAACAAACAAGTGTTCAGCTGACAGAAGGGCTGTTGAGTATGATGCTCTGCGGTCGTCTGCTTTGAGGATACATGGTTTGTTTGAAAGGCTAAATAATTGTGTCACTGCACCAGGCATGACTGGCTTTGCAGAGTCACTGCGTTCTTTGGCTGTCTCCTTATCAAGGTCAGTTGCTCTCATTCACATATTTATAGTTCATAAATAGTAAATCAATCTTGAGGGGATGGCTATGATAAAATATTCTCTATTTCGTTCCAGCTCTGTAAAGAAGGATGAAGCTGATACCACTGTTCAGTTTCAACAATGCATCAGGATCCTGGCGGACAAAGTTTATTTACTGACACGACAGAGTGCTGAGTTGCTAGATCGCTATTCAGCTATGCAGGCACTACATGGAGGTATCACGAAAGAGTTGGATGAGAAGAAAGAGCTGATTAAGAATCTCTACAATAAACTTCAACTAGAAAAACAGGTTTGTCTGTAACATATGTAGCCATAAATCCAGTACCATTTACTGTTTTACATCAGATGAGCATCATGCACGAAGCAAATTTCATCTTGAATATGGTAAAAAATGAATTTATCAACACCATAATCTGGTTGGACAACAATGTACTCATGAGTTTTGTTACTTCAATTCAATTTCTGCATGTGGCAATGAATTCCCATGGCTGATGGATAGAACCTTTTACATTTTTGCTAATTGTGCTAATAAGCAAATTTGCTCTGGTGTCTCTTCTAAAACTGTTTGACAGGCCAGCAAGGAGAAGATATCATTTGGCCGCTTTGAAGTCCATGAGCTCGCAGTCTTTTTCAGAAACACTGCTGGGCACTACGTGGCGATCAACCGGAACTGCTCAAATTACTACCTGTCTGAGGAATCTGTCGCCTTGTTCACTGAGCACCACCCAAGTCACCCAGCATACATAATCGGGCAGATCGTTCACATTGAGCGGCGCATAGTGCACCCAGGCCAGATGGGAGGAGCTCCACGCCCTGATAGCAGTGGTGGCCGTCGGTCGCCCGCATCCATGCTCAACCCCTACAATCTACCTGGGGGCTGCGAGTACTTCGTGGTAACTGTTGCCATGCTGCCTGATGCTGCCCGTTAAAACGACACCTTCCTGATCCTGCCTGACAATTGGCTGCTGAAATGAAGGGAGAAAACTGTCAACTGTATATATACTGAAATTTATTGCTATAGACTCTCAATTCTCAGTTGCTTCCTCAAGTTATGTTTGTATATATGATCATCTTCACGGTGTAAATAGACTCGGCTACTGATGCTAGGAATCTCTTCGTTCAAGCAGACTGAATATTCTTTCAGCTAGCATCGTATTATTGTTCCTAAAATTGGACATATCCTCATTAGTAGTTCTGGTTTTCAGTTGGGTATATTTAGTTCTGTCGATCAGATTGGTCATGCTACACTGGAGTCAGGATTCTTTTTTGTTGCCATTAGCTTTGCTGTCATTTAACCATAGTGGGCTGAAAGAAAAACGGAAGAAGATGAAAAATTGCTGATTGGTTGCCACGTAAGATAGTGTTGAAGTACAAATGCTCTTTTTTTGAACAAAAAATATGTCGAATTCTGTTGCTATTTTTATTGTCGCAATTTTGTTGCCGTATGATCTTGAACATTGTTAAAAGTCGGGTTCCCTTAGCTGCTTCAGTATGCGCCTTGCACCACCGATCTAATTCAAGAAACCTTGTGAGGAGTTTCTCCACCATTTTTCTCTTAACGAAACACTGGTGCTCCGGCACATGTTCGCGAAAAAGGAGTACTATGCCACTACAGCATCGCTCACATTGCCATTGCTTGGTTTCGTGCTATCCGATAAGAGCAGCCCCAACGCAACACACATGTTGTTAGCCCCAGCATCCACGTCCACATGCAGTCTCCTGGTTAGGCACAGTAGTGGCTCTGTGTGCTGGCAGAGCAGCTCCAGAAGCTGCCTCATTTGACAAAAGATTGAAACTCTCCTCGAACACGCGTTGTGGCCGTAGTTGATTGAATCCTCATCTTACGTTTTCATCAAGTGAAAGAAACAAAGAATCCTCATCACGGTTGCTTACATAGTTACATGCCCTATATCTTTTAGAATCCTCACTCTTATTGTCAATCTGAAATGAGCGAGGAACTTTGAAAGGTTCAAAATTAAATAAAATGCGATGTCATATATTTTGTGGTTTGAATTAAAATTCTATTTGGAAGGATATATTTTACTTTTTTATTAAACATTTTTTAGCCCCAAAACGGTTTTCCAAAAAAGATCATCTATATTCAAACTTTGATAAGTGTATTTTATCATGTAATTTTCCAGCATAAGTGTTATCGTGAAAATGGAAGTTCCTTCACAAAGTATATACTCCGTACTGGTATACCAAAAGATAAGATTTTTTTTATTTTTGGAGTTAAATTCAAAAGCATTCAAAACGTGCTCAAGATTTTCATGAATGCAAGGATGATGCATATGTATATTCCGTGACATGTTTAGCATTATTTTGACTTACAATCATGCAATGCATGCCCATCTATATGTATGTATCGTGATGTGAAGAACAAACATCTTGAGTCCCTATGGCAACTTCCAAAAAGAGAGTATGATTATGAGATTCCCGGAGAGGCAATTTAGAGATCCAAGTTTTCATATATATTTGGAGTTGCTCTAAGTTTGAGATTACGGCCTGCAAGCCTCTATATGTTTCATTTTTAATGTATTAATCGATAAAATTGGTGTGCATCATCTTCAATCAATAAATAGATTGAGATATTCCATGAGTGATTTATAGGCAACAATTTATATCCTACAAAATTCAATTATTTTAGGAAAAAAATTAAGAGTTCTCTATATATATCTACATATATACAGAAAGAGAAAAGCTAAACTTGTAGCCGAAGAGCCAATAGGCGAAGTCGCCTTCCATGGGAAGGTGCTACTCGAAAGTCAATGAGTCAATGTTCCCAACCTTGGATCACACGACGTGCCGCGCAGCATGAACGGCGAGGCAAAAGAAAAATGGAAAAAAAAAATGTTTGCCGATGGACACGATACCCACTAGCTCTCGTTACTTAAGTCGGTTCATCGATCCCACCGACTCAAAACATCCTTGCCTGCCACGAAACCTCAGCCCCATATATTCGTCTCGTCCCTGTCCCTGTCTCCTCATCACAAGCCCTCGAGACCAAAAACATCCAAAGGGCTCAAACCCGAAGCCCTCCCCAGCACCCGGTGTCCAGTCAGTTCCGACTTCCAAGCTCCAAGGCCCAAGCTCAAGCCCATCGAGTGAGGCTCCAAGGCCCAGATCCACCGATGGCAATCGCCGTGGACACCACCGCCGACGCCTCCTACACCCTCGTGGGCCCACCCGAGGCCCGCCAGCGCCACGCCGGGGCCCGGGCCGCCGCGGCAGCGGCGCCGACGGGGGAGGAGTTCCTGGACCTGATGGACGCCAGCTTCAACAAGCCCACCGCGCCGGCGGCGGCGGTGGGGCCGGGCGGGAAGGCGCTGACGGAGAACTGCTCCCCGACGTTCGTGCCCTCGGGCGACCCCTGCCTCGACTTCTTCTTCCACGTGGTGCCCGGCACGCCGGCCGCGTCCGTGGAGTCACTCCTGGGCGCGGCGTGGGCGGCCGACCCGGCCACCGCGCTCCGCCTCGTCGCCAACCTCCGCGGCGTGCGCGGGAGCGGCAAGTCCGACCGCGAGGGCTTCTACGCCGCCGCGCTCTGGCTCCACGCGCGCCACCCGCGCACGCTGGCGCTCAACGCCGCCCCCGTCGCCGACTTCGGGTACCTCAAGGACCTCCCTGAGCTGCTCCACCGCATCGTCCACGGCGGGGTGTCCACCAGAACTCCCGGTAAGAAGGCGCGCCTCGCCGCCTGGGGAGGAGGATTCGTCGCCGGCCGTGGCCGGGGCCGGGGACGCGGCTGCTTCGGCGGCCGGGGCCGGGGCCGCGGGTTCTTCGGCGGCCCTACGCCCCGCACCAGCGCGGAACGGGCCACGCCCGTAGGCTCAACGGAGGAGCGCGTCGCGGCCAGCCTCGAGCACGACAGGGGACTGGCGGCCGCGGCCGCGGTGGTGCGCCGGGCCAGGAGAGCGGAGGCGGCTGCGAGGGCGGTCGAGATGTACAGCAACGACCCCACCTACCGATTCCTGCACGACCGCACGGCCGACCTCTTCGCGGGGCTCATCGCGGAGGACATGCGCAAGCTCGCCGACGGCAAGCTCCGGGAGTTCTCGCTCGCCGCCAAGTGGTGCCCGTCGCTCGACTCCTCCTACGACCGCTCCACGCTGCTCTGCGAGGCCGTCGCGCGGCGCCTCTTCCCCAAGGGCTCCGCGCCCGAGCTCGCCGCGGACCTCGCGGACGAGCACTACGCGTACCGCGCGCGCGAGAGGCTCCGCAGGACGGCGCTCGTGCCGCTCCGCCGCGCGCTCAAGCTCCCCGAGGTCTTCATCTCGGCGCGCGCGTGGGAGT
Organism: Bothriochloa decipiens; assembly: GCA_023333625.1. NCBI lineage: Eukaryota > Viridiplantae > Streptophyta > Magnoliopsida > Poales > Poaceae > Bothriochloa > Bothriochloa decipiens. Next base: position 46,681,888 of record CM041637.1, on the reverse strand, counting down.
CGGTCGCGTACACGCGCGTCGCCTCCGTGGCCATGAAGAACTACAAGGAGCTCTTCCTCAAGCACGACGCCGACCGCTTCAACGCCTACCTAGCCGACGTCAAGTCCGGCAAGAAGCGGATCGCCGCGGGCGCGCTGCTCCCTCACGAGATCATCGCCTCCCTCGGCGAAGACGGCGGCGTGGCCGAACTGCAATGGCAGCGCATGGTCGACGACATGCGCGCGCTCGGCAAGCTGAGCAACTGCGTCGCCGTGTGCGACGTGTCCGGGAGCATGAACGGCCTGCCCATGGACGTGTGCGTGGCCCTGGGCCTCCTCGTGTCCGAGCTCAGCGACGACCCCTGGCGCGGCCGCGTGATCACCTTCAGCGAGCATCCGGAGCTTCACAAGATCGCCGGCGAGACCCTCACCGAGAAGACAAGCTTTGTTCGCACCATGGACTGGGGCATGAACACCAACTTCCAGGCGGTGTTCGACAAGATCCTCGAGGTGGCCGTGGGCGCCAGGCTGGCGCCGGAGCGGATGGTGCGGCGCGTGTTCGTGTTCAGCGACATGGAGTTCGACCAGGCGTCGGCGAACCCCTGGGAGACGGACTACGAGGCGATCGTGCGCAAGTTCACGGAGGCCGGGTACGGCGCGGCCGTGCCGGAGGTGGTGTTCTGGAACCTGAGGGACTCCAAGGCCGTGCCGGTGGAGGCCGGCCAGAAGGGGGTGGCGCTCGTCAGCGGCTTCTCCAAGAACCTGCTCAAGCTGTTCCTTGACGGCGGCGGCATCGTCAGCCCCAGGGCTGTCATGGAGAAGGCCATCGCCGGGCCAGAGTACGACAAGCTGGCCATCTTTGACTGAAGCCGAAGAAGCACACCTTGAGACGGCGATGCATTACACATCAAAGAGATGAGCGAGATACAATGCAGCATTTTCCCTTATTAAGCTTCGTTTTTTTGCTTGATCGACTCGAGTCTGGGGAAGTTTGTAAAGAAATAAACAAGTTTGCTGTGGTTTCTTGAGCATGTTACATTGCATCATACTATTGCTGAGTTGCATGCCAGCATGTTACATTGCATCATACTATTGTTGAGTTGAAATCATGCAGCTCTAGAGCTATGCTGAATCAACCCAAATGTCACAGCCTCACATGCCATGTCAATCCCCATTATCATCGTATCAATTAAATTAGAACTGTCATCGAATATATTCATAAGATAACATTAAGAAAGTTAAAGTTCTAGAGATATGTTGAATGGAATCAGCCCAAATGTCACAACCTCACAGGTCTGACCACGTCAAAATTTCACTCATTTCGGAGCAATCTGCAGCAGTAGAGACTGCACGGACACTGCAATCTTAAACCTGCAAACCCAAGGCACTAACTCGACAGAGAAATCTCATAAATTAATAAGCTACCATACCCAAATCATCCCATTCAATAAAATTAAAGATCGTCAAAGGTCACACACTCAAACTCTAGAGCTCATCTATGCAGCTCAATCTCATGCATCGATCTCCATTATGATCGTATCAATTAGATTAAAACTGGCATCGAATCTGTTCAAAAGATAACACTCAGAAAGTCAAAACTCTAAAGCAGTAGAATCAACCCAAATGTCACAGCCTCACAGGCCTGGCCACTGGGCACTGGCCACCTCCAATTGCGTCTGTATTTAGGAGAAACTGCACGGTGAGAGGAAAAGGAAAAGCAGAGAACAGAATTTCACTCATTTTTTTTGAACTGAATTTTTCACTCATTTTGGAGCAATCTGCAGAGCTGCATCAAACGTGAGCCCGTGACATGCTGTGATAGCCCTTCTTCACCTGAACGCCCTATCGGCGGTGCAGGCCGGCCTCGTCCATCAAAGAGAAGCTGGAGGTGGAGGACCTCGCCGCATTGAGGATGAGGAGCAGAAACTACACTGACCCTGCAATCCTACACCTGCAAATCCAGGGCACTCACTCGGCAGATAAATCTCATAGATTAACGAACCACCATACTCAATCATTCCATCAATTGAATTACAAATCATCGAATGCCACACTCAAACTCTAGAGCTGATCTGTGCTGCAGCTACTTCGTTCGCCCATTCGAATGGTTGTTGAATCACCCAACACCGACAATGGCACATTGAAGCTCTGGATGGATGTCTATGGATCCGATCAAGCACGCCTCTCTCGCTTGCTGCAAAGGCCAGGTGCAGCAAGCGCGCCTACGACGCCGCGCCACAGGTGACGGCCACCTTCTCCCGCCAGTGGATGAGCACGGCGACGGCGACGTAGTGCGTGACGGCGCCGACGAGCACGAGCACGTGGAAGATCTGGTGGCTGTGGCCCACGACGTCGAACACCCCGGGCCGCCACTTCTCCGGGACGCGGCTGACGTAGAACCAGGCGCCCGTAGCGTAGGCGAGCCCCATGGCGACCTCGAGCCCCAGCGCCAGGTAGCAGGCGGCGTGGCCCCAGTTGAGCCACAGCGCGTGCAGCGCCGGGACGACGCCCGACAGGCCCATGGCCAGGAACAGCGCCGCGCGGAGGCGGCGATAGCGCGGGGACGAGCAGGACGGGGAGAGCAGCGCCGCCACCACCAGCGCGCCCAGCGCCGTGATCGCGGACAGGTAGGCCACCCGCGCCGGCGGGTGGCACAGGAAGGCGTAGTACACCGGCGGCACGAAGGAGGCGACGATCATCACCGAGATGCCCGCGTAGTCCAGCTGCCAGAACACCACGCTGGCGCGACGCGAGTGGCACGCCAGCAGGTGCGCCGTCGCGCTGATGGCCAGGCACGACATGGCGCCCACCAGGAACACCATCCGCGGCCACCGCGGCACGCCGGACAGCGACGCCCCGGCGTCGTGGCTCGGCAGGCCCTGCAGGCAATAGGCCAGAGCAAAACAGCGTCAGCTCATGATCACATTGATATCAGTGCCGTGCCAATGCTGGCTGTGCTGCTCGTGCTCAAAGCAGCAACAAAAATTCTCCTAGTTCTCCTTTTTTTTTTTACTTATTACTTTAGTTCTTTAGTTTTTGAAACATAAATAGAGGGTACTTCTTTCCTTTCATATTGGGTGTCAAATGGATCCTGTAAAAGTTCCTACTTCTTAGATGCGAGGTACAAAGTTAATCCACAAAGTTCAAATTTCAAAACATGAGTAATGAGTAGTAGATGCCATATCCTGGACGTGCCTATCTAGACAAACAGTTTTCATGAAAATAAAGATATTAAATGTGACTGGACTTGACACTTTATTTTCTATTTCCTGACAAAGAAAAGATATTTAGAAATGCTATCTAATCTATGAGTTCATAAGAGATAATTATGCTCTTTACTTTAATAAACTTAATTTTGTGTCATGCAGGGCACAATGTGGAATTCTTACAGATTGCATTTGGATATGTTCTTTGGTACGCAGGGAGGATCAATAATCCGACAGGATCACGAATCAAAAGACTTTTGTGCACTTGGATGTTGATAATCAACTTGGATTTGTCTGCTCATCGCAACTGAGTATGGTGACCATCCAAGTGGAGCAAGAATTGGCCAAGAAAAGCCTTTGCTTTTCATGAAGGTGTCCTTGTCATTCCAGAGCATCCTATCATACTATCATGGCGGACCGAGAGAACACGTAAAATTATTGCAAAAGCATCTAGGCTTTAACCCTTACCTCTCTGGTTTGCAATGTGAAGCGAACAACGGTAAAGACAAACCCAAACGGATTGCTTCATTGGAGAAGATGGGGATCACAACAGGAGTGCAGGGTACAGTACCAGGCATGTTTGCGAATTCAGGGGATGGTTTATGGAGCTTCCAAAATCTGATGCTTCATGCATCATCTAATGAATTTTGATGCGTCATATCCATAATCCATAAAAGATAAACTGATGGATCACTTAATTCGAGGACAAGACTACTCTGAATCAAAGTGACTATCATCCGAACAACTGAACAAGTCTAGGATTTCCGTGACAGTATAGTAATTTCTTGGCTCTTGTCATTTGGTGTTTCACCAAGAGACAGGACAACTCTAAATTCTGAATTTCTCATGCCCATTTGTTGCATTCTACTAGTACAGTCGTGAACCGCAGGGCATCTCCATCTGTGTTCTGGCCATGTGCTCGTACAGAGACGCAGGTTTCAAAGAGAGCAAAAACAAAGATGGCATGTGGGCGTGCTCCCAGCCAAGTACTTGGCTAGTGTACTGCTTGTGAACAGATCAAACCATGTCCATGTCTGCCGCGTTGGCAATATGGCACAGGTCTGGACTAATTACACAGTAATACTAGTGTAGTTTAGTTCTGAATAGGTAGGAGTATTCAGTATTCTGCTGACGCAACCAAACCAATACAAAATGCAACCAGAACCATTCAATAGTTCTTATAACCGCAGTCAACTAAGCTTTCGTGGCATCTTTGCACACGCAATAATTCCTAGATTTATCTTGTGTGCTTAGCTAGAGCCATCAGTTATCGGTCTTGCATACTTCCACTTGCAAAGCGAAGCCACGTATAGCAATTGCTAAAAGTGACTCAAGCCTACTCACTACTATTATGTTTCTGATGAAATAAAAGCGAGAATTAACAGCACTTTCTTCCCAAGGGAACAGGCCTTTTAAAAATGCAGTTCCCAAAGTGATTATACAAAATAAATAGGCATATAGAACGATTGAGGTTGGCGATTAGTTGCTTACTGAATGGTGGCTGCCCCATGAAGCATTATCAGATCTCACCACGAACCTGCAAAAAATGGACGGTGCAGACTTAAAGCAGGCCTTGCATAAAGAAAACAGCAAGAGTACTAGGTAGGCGCTTTGTAGAACCGAATCCAAGCATATTTTTGTTACCACTGGGGTCCCTGAAAATTTCGGAATTTGCAGCGACCACAGCAGTCCCATTTTCATACTGATGCTCCCACTTTATTGGGTTTTATCAACAAGGACATAGGAAAATGGAGCTAGCCACACACCAAAGTCACTATTCTCAGACCTCATCGGTGGGTTACTCATCCTTAGGCTAATCTCTTGTCACATAGTCATTAACCAAGAAAGTTTCTACTGTAGAATCTAGCTCAATGTTACAGGTTATGGGATATAATTTGTTTTCATCCGTTTACTCGCATTGTAGGTAGGCCCTTATGTCTTGTATCATTCAACAGTCATGCAATTCTTCTATTCATAAATTGTGACAATAATGCGAACTAGTGAAAAAGGTCTGATTGTGTCATTATAAACTTGAGGAATGAATAACTTCACAGACTAACCGTGTATCATAGTAAAAAAAAAAAAAGACTAACCATGTGTCATTCAATTCAATAACATTTGTTTCACAATGGTCCACTCCATATACATGGGCCAATTGCTAATGCGCCTCTCCAGTGATATCAAAAGAATACCCAAAGCACATGTGAATGTTGAAGGTGTGTCAAATGTTGGAGACTCTTTTATTTTTGAGGAAAAATGTTGGAGACTTCCTTATCCTTATTGTAAAAAAGGCCCAAATTCCTAGGTTTAAGGGCACAATTGAAAACATCTAGACAGTTTATTTGTAATTTACAGAGACTTCTTTGTAAATAAATCCCATCAAGATAAGAAATGAAAATCACCACCTCCCACACCTCAAATGAAAAGTGAGCAGGGCTAGGTGGAGCAACCTTATGGACACGCTCACAATTACTCTCCCTCTCTCTCTACCGTTACTCTCTTTCCCATGCTCTCATAGTGATAATGGCTAAATATGAATAAAGTATGTGTATACTAATGTAAGATATGACTAGCAATGAAACTAATTAAGAGGTTCATGTAAGAGCATTCTAAAGATACAATATTTCAAGGCCTAACCATATGGACTACATTAATTTTTAGCAACTATTTGGTTCACAAAGAAAAAAAAACAACTATTCACGTCATAAGTTGAAAAAATGAAAAAAAAAACATATTATGTAGTAACGATCAATGTTTGCACCTACTGCAATTCAAGTGTCTTACCTATGTACACATAATATGTTTGCATGCGACTCCCCATTATAGCTCTAGAAACGCCACAAAGCGCATCCACAATGTCACTTGCCAGCTAGTACTATGTGTGAACAAATCTGTCGAGAGCGAAGGCCTTTTGTGTAAGGTGGGGTGATTGCAAATACAAGAAAACCAAGGGAGCGCCACAGCAAATTCCTCGCATGATAGACCCTTTCAAGGTTCTCTCTGCTAGCGCCCGGTAATCACGCAGGAACGGAACAGAGCATGGGGGAAGTTTTATTTAGGAAGTGCAGAAACGGCATGTCGATGCATGTGCATGTACCTCATGATCCCCGGAGCGGTCTCGTCGGCGGCCTCCGTCCATCCTCCGGCGACCGCGAGCGCCAGGAAAAACAGGAACCCTCCGAGATGCCTGCGGGGACAACACAGGAAAACAAGAAGGAACGAATCAGCCACCATTCAGAGACTTCAGACGGCCAGGCAGGGGAAAGGAAGGAACGCTTGGAATCGAATGGATCGGGGGAGACGACGGGGAAGGGGAAAGGGGGCACGCACGTCCAGACGTTGAGGGTCTCGTTGTGCCAGGCGAAGGCGCTGAGGAGCGCGTCGCGGATGGGCCACTCGGCGCGGTAGTGCCCGCGGATGAACTCGTTGTCCTTGAGGTACTCCGGCAGCTCCTCGTACCCGATGAGACGCGGCCGCCGCCGCGCCTCCGAGCCCGCGCCCGCGCCCGCGCGCGCCATCATGGTGGCCTCCTGCTGCCTCTTGCTGGGGCCGCGGCTCCGCTTCGTCGGGCCAGTGCCAGTCGCGGCTCCCATGCGGATGCGGTGGTTGGGGGTATGCGCGGCGCTGCGCCCGGCGTTCGCGCGAGGAGGAAGCCGGAGCTCGCGGCGAGGGAGGAGGACGAGGACGAGCTGGGACGGGGGTTATTGGTGGCAAATCTTGGCGGGGAGCGTGCGGGCCTGCGGGGCGTCGTGGCCGTCGCAGGGTCGAGCCCGGCACATGGATTTCCTCTGTCGCTCACGCTTTTCTCTGCGTTTCTCTCGACACTAATAAAAGGGGAAAGGGAAGACAGAGACAAGGCAATGCACTGCTGCCGCCACCCACTTGAGGGTCCTGTTGGGGCACACCTGCAGTGTTTGGATCTCAGCCGTTGGATTGCTGGACCTTAGGTTTTGCATCTTTGTTGATTTCCTTTTACTAATTGGCATGCCTAATAATTTCCCCAGAGGTAATAATAGGTAGTAAGTGGTGTAAAGATTTTTTTACCTTTTTATAATGAGTAAGTGTTCTTTTCTCAGTTTTCGGACGTTGTTTTTACTATACTACATTTGACAGTGCTATACATATGACATCTAACTAATGACATAATATTCGGTGCATTGTTCCAATGTAGAGCACGCCATCAGGGGGTGTGCTGGCTTGTAAAGCGAAACATCTCTGGTGGATTTTTGTCGCTTCAAGTCAGTATGTTGCGTGAGCTGAAAAACCTCACACTTTTGGTGTTTGCGACGCACATACACCACACATGTGGTGACGATCTATTGTTAACATATGTGAAGCTATGTCCTTTCATTTGACTAGCTCGTGCCAACTTTATTCACTTAAAAGTTAAACATTAAATGAATGATAGATGGATAATAGAAATATTTCACCACTCAAGTCTATTAATGCTATAGATGTAAGGAATGAATGGTTTATTAGGCTATAGACATTGTTTTTGTTATTGTGTAAGCTTTGTATTTAGTATCGAAGTCACATGGTTTAAGTGTTATCTCAATGGTATATGTGTGCTTAAATAAGAAACATGTGTTTCCCCACATGTGGTATATAGCGAACATGATATATGTATGACGTTGAATTTGGGACATTTGTTGGGTATGACTTATGAGGCATTTTTGTGTGAAGAATGGAATGTGGCAAATAGCACCAACTAAATGTCTACAAAGCGCCTATAAAATAATACTCCCTTATCTTTAAATTATAGCTCATTTCAATTTATGTTATAAGAAAAGTTCTTATACTTTGATAAAACTTATAAAAAAAACACACAACATCTTAAAACATCTACAAATCCCAGCATAGTGACTTCTCCAATATCTCTTTTATCAGTCTTATTTTCTTCCGTACACCCCCTCCGTCCATGTAATTCTCACTTTCTGAGAAATCAAATGTTCTTTAATCCAATATATGTAAATATATTAAATTTTATGATGAATAATTAATATCTAAATATATTTTCTTAATAAAATAATCTAGAGATACAAGTGTTAATATATTTTTCTATAATAAACCTAGTTAATTTTTTTAGGAAAAAAACAGAGGGATGAAGTACGGTACTCGCGTTCCTTCCCCAAGGTCTAATGTGACGCATATCACAGTCACAGGATCATCACATTTTAGACAGGTGCCAATGTGCTATGCCAATAGAGTCCGGATTTGAGATGTTAGTTGATCAACCAGACAAGGATGACACTTATACGCATCATCCTGGTCCAGGAATCCTGGAAGTCAGGAACACAAGTAAAGAAGAAACTGGAGTATATCAAGCCCAGCTTCTCGCTCCAACAAAATTGACCGCTCACCAAACCAAACCCCCTCTTGTCAAAAAAAACCCGGACCAGTACGAGAGAAGTGGTAAGAGTGCCACGTGGATGTAATGATACACGGTTGCTTGTGCTTTGTGTCACTCCACAGCATACTTGGCGGCAGGACCAATTCTTTTGTGGGCTTTCCATCAAGCAGGCCAGGTGTGCAGGGCCCACTCATCGTAAACAAAATACTTTCGTGCGATCTCTTATTATATATACGTAATATCTCTGTTGAACTGCAGCAGCGAAATGGGCGGAATGTACGGACCCCGTCTACTTTGTGCCTGATACTAATACAGCCCATCGATTTGTTTTTTTTGCATAAGAGAAGCCCCAACGGGAGTTTATGAAAGCCCATGCGACTTCAATCGGCCCAAGGACAACAACTGCTAATTACGACTTGCTCCTAGACGAGTACTCTTTAGTGGGCCCAAGTAGCACGGCATGTCTTAAAACTAACAGGGAAAAAAAAGGGTGCAAGTGCAACTCATACCGAAGTCTACAGTAAATCCTGGTGTCCTCGGTGCACCAGCGGCACAACTACGCATGTTGCGTTCGAGTCTTTAATGAGTATACTGTACAATAAACAAGTCGGAGCTCGGAAGCATTAAAGAAAAAGGCGCCTGACAACTGACACGGCAGACTGAGGCTCTGGTCAACGTTGTCAAATACGGATGCGTCAGCGTCACGGCCCCGCTACCAGTGTAACTCTTCGTGCACCCTCACCACGTATCGTAAACCTCACTTCATTTTTTTACTCTACCGCTCGGAGTACTGAGTATATACCAGCAGTAATATTTGAAGGAACCCGGTATCGAGCAAGTGTTTCCAAATGTCCAAATTTTGTGCCAGGCGTGTTTCCAATCCGTCTCTTATTTACCACGGCGTCCCCAAATCCAAATGCTTTCGGAGAACCTCATTCAAATCACCGTACTAGTATTGAGCACGACAAAAATCCATCGCGGAAGGTAAAAAAGGTCCAAACCAAAAGATGACCGGAGACGCACGACTCCCAAGGCAGCGACCGTTGCGTTGGCAGCCGAAAGCTAGCCGCCACCGAAGCCCAAGCCGTCGCTCTCCCCGGTTTCAAATTTAAATCCTCCCTCCAAATCACCCACCAATAATAAACAACAAATCGCACCGCTAGTAGTCACCAGTCACTGTCACTAGTTGTAGTCACCAGTCACTGTCACCTGACCACCGAGCTGTCCGCCGCGCCGCGCTGCGCACCCCCGCGTTCCGTTCCGGCTCGCCACCACAGCCTGCACTCTGCTGCAGCCCGGGGATGGCGACCGCTACCGCCACCACGCCCAACCCCAAGGCGACGACGCCTAGGGCCAGGAGGGAGCCGCTGCGTCCGCGGAGCAACAACGCCGCCGCGTCTCCGGCCGTGGTGAGCGCCAGGCGCGCGCTGGCGGCATCCGCGGAGAAGGAGAACCAGCGGCCCAAGAGCCTCCTCGGCCACGGGAAGGAGGAGGAGAAGGGCAAGGGGAAGGCGGCGGCGGCGGCGATGACCACCGAGCTGTCGAAGCCCGCGGAGGCGGCGCCGGCGGGGGTAGCGCCGCCGGCACCGCCGCTGCCGCTGAAGCCGTCGTCGCTGCAGCTCCGCATGAAGGACGAGGCGGCCGAGGCGGCGGCGGCTGCGCAGGCGCCGCCGCCCGCGTTCGTCGTCGGGCCCCGGGGCAGGGAGCTGCTGCTCCCGCCGCCGTCCGCCAACTACGAGGCGTGGGACCTCTCCGACAGCGAGTCCGCGCCGGCGTCCTCCTGGGCCACGCTCCCCAACAGGTACGCCGCGCAGCCGCCCGGCCCTTCCTTCCTCCCATCCGCCGCCGCGGGACCACGCAGCAGCTAGTAACAATGCTCCCCTCCTTTCCCTTGTTCCCCGCAGGGCGCTGCTCTGCCGGCCACTGCCGCAGGACGTCGGCCGGTGCACGTGCGTCATCGTCAGGGAGGCGGCCACCGGCGCCAGAGGCGTCGCGCTCTACTCCCTTTACACCAATGTGAGATAGTAAATCCTCCGAGCTGCTTTGTTTCCCAATCTGCAACGCAATGTCGGGGCGATTCCAGGCTTGCTCACTTCGGTTTCCTTCGGGAATGGTGCAGGAGGGGCAGGGGCGGCAGGACCGCAAGCTGGCGGTGGCGCGGCACCGGAGGCGGAGGGGAAGGTCCGAGTTCATCGTGGCGCAGAACCAGGACGGCATCTTCTGCGTCGCCGACAACAACTTCCTCGGCACGGTGGGCGTTAATCTGGTCGGATCCAAGTACCAAATCTGGGGCCAGGTACGTCGTCCACATCTCAAATCATGCTTCTTCCTGATTCCTGATTGCGTTTGAGCACCTGATGAGAACATGTTCATGGCTGTGGCTGGCAGGGGAGCCGAGCGGACGAGCTGAAGAACCAGTCGAAGCGGCTTCTTGGCGTTGTCGCGTAAGATCCGACCGACCTCAAAATCCATCAGGAACCAGATGCTTCAGGAACGCTTCTTGACCCAGAGTTTTTGGTTCCTGCAGGTTTGCCCCCACCATCACCACCCTCACCGGGAGTTTCAGGAGCATGAGGGCATGGATCCCCAAGAACCAGTCCATGCAGCTCAAGGCCAACAATTCTGCTCAGGTGAAGTTCAGACGAAAATTTTCAAAATTCAGCTACGTAATTTGGAATCAGGCAGATGGTTCACTCTGGAAGTTTGCAGATTCAGCATGTCAGTGGGCTTCCAAAGGATTGGCAGGAGAAGAGCAGAGCTGACCAGCTGTGCTCAAGAGCCCCGTTCTACAACCATGTAAGGAGTTCGGAATTCATAAAAACTTGTTTGATGCGTACGTGACACTTGTTTGACCCGTATTCCTCGTAGTGGTCTCTCAATAGGCAAGCTGATTGTTAATTTGTGTTATGTTACCGTTTGCCTCTTCACAACAGATGACAAAGCGTTACGAGTTGGACTTCAGAGAGAGGGCAGGAAGGATGGGGTACAAGGTGCAAACATCGGTCAAGAATTTTCAGATGACTTTGGAGGTAACATTTCATTTGTCTGGCTTATAAGCATCAGAGAACTTATAGCATTCATAAGATTGAATAATAGATCATGCTAATGTGCGATTATATAACCTTGATTGACAGGAAAACGGGAGGCAGACAGTGTTGCAGCTTGGTAGGGTTGGGAAATCCAAGTACATAATGGACTTCAGGTAACAAGAAAAAACTGACCGTAACTACTCCAGTGCTTGCGATTCAATTTCGTGATCACTGAACCTCAGGAAAATGTGTTTTGCAGATACCCGCTGACCGGCTACCAAGCGTTCTGCATTTGCCTTGCATCCATCGACGCCAAGTTGTGCTGCACGCTGTGAAAAGGGATGCCATGCGAGGAAGTGTTTGTTTGACTCTTTGTAGCTGATGTAATCAGCTGTTCTGTACTTCCAGCTTCTCACCTTGAGAAGGCAGTTGAATAATAGATCATCCTAATATGTGACTTGAGTGTTGCTTAATCGGCCAGGCGATATTTATCATAGAAACAGCAAATATTACGCTCAACTGTGACAATTGTCTAACACTTAATCAGAACTAGTGAACTACGAAGGCAGCGTTTATACACTTGCCAGCCTTAGCACACTCAACCTATCTGCACTCATCATCATCCACACATGCGGTCAGCGTATCGCAAACACATTGTCAATTCGTCAGCCTCCCTTTTATCCTTGCCAAGTGGCAGTGGCTCCTTGTGTTGTACGTACTTGCATCCTATGCATACAGGAAGCTACAGGCTGATGAAAGACGCAACTGCAGCATTCTACTTAGGCCATGTTTAGATCGCTCCAAAAGTTATAATTTTTTCACTCTCTCTCTATCACATCAATATTTAGCTGCTTGTATGGAGCATTAAATGTAGATAAAAAAATAACTAATTACACAGTTTAGTTGAAAATCACGAGATGAATCTTTTGAGCCTAGTTGGTCCACGATCAGACAATATTTGTCAAATAAGACGAAAGTGGTACTGTTTATCGGATTTATTTTTTCCCACGATCTAACCACGATCTAAACAAGGCCTTAAGTGTGTTCAGCCACACACAAAGAAATCAATTCAAATGACTGAGCTCCATATCAACTGAGTAGTCACTGGGAACTTCCAATCTTGATCAATGTGCAGATGTTGATGAAAGGCTGTCAAGGTTCAAAAGAGAGAAAGAAATCACCCCAGACGTGAGCCACTTGCCATATATGTTTACAGAAGGAGAACCAAACAGAGGAAGGCAGAGTTCTCACCGAATGAAAACTATTCTCGCTTAATCTTCCTCACCAGCATGCTCAAGAAGATAGTTTGCTGCTAACTCTTCTTTTCCTGTCGCAGGCAAATTCAGAATGCTTCAATAACACGTGCTCTGTAGAACCCCATGCATTCAAGCTGAATATATAAAAACAAACCAAAACATGATTACGTGATCATCACAACTAAAAAGACCAAAGCAGAGATAATTTTTGGTAGGGCACTGGTTTGGTCCTTCCCGTCTCCCGTGCGATCTCCTCCTCCCGCTCGTGGGCAAAAATATAAGAGCCTTTTACTCCAGTGCCATTAAAAAGTTCGTAATCTCGCTCGTACCCTCAAAAAGTTCAATCTATCGTCTGTGTTCATGTCTAAATTTTTTCTTTTTTCCACATCATTCCGTCCACTTCGCTGTCTAACGGTGTCAAACCAACAGCCCAAAAGACCATATTACCCCCATGGTGAGGTCCATTTGTCACCCACCTACAGCTTCTCTCTCCTTCCCTTCTCTTTGCCTGCTTCTCTTTCCCTTCTCTTCCCTGTCCACACGAACAAGGCAGCGCCTGTCGACGGCCATGGAGACTGGAGGCTGCCTCGTCGCGGCGCTGCAGCGTGGCCCGGAGCTAGGCTTCCGCCGTGTTCGTCGAGGCGCGTGATCCAGCAGCCGCCGCGCGAACGCAAGCTCCACGAACGCCTCCTTAGCTTGCGCACCTCCGTCGCGTGCTCCAGCGCCTCCCTGCCGGGGCCGGTCCTCCGCTCCATGCGCGCGCAATCGCCCTCGCACCCTGTCCCACGAACGCCGCCGCGAGCGCGCTCCGCCCACGCACCGCCGCGCCGCCTTGGGCGCGAGCGCAGGGGAGCTCCGCGGCCGCCGCGGGCGTGCACGAAAGCCCGGCTGGGGAGCTCCGTGCCTTGGGGAGCCCGGCTGGGGAGCTCCGCCTCGGCGGCTCGTCACGCGCGCGTGGCAGCCCCGCACCCCGAGCGGCCCTTGGTTCGTGGAGGGGTGGCAGACCCCGCATGCGGTGCTTGAGGCGGCGGACGCGGGAGCCCGGTCGCCCGGCCGCCGCGGGCGCGGGAGCGGCGAGCCCGCCCGGACGCCGTGCTGCGCCCAGAGGAGGAGCTCGTGCGTCGCGGGGCGGCGGCGGCTCCGTTCTGGTTGGGTCTTGGGGCCGGCGCGGTGGCCGGAGCTTGGCGGGCACAGCGGCCGGAGGTGGATGGCCTCGGCTTCGTCTTCACGCGCGAGGAGGTCTGCCTCCACTGGCCCGCCGCGGGCGCGGGCGCGGGCGACGGCGAGCTCCGCCTCGCCCCGGCGCGCTCCAACTGGTGAGGATCCGTCCTGGGGGAAGCTCCGGCGGTGACCTCCTGCGAGAGCTGTGCAGGAGCTCATGCGCCCGCGCTGTGCTATGGCCTGGCTGCGGCGAGGAACGAAGATAGGGGAGTGGAAGGCGGAAGATGGACCTGAACGTATGGCCCCACTGCGTAGGGAGACAAAGATATAGAGCAAAGGATGAAGGAGGGTATTTAGGACATTTTCACTACCCAGACCCACATGTCAGGGGTCCCAAACGGCTAAAATCAAACGGAGCATGGATGGAATGGCGTGAAAAAAGAAAAAGTTTGGGTATGGACACGGGCGATAGATTCAACTTTTCGAGGGCATGTGCGAGATTGCGAACTTTTTTAATGGTGTTGATTCTAGCCCTGAGGTGATGCCCTCAGGACCCGAATCAAGCTCGCGAATACTAGTTGTAAAGACACGAATGTGGGAGGTGGAATGCCCTATTATGAACCAGCCCCCGGCTAAAACGCACGGGAGCCGGCCTGCTTACAAACCCCAAAGGGAGCGTTATTTATAGCAGCCCGCAGGCATTTACATGACTATTTTGCCCTTGTGAATCGCTCCCTCATTCCGTACTTTATAGCGCTTGAGGGCAAATGCGTCCTTGTCCGCTGTCGTCCCGTACGGCCGGCTTCGCCTCGTGAAAACACGTGGCGACCCATCACGACATCCGACCGTATGCTCCAGCGGCCGCACCTGAAACCTGCACCAAGTACCAAACCAGGCACCACCAGATTTGGGTCGTTCGCTTCCACGACCCGAATCGCAAATTGTCCAGCGCCCGCGGCCTTTGATTCGGCCCTTGAATCATAACTCCTGAATCTGGTCGGCTGAAGCCCATTCGAAAAAGGTCCTCCCGTGCATCCGGAGTTTCGACGCGTGCCGCGCCGCTTCGATTTCGAAACTGCTTCCCGAATCTATCTTCGTTAATCAGATTCGTGACGTGATTCGCGTGATCTGACGGGGGACATGGTGGCAACACTCTCCCCTGCCCCCAACAGTAGCCCTTCGGCGCACTTTGAAACCATGATTCGGAGTGCGTCTTTGCCGCCACGGTTGTCGAATTACACGATTGGGCCCCCTGCTCCGTGATCCGGATCTGATAGCTCACAAAACAAACATCTCATCACGAGGCAGCCGCGTTCGATTTGGTTTGGTGCCACGGGCACCTGATTCACGCCGTCCCAAACATCTCGTCACGGGGCAGCCGTGTCCGATTTGGTTTGGTGCCGCGGGCACCCAATTCACGTCGTCCCATGCAGTGGTCCCAAATCGCAAAGACTTAAAATAATTTTTTGTTATTGACGTGACATTTATTTGTTATAGCTAAACAAAGAATTTGTCGATCGAACGACCCTGCTATTCTTGAACCGCGAGCCATCGCGTCTGTTAGTTTTCCAACAGACGCCTTGCTCGACGAGTATAAAAGGCACCCGGGGGGTACTTGGCCTCATTTCCCCCCACGTGTAACCCTAGCCGCCGTCGTCCGCTGCTTCACTTGACAGTTGATTCGGGAGCGTAGCTTCGCCTACTACTTTCGATTCGGTGAGTGCCTTCGATTTCGGAGCCTGTGTGCTTTTCTTTGTTTATAGCTTCGGCTGCAACGGGTGCTTTGTTTCCTTATTTCTTTTCTTTTCTTATTTAGTTCCAAAAGTGTACCTTTTGCATTTGGTTTGGCGTTATGGGGCGTTCTAACACTGGTGAAGTCAATGGTAGCACCGAATCTGGCACTGGTGATGAGTCAAGCTCGAATTCGGGGTCAGATTCGAGTTCTAACAACAGCCAAAGCACTTCAGCTACTCCTAGCACTGCAGCCAATCTTCCAATGCCAGGGGGCGATGACATGATAAATGATGCTGATTCGGCGGAAAGGTGCACCGAATCTAGCCCGGCAAACCTTCCTGTGCTAGGTGGCGATGGGGTGTTGCATGCTGCTGATTAGGCTAGAGGACGCACTGAATCTAACCCAGTCGTTCACAGCTTACAAGGTTCGGCTAGAGGTGATGCCGAAGTTGACATTGATGTAGAGGATTTTACTGTGGGTGCCGGCAGCCAAGCTGCTGATGATGAGGATTTGACTGGCGATGCCGAATCTGGCCCACCCAAGAAAAAACTGAAACATGCAGCGTGGACATGCCATGTTAATCCTTCTCTGATCAACGAAGATGAGCTCGATAACTTTGAGTCCACCGAACTGCTCACCTCGTTTGAGAGATCTCTATGACGGGCCCCCGAAGAAGGTGAAACTATACCGAAGCCGAAACCCAACGAAGCTCTCGTATTCAGAGACTATTTCAAGTAGGGCTTCGGTTTCCTGTTGATCCTTTTTTGGGACAAGTGCTAGAACGCTATGAGCTTTAGATTCACCATTTGACACCAAATGCATTTACTCGCCTTAGCATCTTCGCTATGGCAATGAAAATGATGAGTAGCGAATTGAGCGTTAATGTTTTTACACGCTTTCATGATGCTCATCATCACTCTAAGGAGTATGGCTCTTACAATTTTATACCAGCTCGAAACCAGAAAAGTTCATGCATAGTGCCAGCTTTCAAGAATAAGTGGGAGGAATGGAAGGACTATTGGTTATATGTTCGTGTGTGCACCGAAGAAGCCGCGGTGAACGCTACCTAGGATGGATTGTTGAAGGGAATTCTACTAGTTTCGGTGATGGTTCTGATGACAGGCCTTAGCTGCCTCTGGCTCAAGCTCCGATTCCTGGTGATGTCGCAGCCCTCAAAGCTTACCAGCGCATAGCGAACCATTAGACCAGTCGGGACTTGGTTGAGGAGATGGTTTCTTCGGGCAAATGGCTGCTGAGAAACAAGGTTGATTTCACGACATTTGAAGAATGAGACGGGTACGAAGGCCTATCTGGCGCCTTGATCGACCTGATGGTTATCCGAATGACGAGGCTATAGTTGCCCGAGTTGAGAAGCATGCGAATCGGATATGTGACTCTTATGCTCGGGAAGAATACGTTGCCCGAATCATGATGGGTCATACCCGGTGAATCAACCGAGCCTTAGATGCCATGGGGGTTATCTACCATGATCGGCCCATTCCTCCAGAGAAACCCAAGAGAAAGGCGGTCATTGTGGAAGCTGTAGCAAATCCTAAGTCTGGCCGTGGTCAGGGTTCGCATGGTGGGCGCGGCCGCGGTGGGCGCGGTCGTGGTTCTGGCAGCACTTCCCCCACCTGCTCGATGGACTACGCATGCTAAGTGCCGCAAACATGAGGTACTTTGGCTTTGTGAGCCGAATGAGCCTCGCGATGTTCAGATTGGCCGTGAGATGGTAGGTCTATTGAGGTCAAAGCCAATTAAGAGTTTGAAGTTCGCTCTTAATAATTCGCTTTCGGGCCCCATGACTGATTACATGGTCAGGGATTCGCGTATTTAGGCTTACTCAGATCTGTCTTTGTTTATGGTGTTTGGTTGTTCTTCATTTCTGATTTGATTTTGACACTTATATTGATTGACTTGCGACTTCGCTGCTGACGAGCCCGGAACCTCTTCATCCATGGCCCCGAAACGCTCCACCAACCTGGCCAATCCCCTTTCCATCACCGTCGAAGACATGCCCGCTTTGAGTGGTGAAGGACTTTGGCTTGGTCAGAGGAAGCGAAACAAGCACTCCTCGGACGGTGGCAGCGGCAATGTCCCAAAGCCAGATGTGACCTTGTCAAAGCCGGTGCCCACCGATGTTCTAGCTCCTGCTCCAATTCATAGTGCTGCCCCTTCGGGGAGGGACCTTGTTGCCAATCCTCATCTGGCTCGCACGCTTGGTAAGTCTCAATTTTTCTATAAGAATTCAGGGATGACCCCCGAGATGGCGGCCTGTACCCTTTTTGGGCATGGCGTGCTTCATTCGACAACATCCACGCTGAATATGGTGATATGCACGTGTATTAGGGCCAATCCTCTCCCGAGGAGATGAGTCTGCTTCGCGAAGAGGCTTACCAAATTGCTCGTGCTTTAGGGGCCGCTTCTGATGCCCGACTTGTGGCGAATGTGGATTGCCGAGCTTCAGGGATTCTTCCTCCAGCGCCCGGAGTTGCTTTCGCGCATGAGTGCAGCGTGTCCTTTTCCGCTCCTCATATGGAAAGGGACTTGACGCTGGTAGACCACGGCAAACTTCACTCGGCCTTGGAATTCCATTCTATTGTGGTGTGTGTTTGGTTGCGTGGGTCGTGGAAAGCATTTTTGGCTTATTTTCTAATCCACGGTTTCACTTGATGCAGGCTCCGGTGCTAAACGTTGCGCTGCAAAAACAGGAACAAGCCGCCCTCAGCCTGGCGGAGTCTGAGCTTCGGCAAGCCAAACCTCAACTCAAGACCTTCGAAGAGGAGCTAGCTGGGGCCCACTCCATGCTTTGGGAGGAGAGCGAAGCACGTCACCAAGCTGAGGACCTGGCCAGGAAACTCCAGACACACATAAACACTGGGAATTGAGTCGCGCAGTCTCAGTGGAGGCAGCTTCGGAATGGTTTGCATGAGATTGCAGAGAAGTATCTCTGCCTGCTTAGGAGTGTGGGAGACGAAGCCAAAATCCCAAAGCCGGCGGAGGGCAAGGAGATCTCTGAATATCATTACATGCCTTTCCTATCGAACAGGCTGGGCCTTCTCGAGGGTGCACTGGACGTTGGGCGCAAGTACGCAGCGCTGGAGGCTTGCCGTGCCTTATGCAAGAGCCTGAAGGATGCAGGTTGCAATCATATGGATGGGCTTCGGGTGGCAGATGATGCCAGCGTCTACTAAAAACTGGATGCCGACGTGAATGCTGCTGCCACTGAGTTCCTACGAGGCTACTGGGATAACGGTGGTCGCGACCTCGGGTAAATTCGGGCGGCCATGAACCATTGCACGGTAAACCCCTGAATGTAATGTGGTTCATTAGTTTGTTAAGGGGCATGTCTAATATTATTTGCTTTCTAGGATCCGGCGGAGTGCGAAGCCGTTAAGAGGAGGATCTAGGCCTACATCTCCGATTGTGATGACCGCGAGCTTGGCTCCGACGCGGGGACGCCCTCTCAAGAAGATACCATCGCTTAGGCCCAGCGTGAAACCGCCAAAGCCTCTGCTCAACCCAAAGCAGTCAACACAACCGACTAGACATCTATCTCTGGAGCTGCCCGCGACACCCCTCCTAGCCCTGGCACCAGCGCCGCTAAAGACATTGCAACTGAACTGGTAGTTTAACTTAGGCCGAAGCACGTTGGAACAATTATGTTTGAAACCTTTTGTGGTACCTCCCGAGTGTGGGAGTTTGAGACTTAAGTACTATTGTAATATTTCATACTTTAACCTTCGGTGATGCAGGCGTTAGCCGAATGGTATTTGCCTACGTTGTTTGGGGAATACCCGATTATTATCTCTTGTTTGATTTCGTGCTGCTGAATTAGTAACCGATTTTCCTGTCATCAAACGAACCATGAAGGGCTGTTTGGTTATCAAGCTTGTTTTCTAAAAGTTTGTTATTGGACTGTATGACGCCGTCCCCTCAACTTTTTAGTTGAAGGGTTTGAGAAGCGAGTTAAAATCCCTTCAGCTTCGCGTGGTTTACCAAATAAGTTATTGTTGGCTTGTGAAACGCTGTCCCCCAACTTTTTTGGTTGAAGGGGTTGAAGAGCGAGCTGGGAGCCCTTCAGCTTCGAGTAGCTTGGTGAATTGTTTATTACCGGCTTGTGAGACGTCGCCCCAACTTTTTTGGTAGCTGGGAGTCCTTCGGACTCCGTGATTGCACATATTTTATTTTTATTATATATCATTGACCTGCTTCTGGCTGCTTACATTGTTTTGTTCCCTGTCCTATTTACAACCTATGCCACAATATGGTTGGCTGGAACATGGACTTGGCCCAATGCCTCCGCATGGTTGTCTGGAATTTCGGGTGCAGTGGCCCTTGTGGGCGCGACGAGCTTTTCGGTGCCGGACTCTCGAAGCTGATTTGCTCGAATAAGGCTTTGGCTACCCACGAGGATTTCGTGGAGCCTAGCAACTTGGGTTGTTTCGGGCTCAAGATGGTACAGTGGTAGCAAAACTCATTGCCGCTGCTGCACAAGCCATTCCTGGGACACAGGAAATAGATTCAGAGCTTACTGGCCTTGAGTAATATCTTGCCGCCATGACTGGCTTTGTTGTTGCTTCTGTCAAACCCTTTGCTACTCTTTTGCGGTGCAACTCTCTGGATGATTGTACAAAGGTGGCCCAAAGCAACATACCCGAATCTTTTGTAATCCCGAAGCCTCCCAATCCTAATATTGTTCACACTATAAACAAAGGTGCAACATTTTTTTGACGGCCATGAGAGCCTTGATACTTGCCTATCTGGTCTGAGGGACCGCCTAGTGGTCTTCTTTTATAAGACCCACCTAGCTAGCGACCGGGTGCACTAGCTTGGTTTGAGAGGCGGATCCTTTACTGCCGTGTACCTTTTGTTAGTTTGCGGGCTTGATTGCCTTGTCCTTTCATCTTAATTAATACCCTCGCACCTTTCCTGTCATGAGGTATTGCTATAGGTGTTGTTGTTTTGTAGTTGGCGTAATTATTGGTTATGCTACTTTAACTTCCGCATGTAGTGGATGCATCGAGGCAGCTGGGATTCGGTATCCGTTTTCGGCATCCGATGCTGATGTTCGCGTGTCCTGCTTACATTCGATGCGGCTATTCGTGTTCGGCAACCGAATTTGTGGGATTCATTCGTTTGCCATATTCGGCTTGCGCTTTGTGGCGACCGTGTTTGGTGCCTGCTTAGGTGCTCGCTAGCACGCTGCTTCGGCGTTTTTGTCAGATTCGCTTGTTTGCCTATTTCGATGAACATTTTATGGCGACCATATTCGGTGCCCACATGGTTGCTCGCAACCTGATTTTGTGCTACCAAATATTAGAGCTGGCGTCCAGCGTCGCTCTTTTTCGGTGTTTGCCAGTTTTGAGTGCAAAATTCTTTTGGGGGAACCGAATCTAACTTAGTTTAAAAGGGGTACAAAAGGTTGCCTCATTAAAAAACCTCACACCTTTGAAAAGGTTTCCCCTATGAGAAAAAAGAGCGCTAACCCGCGAATATGCTTAAATGTCTTACAGGAATTAAAAGAAAAAGCAAAAATTATAACCCATTCTGGGCGAAAGTGTTTCATGGGTAAAAACGCTGAAGATTGTCAGCGTTCCAGGTATGGGCGAATTCGATACCGGCTTCGTTCATCAGTGTGTATACTCTTGGCTTGATTATTTTTGCTACGATAAACGATCCATACCATTGAGATTGGAGCTTGCCCTGCTTGTCTGGATGCCGAATCAGAACCATGTCACCCGGATATATATTCTTTCTGAGGACTTTTTTGTCCCGCCAGCTTTTTGTCTCCTGGTGGTACTTGTCTAGGTTCTCTGCCGCTTTGAGTTTCTAAAGCTCAGATGTTTCCAGCTCCACAAATTTTTGGATCAGGGTGGTGGCCGCTATTTCCGTCCGAAAAGAGCCCAACTTCATCTCCTCTGGAGTGATTGCTTCTTCACCGAACAACAGCCTAAATGGTGTGAAGTCGGTGGCCCTTGACTTGGAGACATTGTGAGCCCAGACGGCGGTGACCAGGACCTATGCCCATTTCCCCTTTTCTTTGTTGTCGTTGATGATCTTGGAGACAGAGGTAAAGATTTTGCTGTTTGCTCTTTCAGCAGCAGCATTTGATTTGGGATGGTTGATTGAGGCGAATGACAATTTGATGCCGAGCTCTTCGCAGAAGGTTTGGAACTACGACGAGTCAAATTGCTTCCCATTGTTAACTGTGATATATGCCAGTACCCCAAATTTGCAGATGATTCTTTGCTATACAAAGTTGATCAAAGTGGCGGATGTTAATTTTTGCCAGCGCTTTAGCTTCTATCCATTTAGTGAAGTATTCAAGTGCAACAGCGGCATATTTCAAATTTCCCGGCGCCGCGGGCAAGACACCGACGATATCAACTCCCCATCTTTGCAAGGGCCATGTTGGGTAAACGGGTGAGGTTGGATTCGCTGGTAAGTTTTGCTTTTTCATGAATATTAGGCAAGCTTGGCAAGTCTTGATTATTTGCTTAGCATCTTCGGCCACGGTTGGCCAATAGAAACCCTGTCTCATTGCTCTATGCGTTATCTCGTGTGGTCCCCTATGAGCTCTGCACATGCCCGAATGTATCTCATTCAGCAGCTGGACGCCTTCAACTCTACTGATGCATTTTAGCTTCGGTGCTACCACACCCTCTTTGTACAGAGTTTCACCAATAATCGAATACTGCTTCATGCGAGATAACATTCGGTGCTCTTCTTTCTTCGATAGTGGTTCATATGTGTCGGTCAAGAATGCCTAGATTGGTGCTCTCCAGTCATTGCTTGCAATCACATGTATTGCTGTTGGATGATCTTCCTCCTCTTTGATTGCCTTGATAGTCAGGACTTACAAAAACACGTCCGATGGTAAAGGCAAATTCTGGGCTGGTGTTTTCACCAGTTCAACATTCTTGGTCCACGGAATGTACTTCAGGGTGAAGCCGAGGAAATGTTTTCCATCCGCCTGACCGCTGCCTGGTATTTGATTAGATCAGCTTCCCTGGGGGTGTAATCTTTTTGGACATGGCCCACAACGATCTGCGAATTAGATTTGATAACGCATCTGCGTACACCCAGCGCCCTTAGCTTCCTCAGGCCAAGCAAGATAGCCTCATATTCGGCGGTGTTGTTGGTTGTCAGAAATTGCAGCCTGGCGGCATACCGAATCTTAGGACCTTGGGGAGGAGTGAGTACCACTGAGATCCCAGCACTTGTCGAACACCATGCTCCATCACAATGCATGGTCCACACAGGTTCTTTGAATTGCAAAGTTGTATCATCTGCTCCGGGTATCTAACCGGCTATGAAGTCATCGATTACTTGAGATTTGATTGCAGATCTGTGCTCAAAGTCTACCATGAACTCATTCAACTCAGTGGCCCATTTTCCCACTCATCCGATGGCCTCGGTATTGCGGAACAAGGAGTCCATAGGTTGAGCTGACAATACCTGAATATGCTACGCTTGAAAATAGTGCTTCAGCTTCTGAGATGCCATGATCGCGGTGTAAGTGATTTTTTCAAGCTCCGAGTAGTTTAGCTTCGCGCCTGATAGAGCTTTAGACACAAAGTAGATTGGGAACTGCTTCATTTTTCCTTCGTGCTCCTTTTCCTCTACCAGCACCGCGCTTACTGCTACCGGCGAAGCTGCCAAGTATAGCAATAACACCGCATCAGGCGTAGGCTTGGATAAGGTGGTGAGATTTGTCAGATACGCTTTCAGGTCCTCAAATTCCTGTTGCTACTCTAGTCCCCATTCGAACTTCTTGGCCTCCTGAAGCGCCCTAAAGAAGGGTAACCCCCTCTCGGCTAATCTTGAAATAAACCTACCCAGGGACGCGATTCGGCCAGTCAGCTTCTGGACCTGCTTCTTGGATTCGGGCGGTTTCATGTTAACTATGGTTGCAATATTGTCGGGATTCGCTTCAAGATGCCGAAACTAAACAACCCAGCAATGTTCGGGGTTCAATTTGAGTCCGCTGGAACGCAAGTTGACGAACGTTTCCTTTAGATCTTTGATGTGTATTTGCTTTTCGTCGCTTTTAACGACTATGTCGTCCACGTACGCTACCAGGTCGTGTTTCTTTTAATGCTCGCAAAACACTTCGTTAGTCATTCTGGAGAAAGTAAGTCCAGCATTTCTCAGACCTTCTGCCATTCACTTGTAGCAGTAGGTTCCCCCAGGAGTGATAAAGCTTGTCTTTTCTTCGTCCGCCGAATTCAACCAGATCTGATGATACCTGGAGAAGCTGTCTAACAGACTCATTCACTCACAGCCGGCTGTGATGTCAACAAGCTTGTTGATTCTCGACAGAGGGTACGGGTCCTTTGGGCAATGCTTGTTAAGGTCGGTGAAAAAACCATTTTTCGCTTTTCTTCTTTACCATTACGACATTGGCTAACCACTCAGGATACTACATCTTTCGGATTACCCCTGCATCAAGCAGCCTTTGAACTTCGGCGCTGGTTGCTTCGGCGCACTCGGATGGCATTTTCCTGAGCTTCTGCTTCCTTGGCTTCGCAGATTTGTCCACGTTCAAATTGTGCTGCGCGAGCTTACGATCTACTCCGTGGAGGTCTTAGGTGGACCAGGCAAACACATCGCTGTTTTCATCTAGAAATTTTAACAATTCAGCCGATTCTTCGGTGCTTAGCCCAGCTCCGATATGAACACATCTGTCTGGTCGATTCGTGCTCAACGGTACTCACTGCATCTCTTCACCTGGTTCGACTTTTGGTTCTTTTTTCTTCTCCGAATCTAGATTATCTTGCTCAGATCGGCTGTTCTGCTTGACCTCGTGAACCATACTGTACCCCGATATTGGTTTGTCGTCGATTTTTCTTGCTGTGATTTGATCACCTCGAATCGTGATGACGCCAAATGGAGAAGGCATTTTGATGCACAGATAACTTTGTTTGATGATCATATCAAATTTGTTGATGATGCCCCTGTCGAATATCGCCGTGTACGGGTATGGTATGTCCACGATGTCAAAAGTGATTTCCTCAGCCTTGACCTTTTCTTCTTCTTGAAAGCCACTGTCATGGTCTTCTTTCTAATCGGGTCAATTCGCTTCGCCCCGAAGTCGAATAGGGCGCTTTCGGGCGGATCAAGTGACTTCCTGTCTTGCTTCATGTGGTCAAAAGCCTTGGTGAATAAGATATCCACTGAGCTACAGTTGTCTATTAGGATGTTATGTAATGTGTACCCAGCTACAAACGCAGTTGTGATAAAAGCATCGCAGTGTGTGTAATCCTGAAGTTGAAAATCTTCTTCAGTTAACGCTAGGGGTTCTAGCTTCCATGGTGGTATGTTGACTGGGCACCTTGGGGACACAGACAGTACCCACCATTCGAATTCTCTTCTGGCTCTCTTGTCCTCATGCTCGCAGTTAGACCCACCTGTGATGGCATAAATGTGGCCATTTGTAGGCATAGCAGTATTAACAATCTGCAGCGCCTTGGAATTTTCCAGCTTCAATACCAATTGCTTTCCCTGCTGCATTTGCTCCACGGCCGCAGACGAAGACGCCACGACCGAATTTACCTACGGCTAAGCCTCAGGGAAATTTTGCTGGACATAGGGTTGTGCCTGTTGCCAATATACCAGATGTTGGTAAGCGTAAGGGTTGAGATTCGGTTGATACTGTGCACTGAAGGCGTGCTGATGCATCTGATACTGGCTGGCCGAATTATCTCTTGACACGTTGTGGAATACTTGCTTCACATTTTCTGGCTGCTTCGGTGCCTCATCCTTCTCACGCTGCTCTTTGGCCAACAAGGTGTATTTGCATTCCTTTGAGAAATGACCATTGTTTTCACCACATACGACACAATACGGGATTTTCAGTCCTCTACCGCGGCCTCTTCCTCGGCCACGATCGCCTCGGCCTCCCCTGCCATTCTGGCCATTTCCTCTTCCCTGACCTTTGTTCGGCTGTGGATGATCATGAGCTGCCTGAGGTTGTTCTTCTTGCACTATGTTTACTGCCTTTTGTGCTGGCTACGCGGCTTGCTTCGGGGTTGTCTGCTTAAGACTATTTCTAGACACTTTTCTCCTTTCCTGTTCAACCTCGGACCTGGCGAATTTTCTCATTTCATCGAATAATTGGTTGACTGTCTTCAGAATCTCTTTGGATAGATTTTCGGCGTAGGGTCCTTCTCTGAGTCCTTTTATTACAGTGGCGATGATAACATCATCGGATACATTTGGTAGCTGCGCTTTTGTCTTTATGATCCTTTCCAGGTAAGTGGACAGAGGCTCGTCGTCCTGTTGGAACAGTGTGAGCAGGTCCATTATTGTTTTCTGCTCGAACTGGAGCCCCTGGAAAGTGGCGAGTAGGTCGCTCTTTACCTGATTCCACAAAGTGATAGAAAAAGGCCTCAACGACATGTACCAATCATGAGCGACATCTTTGACTGCCATGACGAGTGACTTGGCCAGTATCTTGTCGTTACCCCTAGTCGAATGTATGGAGGCTTCGAAGCAAGAGATGAATTTTCTCGGGTTGGAATGGCCGTTGAACGGCGGTATCTTTGTTTTGAAGCCTCGCGGCCACGGATACCATTGTAACTTGATGGACAACAATGAGGACGCGTCTAGGTCGATGCAGGCCTCATGCGGTTCTTCACGGACTCACGCTCCGGCCCTCCAGGAGCATGAGCTTCGAGAATCATGTTTGCTTGCAGTATCTGTAACTCTTGTTGAATTCTTGCAGCGTCAGCTGCTGCTTGAATGATTGCCTGCTAGGTGGCGGTTTTGTGGTTTCTGGCTGTGACTTGATTCGCAAGCTGGTCCCGCTACTGCCTCAGTGCTTCCAGCCTCTGCTGTTGCTCATGGAGTGCCCTAAGTAGCCTAGCATTTTCGGTGTCCAACGGATTCGGTGCTTCGGGATCTTGATCAGCGCCAGCCAACTGCTCGGCCAGCCCATCGCCTGCTGGCAGCTGTTCGCGATCTGGTTCGCTGCCTAGTATTGGCTGCTCCTGGGGTGGTACTAAGGCTAACGTTGTACCTGCACTGCCGGTCAAGGGCATGCCGAATTGGGGCGCCATGGCCGCACTTGGTTCGGTTGCATGCGTGATGCCCGGCGGCTCGCTCGAGGCTGCGGTTGGGTCGCTTGCTGGAGACATATTGGCCCGAATGTCTTCCACCACTGGATTCGCTATTTTTCCGTAGTTTGTCTTCGCCCTACGCGGTCGCATCAGTTGCCCGATCAACAACCACAGACGGCGCCACTATTGATTCTATCCCTAAGGCGATGCCCTCAGGACCCAAATCGAGCTCGCGAATACTAGTTGCAAAGACACGAATGTGGGAGGTGGAATGCTATATTATGAACCAGCCCCCGGCTAAAATGCACGGGAACCGACTTGCTTACAAACCCCAAAGGGAGTGTTATTTATAGCAGCCCGCAGGCATTTACATGACTATTTTGCCCTTGCGAATCGCTCCCTCATTCCGTACTTTATAGCGCTTGAGGGAAAATGCGTCCTTGTCCGCTGTCATCCCGCACGGCCGGCTTCACCTCATGAAATCACGTGGCAACCCGTCATGACATCCGACGTATGCTCCAGCGGCCGCACCTGAAACCTGCACCAAGTACCAAACCAGGCACCACCAGATTCAGGTAGCTCGCTTCCACGACCCGAATCACAAATCGTCCAGCGCCCACGGCTTTGATTCGGCCCCTGAATCATAACTCCCGAATCTAGTCGGCTGAAAGCCCATTCGGAAAAAGGTCCTCCCACGCATCCGGAGTTCCGGCGCGTGTCGCACCGCTTCGATTTCAAAACTGCTTCCCGAATCTAGCTTTGTTAATCAGATTCGTGACATGATTCGCGTGACCTAACGGGGGACAGGGTGGCAACACTCTCCCCTACCCCCAACAAATGGCACTGGAGTAGAAGGCTCAAAATATAAAGCGCTCGCATGCAATCTTCCCATCCCGTGCAATCCCAATCCTCCCTCGTCGGTCTGCCCTGGGCTCTGCGTTCCCATCCCTTTCCTCTTATTTCTCTTTTCTCATAATTAAAAAAGACCAAAGCGTGAACAATTTTTGGTGCGACATTGGTTTGGTCCTTCCTGTCTGGCTCTCCGTGCGATCTCCTCCTCCCGCTCGCATGCAAGTGGGCAAAAATAGAAAGCGCTTGCATGCAATCTGCTCATCCCGTGCAATCGAGGGGGTCTTGCGCACGAGGCAAGGATATGTGAGCGGGCCTGATTTGGTGTGGGCCATTCATTGGGCCTTTTTGTGATAGTGTTTTGTGGGCCCTGGGCCACAGATTAGTTTCTTTAATCGATAGGTTTGGGTATCCCTAATCCAGATACCCGACATGAATTATTGGCATCCAAATCTTCTGGTAATTAACTATAGGTCTTCTGCTTCAGTGGCCTTGATGCCGTAAACATTTGTGGTTTGATGTGTGCACTTGTGTGCCGGTGTGTTCTGGTTTGATGTCTGGACATGTGTGTTAAAACACTGGCAGTGGCTTGCTGCAAACATGTGATGTTAATTGGTTTATGTGACGTTCATGTGTGATGTTAATTGGTTTATGTGATGTTTTTGAAACGGTTTATATGACATTTTGGAATTACTTTGGTGACGAACTGAATTTCCTCTGTGGACGAACCGGGGCAGTGAACGTGGTTAAATAAAAGCTCGACACATGGCCGAATTGATGGTCTACACGTATAATGACCAGGCCTCGACGCATGGGCTCCTGAATACCTAACGTGTGGAGGGAAATCGTCTCGTCACGTGTCCCAATTAGTAAGCTGAACATGGACAGATGCAAAAGCGACAACTAGTTGAATGTCAAACGGCCACGTGGACAAATAAAAAACCGACAGATGGTCCATTGAGGTGTAGACATGTGGGCAAATAGCAAAACAAAACCTGTGCAATAAAAAAGTGACACGTGGCTGAACAGGGACCTAACACATGGTCCTATGAGAACCTGAAACGTGGAAGAAGTAGAGCACGCCATGTCAGCCTAACGGCCGCCAGGGCGCCTAACGGCCGTCAGGGCCGTCATGTACGCATACATAGCCGTCTTGTAGGCATACGGAAACAATATTATGACGGTCACCATTTGGTCATAGGAAACTCTTCCGTGACGCTTTTTTTAGAATCATCATAAACACATAAGAGTGATGCGAGTTCCATGGCGATGGCGTTTTGATCACAAATTCGTCACGAAACTGAAATAATGATGAATTTTGGCACCTACCGTGACAAAAACAGTTCATCATGGTATGTCATATCTCCACTAGTGCGTGGTCACCACCCCACCACTTTTGGTGACTGTTTCTCACAAGAAATAGAAAAGGGTCATCTTGGGAAAAAAGAGGTGGTGCCACTGTCACCCTAGGCGATGACCATGGTGGGGTCGTCAACGTTGTCCTTGTTTGGTTTTGGTAATTGAGTGTCAACTTAGGTGGACTAATATATGGTTATGTGCGATACAACAGAGATTAGTCCACATGTGACTATGTGATGAAGGAGCTAATTACATATGAGACATGATATGGAGTCATATGATTAAGGTGGAGAAGATCAAGACAAGGTTGGCTTGATGGGCCGGTTATAAGAGTGAAGGGCAAGTTGAGGACTTGGCGCCGACGCCATAGACCTCCTGCTCCGCATCTTGTTCAGGGAGAACCGTGTATGTGTTTATGCTGATTTTCTTTGTCAGAGCTAGCATTGATCAGTACATTGGCCCATTTTTTACTTGATGATATTAGTTCCTTCCAACACGTATACTTGATGATATTAGTTCAGGCTATGCATTTTCAGTGCTCATATTCTTTGTTTCCTGCAGACTCCACCACCCACCCTTGAAACACCAATGACAAAGAAACATCAGAGGGTAATCCGCTTGTTTTGTCCCTCTCCAACACACGCAGCAAGTATTTTTTCATCCGTGTCTAATTGATCTTTACCTCCAGTGAGTCATCGAAGGCAAACAAGCATCCTTCCTGTCACCGCAGGCTTTTACTGGACGATGATGTGGCTGATGCTGATGCTGATGCTGCAGACAATTCACGCACAAGGTATGCAGCCATCGACTTGCTGTGCTCTCCCTGTATAGATATACACCTGCTGTGCTTTCCATGTGGCTCAATCACAGAGTTTAGTTTCTTACTGTGCTATGACCTAAGACAGTGTCAACATAGAATCAATCATATGTCGGTATAGTTAATAAGACCATATATAGAACTGTTAGCTCTAGGAATGCATAGTGCCGGAGTCTTATATGCAAAACCGACTACGTTCTGCAGTTGAGACAAATGCCTAAATAGGCATCATTAATTTCCAGCAAAAAAGATAGATAGCAGGTATTTGCAAGGCAAGCAATAGATAGGTACAAGACTATACCAGAAAAAAATGTTATGTCTACCTGTAATTTAACATATGTCTTCTTACAGAGCTTCAGCTGCTAAGACTATGAATGCTCAAGATGACAGCTCTTCTAATGGCCATTCTTCCGCTCAGGATAGCGGCTAGAGCTGGTGAGTGCTCTATAATCGAAGTCTGTTTCTTGCCATGGTAGATCAAATATGGTGTTTCAACAGATTCATTCTTATCTGCAGGAGCCATCAGCAGATCCCAGACTTTTGGCTGGACTGGCTCGCTGACATTTGCCGTCCAGAGAAGACTCCTGCCTGTTTTTTTGTGGCGTGGCTTCCTCTGCATCAGGACCCGTCGTCCTTTAGGTGTTTCATTGCCCCTGTGTTGGCCTGTAGGCAGGAAGAACTTAAAACCCCGGTGCCCCTTCGAACTGGGCGGAACTCGGTTAACTATTTGCTTAGATGGTCCTGTAACTGGCCTTGCGCGTGTTCCATGCCTGCATTGGTCGCTCGGTTACACCAGCAGACCCTGCATTTCCATGGAAATGTGTTTCAGTAGAACTATTAGCATCATGTGAACACTTCCAGGACAACACCCCGCTTACTAGAATCTGTACCAAGCTGATGGTTGGGTGCGTTGCTGAGATTATTCAGTGCAGCAAAGAAACTGCTCTTATGTTATTTGTATGCCAATAGGCTGTTCAGACTCTGTATGCTCGGATCGTGGTATTCTGCATGCTAGGATTGTGATCGAGCTCTCCGATGGGGGTCCGGGCGTGTCATACGCTTCGTCCTGCCGGGGGATCAGGATCGTAGTTGGAGCTGACGTTGCTGCTTGCCAATCCTTATCTCTGTACTCTTCGTTGGATGTCAGGTATCTTCCTTCTGCATCCATCATTGCGGTATGGCCTGGTGAAGACACGCGCGTGTGGGGGGTTGATGGCGCGGGCTGGTATGACTTTGGGTAGGGGTCCGGTCGGCGTTCGTTCTCGGCCCAGAAAAGGCCCCCTAGATGATCGCCCTTCCATATAGCATACGTCCTTGAGTCAGCCTACAGATTCCTTTCTTATCCTATGGCATGTGTTCAGGGGTCAACTGTCCTGCTAGATGCTTCGTTGTGCCCTACGTCCGTCGTAGCAACAAGGCCCTCTGAAGATTCCCTTTGGTTCTGCGGGATGCTCGGGGGTCGTACTTCTCCTTACGTTGGCGGTATGATCCATTACTGTGTGCTGCCCGCCGTACGGTTTGTACGACCCGACGCCGGACATTGGCCTGTCGTCGGGCGAGGCGGAGTCGTCGTCGGGCGATTCGATGACATCGGTCTAGGCGGGCCTCGGCCCTGCATCTTCAGTCCAGACCGCAGCTTGTTGACTCTTGGTCCGCCGACGGTGTCGTACCCTTGAGGGAGGACACATCCCGCAAGATGCAGGCTCTTAGCCCGCTACAGAGGTGGGCCTTTTACTTTATCTTTACAGGGAAACCCTAGGCGTATATCACCGACACTCCCCCGTCCTAGACCTGGCCTGACCGCCATCCTCGCCGTCAGAAGACCCTAAACCGTCCGTTGGCAATCCAGAGCCCACATAAGATGGAGAAGAAGGAGGAAGAGGCTCGTCAAAACCCTAGGTCACCACATAGGCCAGATCTGTGGTAGCCGGTGCTGGATCCGGCAGATCTATCGCCGCCACTGGATCCGGCCATGCCACCCCCGAATCCTCGATGTGCGTGGTAGAGGCTATAGGTGCGCGGGGGAGCCAGTGGGAACGTAGGGAAGGAAGCGAAGAGCCCCGATGGGAGGGAGAGAGTATTTCAGATTTTATTTTGTAAGAGTAATCATTCTTCGTGTAAAAAAAAGAGTAAATTCATTGTTGCTCGAAGAGAAAGATTCGGCTGCCAAAAGGCGCCCAGGCCAACACCAGACACGAGAGAGGGGGAGCTCGTGGCCACGCGCCCACGCCGGCCGCCGCCTCTATATAACATCGCTCGTCCCCGGCCGTCCGGTCGCTCACCTCCTATCCTAGTCGCAAATTCGAAATCCCTCTGCCTCCAGGCCTCTTCGGGCCTCTTCTAGAAGAAAATTCCTTCCCCTCATCGCCCCCCATTGGCGTCCTCCTCCTCCTCATCCCTACCGTCCTCGCCCATGCCATCCTCCCCCTCCTCCCTCGCCTCTGACGCTTCCTCCTCCGCGTCCCTTCCTTGGATCCCCATCCGGAAGAAGCACGTCGTGGCTTTGGTGGACGAGGTGCGGCGTATCATCAAGTACGCCGAGCCCCAAGTTCACCTGAAGTTTTGGCTGGCCCTGGATACCTCCTTGGCGGAGGCTCACCGGCTGTGGGACCTGGTGAGCTCCGACGAGGGCGGTCACGGAGAGCTTACCAACCCCGACCTTCTGGGAAACAAAGAGGAGGCCCTCCGGTTTGTGAGGGGCAAGCTCAACAGGCTGCAACGTTTGAAGAACCTCATCGACTGCAAGCAAGTCCTTCTCCTCGGCGAGATCTCCAGGATCGAGAAGGTGATCCAGGCGGGCGGGCCCGGAGTTCCGTTGGGATACGAGGCACCGCTACGCTGGAGTCGCTGCCGCTCTCGACGCCGATTAGGTACGGTTGGTCGATTCATTTCGGTGCCTCTGGCTAGGGTTTGGGTTGCGGTTGGCGGAGTTGCGATTTGAGGGCTGATTTATGGATGTTAGTGGATCAATTCGGTGATTGTTATGTTGAATTTTGCTACGATTTTTGTTACGGGATGCGAGGGTTGGGTGAGGTGCCATTTTGGGTCCGATTGGGTCGAATTCAGTGCTACTGCCTTCTGGAGGTGCCATTTCGGGTCTGATTGGGTCGAATTCAGTGCTACTGCCTACTGGAGGTGCGATTTCGGGATTGGGGGCGATTGGGCATAGATTTTTGTTCTCTGGTTTTGAGATGAAGAGTTGTAGTATCATGCAGTCATGCAGGCTTATTTATTGTGCTTCAGTTTGAATAGAATCACGCATGCTTCTTGCTCTGTGTATTAATCGGTTCTTCTATCTGTTAATAACCTGCAAAATTGTTGTCAGTGTGCTGCATACTCTTTAGTCCTTACTGCCTACTTACTAGATGATCGCTGTTATGATTAGTTCTCGAGATCAATTGTTTTTCCCAACACGTACCATAACATGTCCCTATGTTGCTTTGTCTTCCTGTGTTCCAACTGCAGTTAGCAAATACTGCATGCATGGTAGTCGATTCTTCTTGGATAAATGCAGCCGATGAGGCTAGGTATTCAGAACCTAGCTGTAGCTGATGTTGTCAGTGTACAAAGAGGATGAGAGTGTGCTACAATTACAATCAGTTAGAATAGAATCGCCCATGCTTCCTCCACTGTGTTTGGTTTTTCATATCAATTGTTTGTTAACACTATGCTGTCCTGAAGGTCAACATGGGACCTGGAATTTTTGACTACCTACTTACTAGATGGCTGCTGTTATGAGTAGTTCTTGAGATCAATGGTTGTTCACAACACTTTCCATAACATGTTCTTATGTTGCCTTGTCTTCCTGTGTTCCAACTAAGTTTAGCAAATATTGTAGGCATGATACTTGATTGTTCTTGGATCAGTGCAGCTGATAAGGCTAGGAATTCAGGACCTTAGCAGTAACTGATGTTGTCGATGTGCTGCGTGTTGGTTCCTTGTAGGTTATGGATATGTGCTGCGTGTTGTCTCGAATCTATTCCCATGTATGTGAACCTGCAATATTGTTCTATACTTTTCTGGCGGTGTTGTTTTGTGGTCAACGAAAACTGGGTTTAATTAGGACTCTTACTTGCATACTGAGATTATTTCCTCTAGTTGTCATCATTAGTTGTCAATAATGGTTGGTTGTGCGTAACAACATATTGTCATATGCTGCGTTGCAACTCCTGCGAATAGTAAATGCTGTGATTGATTGCTTGTTCTTAATACTTTGCTAGAAATAGAGAATTAGAACCTACAATAGGGGGTGCTACCTTGCCACCACCTGTCGTTGCCCTTGACAGTTTATGCATGCAGGAAATTTGCATTTTGCTTGTGAAATCTCTATCAAGTTAAAACTTGATGGCACACTTGTTGCTAATTTGGTTAATGGAGCCTGCTGGAAATGTAAATACTTCATGACTGTGTTGATAGATCATTTTTGTTTGCAGTACTGAGCATAGATGTTGTTTGACTAATAAAGTTTCTGTGTGTGGGAGCTGGGATCTACTTACGAGTGTTTAACACTGTGCTTGTGCGATGACAGAAATTGTGAGCATATTTTTTTCTGCCTAATCAGAGCCATGTATTTCCCCCTAATTATATTTATACAACAACCCACATAGTTTCTTTACATCTATAATGTCTTATCAGTAATAAGGTACTCGTCTTATTTGATATTATTTATTTATGGTTGATTTTGGTTTGTGGTGGCAGGAGATCGATGAGAATGAGCTGGAAGGGCACATTGCTGCCATCCAGGCACTATTCCTGCAGGGTTCTCCGGCTAGCCCGGCGGCCGAGGGCAATGAAGGAACCGCAAAGATCTGCATGGAACGCGAGGCACAAGAGTAGCTGAGCATTTCAAGTTTTAATCTTGACTATCTTCAGGTTTTTTTTCTCAATCACGCAAAAGCTTGCGCGTCTTTGTATTAAGAATAGAATTGGTTTGATTACTAGTACAGGGCTTTTACAAGATATATGCATTAAAGCTTGAGCCCTTTCCATACTGAGCTCTTGTACTGTATGCCTACCTGCAGGTAAAAGCTCAAGCGATGGAATTCCTGAGTGTGCATCTTGAGGCGGGTATCAGAAGGCTTGAGGAACGCTTCATCAACGAACCAACCCACCTTGGCGCGGGCGATGCAAACTTTGTGCGCTTCGCGGAGGTCGACATGTACCCTGATGAGGGTTCAAGTGAGGCATGATTCTACTGGTGGGGCGACCCTTTTCTCACTTCGTTGACTCACAAGGGCGGTGCAGGATTGTGCGACGTAATCTGGCGCGGCGAGTTGCGCAACTTTTAGATGGTAGATCTTAGTGTCGAGACTGGTCCTGTGAATTCTGCGAAACTGGTATAAATCGTTCGTCGTTAGGATGTTTCTTGGGACATGGTCATGTGTGAATTCCGATAAAACTGCACGATCAGGCTTTGCGAAGCCAACTAGAGTACTGGACATGTGTCGCGTCTTGCCATTGTTGAACCTCGGAGATATTCAGATGCAGTTTTTCCTGTGCTTCCAGTCTTCTGTTGCTGTTGCTGTGCGTGCTCCTTGGCTGTGATAGCCACTCGTTCTTTCAGCGCCATTTGAACTAGGCCTGCAGTGTGTAGATTATCTTGGTTGGTGGGAGCATTAGTCAACACCAGATTTCTGGATTTGTCAACAAAGAGAAAATGCAAGTTCCATTTCCAATTCATAAAGGGGTTCATGTGTTAGCAGATTTGTGGAAAACAGAACAAAATTCATCACTCCAGGAATCAGATGACTAGTTTTTGGTTCCTGCAGATTTGGCCCCCACCATCACCACGCTCACCGGGAGTATTAGAAGCTCGAGGGCTTGAATCCCTAAGAAAGTTGACAGTTGACAAGAATCGTTGAGCACCTGATGACGAGCAAATTTTCATGGCTGTGGCTGGCAGGGGAGCCGAGCGGACGAGCTGAAGAAGCAGTCGAAGCCGCTTCTTGGCGTTGTTGCGTAAGATCCGACCGAACCGGCCTCAAATTCCATCAGGAATCAGATGCTTTCTCCTTCCGGAATGCTTCTTGACCCGCAGTCTTTGGTTCGTGCAGGTTTGCCCCCACCATCACCACGCTCACCGGGAGTTTCAGGAGCATAAGGACATGGATCTCCAAGAACCAGTCCATGCAGCTCAAGACCAATAATTCTGCTCAGGTGAAGTTCAGACGAAAATTTTCAAAATTCAGCTACGTAATTTGGAATCAGGCAGATGGTTCTTAATAAGCGACTCTGAAATTTTTCAGATTCAGCAGTGGGCATGGCTCCCAAAGGATTGGCAGGAGAAGAGCAGAGCTGACCAGCTGTGCTCAAGAGCCCCGTTCTACAACCATGTAAGGAGTTCATGACAGGTTTGTTTGATGTGTATTCCTCGGAGTGGTATCTCAAGAGGCAAGCATGTGATTGTTGATTTGTGCCGTTATGGTTCCACGTGCCTCTTCACAACATGTGACAAAGCGCTACGAGCTGGACTTCAGAGAAAGGGCAGGAAGGATGGGGTACAAGGTGGAAACATTGGTCAAGAATTTTCAGATGACTTTGGAGGTAAACATCTCATTTGTGCCTCTGCCGCTTAATACATACTCCATCAATACCAAACTGTAAGACTTTAATTTTTCTAGAAAAATTGCTATGCGCTTAGATATATGCTATGATCTATAGTAAAAGCAATTGATAACATTCATATGATATAATTTTGCTTGGCAGGAAAACGGGAGGCAGACAGTGCTGCAGCTTGGTAGGGTTGGGAAATCCAAGTACATAATGGATTTCAGGTAATAAGAAAACCTGACCGTAACTACTCCAGTGCTTGCAATGAACCTCAGGAAAATGTGTCTTGCAGATACCCGCTGACCGGCTACCAAGCGTTCTGCATTTGCCTGGCATCGACCGACGCAAAGCTGTGCTGCACCCTGTGAAATGGGAGCAATGCGAGGAAGAAGTGTTTCATGTTTTTGACCTTCTGTAGCTGATGTAATCTATGCGGTTTTGTACTTCCATGTTCCAGCTTCTCACCTTGAGAAGGCGACTGAATACTAGATCATCCTAATATGCTATTGTAATATCCTTTTGCACCTTGAATGTTGCTTAATCGGTCAAACACTATTTGTCATAGAAACAGCAAACAAGTCTAAGTTACGCAACTCAACTGTGGCAATTGTTTAACACTGAGTCACAACTGCGAAGGCAACGTTTATACACTTGCCAGCCTGGCACACTCGACCTATCTGCACTCATCATCCACACATGCGGGCAGCGTGTCGCAAACACATCGTCAATTCATCAGCCGCCCTTTATCCTTGCTACGAGTGGCTGTAGCTCCTTGTACTTCTCCCAAGCCATACTTGTGTTGTACTTGCATACTATGCATACAGGAGGCTACATGCTGATGAAAGGCACCGATGGGAAGACACAACTGTAGCATTTCTACTTAAGTGTGTTTAGCACTTCAGCTACATGTATTTAAATGTAAAGGCAACATGTAATATAGGTCTGGCACAACGAAATCAATTCAAATGACTGTGGAGCTCCATAACTCTGAGTAGTCACTCGGAACTTCCAATCTTGATCAATGTGGTCAGATGTTGACAAAACGCTGTCAAGGTTCCAAAGGAAAAAAAAAACCTCCAGAAGTGAGCCACTTGCCATATATGTTCACAGAACAGTAACCAACCAGAGGATGGCAGAGTTCTCACCATATGAAAACTATTCCCGCTTAATCTTCCTCACCAGCATGCTCAAGAAGATAGTTTGCTGCTAGCTCCTCATTCCTATCGCAGGCAAAGAATGCTTCAATAACACGTGCTCTGTCGAACCCCATGGATTCAAGCTGAATATACGAAAACAAAGCAAAACATGATGATGTGATCTCAAATATCCACAAAGTGGGAGGATAGCGAGTTCAACAATGCCGTGCTTACCCGCCCAATGGCCTCCTGCTCCTGTGGTGTAACACTAATAGCATGAGGCATTTCATCCTCCTCAGGTTGGTGTAAGAAATCCCTAGAGATTTCGAGGAAACAGGAAGAAAAATGAGATAATACCATCTATTTTCATAAAATAAGTAAACAGCAGTTCACAAAATACTAGAAATCTATGACAATTAGCAAGTGGTGATGAAGCAGACAACCCAAACAAAGGGGCAAATAGTTAAAATTAAGCAGATAAGAGAATGCTTACCCCTCTCCACCTTCGAAGGGCTCATTCAGTAAGTGAAGAAACTCATCGTTATTCTCCTCAATCAACCTTAGAATTTGAGGATTCTGATTGCTCAACTCAGTGAGCATAGGCTATAACATTATACCAGCAAAAAGTTCAGGCAGGTACTACATAAGAAGCCATAGAATGCAAGCCAAAAAAAAAAAAGTATAAAACCTGCAAAATTTGTGGATTTGTATGGACCATTTCCCGAAGTGCTTGAAACTGCAAAATAATTGATATGCTATTAATTCATAATTCGAACAGCGAGATTTTTTTACTTAATAAACTGAAGTAACCCCACACCGCCTATCCGAAATATAAGTCCATTTATACTTGGGGCTAAAATTAAGGCGAGGGGTACAATGACCATGTTGCACATCAATCATTAGTGTGCATTGCATTGATTACTGCGCATCTAAGTAGGTCACACATGGAAGAATGAAGCAAAAAGTTGCATTGGAGTTATTTTGGATTTTTAAGAAGGAAAGATGGGCATATATTTGGGGTACCATTCCAAACAAAAGGGTCATCAAAGTTTTACAAAGCTTATGTTCACACCACAATGGGATAAGATCCATCCTTGCACAATATGTTACCTGTGAGATTAATGAGAAAACAAGTGTGCTAGATGGCGCTGTTACAGCTTACTACTATGGGCACCTTATTTTCTAGTACTATATTTTTGTATGTAGGGGGGATAACAGAGAATTAGCCCAAAAATCTTAAACGCCAAAAATTAAAATGAGAACCTGTTGATTGTTTCTAAGAAAATCAAGTGGTCCACCACCAGCACCACCTCCAGCATTGGAACCCCCCTGCTTTATTGTTTAACGGTCAATTCATGCTTCAATATGCAGTGATAATGAACGAACCACATAAAGTACACCTGTGGGAAAAGATTTAGTGGAGCGGTGTTTGGAATCCCAGAGAGACCAGCTTCCCCAGTAGGAGCTTGAGTAGTTGTGTTTGCTCCTTGACCACCAATTGGAACAGCAACTTCAGCTGTGACTGGAATACCCTAATGTTTGACAGAAACAATCTATTAACATCAGAAAATTGGATTCCATCATTAAGTACAAAAATGCAAAAGAATGGAGTAACGAGAAAATACATACAGAGTAGAGGTATTCAACAGCACGTTCTGGGTTGTTGTAAGCGGCACGGAGAGCCCTTTGGACTTTATCTTTGTCCCAACTTCCCCCACCCATCTCCATTAGCTGGTTAATCATTGTGTCAACATTGCTTCCTGATAGAAGATTTGATGCTGCATTGTCATGTGTGTTAGGAGGAGCCCTATCAAAAAAAAAGGGGAAAGTAAATTCAGTTTTTGTTAGCCGAATTACTAAATGTAACAAAACTAAAGAAAATGGAAATATTTTCTGGATTCATAAGAGCACTCCAAATCTATCTTCACATGGCTATTGTGCTCCCAAGTTTCTGTGGATGGGTGTGTTGGACCATATTATGTGTCGCTATTTATTCGGGTTAACTCAGTGTTTTTACCTATTGGACCATATTAAATGTACACAAAGGAATTGGAGGTTCTATTCCTGCAAGCTATGGTCGTTTCTGCAAGGTTGTATGAATAACTTGACAGTCTCAACACGAGGATGTCCAAGGAAACAGTAATGGGAATTTTAAGTAGTCAAAAGCTCCTAATAGCACAGATGTCAGATTGGCAGGCTGGAAATATACTCTGCAGGGAGTCCTTCAGGCTGAGAAGTTGTAGTTGGTGCCACCCTGCAAAAAGATCCATCTCTTGAGTTCACAAAAAGAATGTAAACAAATGAAGAGGCTAGAGAGAAAGAAAGAAAAGCTATAGCAAGATCTCACTGGGGTTGAGGAGCTTGTTGTGGGGCATCTAGAGGAGGTGCCTGCCCTGTTGCAGGAGCGTTTGAGGGCTAGTAATGGTTCATGCAGTTAGTACATAAGCTGGTAGTTTTTCCCCCCACTCACAAAGGGAATAACATTACCTGGGAAGACGAAGTTCCAATTGAACCAGATGCTTTACCCTGCAGAAAACAGAGCAGATAATTATGAATTTATATGAAACAGAGCAAGAGTACACACAAGGAAAATGTTGAATAAAGGTAACATGTGCTGAGTGATGGTGCTAAAAGATATCATTCAAGGAACACCCAGTACCAGAATGTGTATTGCCA
>CM041637.1:46598542-46641324 GCA_023333625.1 Bothriochloa decipiens | reverse complement strand
GTCTTATAATTTGGAATGGAATACTTTTTGACTGTGACACAAAAGGAGCACTCTGTGTTATAGGTACTAAATGATGGAAGAATAGTATTCAACTATACCAGATGATCAGCAATAAGTGCAGAGCACCACTGCAAGTCAAATAATGTTCCAGACAGATTCACTGTTGGCAAACAATTATATTACATTTTGTACCTAAATTTAACTTGTCTTCACATGTTACAATTCATCCCATTTGTGTATATCTGTAAATTTTGCATCAAGTTTTCCACAAAGTCAAGTTGTTACAATTATCAGACTACAGTTATGGCAAATACTTCAGTGAAACATCATAGCTACCTAAAACGATCCCTATAATACATAGCACAGAGATGTATTAGATACCAACCTTACTAAGCATGACAACTAGAAACCCATCTTCATTAACTTTATTCTCATCCAATGTACTTTCATCTTTCAAGACCTTTCCATCGAAAATCACCAGTTGTTGGCCCCATGGGTAGCTGTCCTTCCCTTGTATCTCTTCAATGTTCTTCTTCACAGCCATAATCTGGCAAATAAGGAACTGTTAGTAGAACCCTGACAAAATATTGAATGCCAATAAAACCCATTCAACTATGATCACAAAACAGTAAGCTGACAAGCATTATGTATCCAAACCCTTGTTGCGCCTGCTTCGCTGATGGCAGAGGAAAGCAGTATATATGGAAAAGAACAACACACCATGAGGCATCGAAGAAGGTAGGCAAATGGACATAAGAGGCAAGAGAATACCAGCATAACAATCAAATAGCCCCAAGCCCCGAGAGCATGAAAGTACGACAATCAGGACTGAGTTTTGGAACATTTGCAAATGGATCTGCATGCTGCCTACAACAGCCAACATGTGTGTGTCAGGCAGCACTGCAGCAGGGACATGGCCTTCAAATAAGCGAGGTACGGTTTACTTTGAGCCAGTATCTACCAACAAAAAAGTTGCATCAGAAATAGAAATCCCCATGCTCTTCCTTCTCAGCACCCCCCACTTCTTCCCTTCCAGTCCCAGATTCGGATTCTTCTTATGTAATCCGCCTTGTGAAACTTTGAGCCCGATGTCATTTAACTCCATTGTAGGGAATCCAAAGTTATCATACGGTGTGCTTGGGACGGCATCTCCAGACCGCGTGGTGCGGCATGCGGACTGCAGCCATCCCACCGCAGCTTCCAGTTCATCTTTGTGGTGCGGATGCCATATGCGGTGAAAAGAATCGCTTGCGCCGCGGGGCGTTTGGCGCAGTACTTCGCTTGTTTTGGCCACCACCGCAGAAAATGCGGCCCCAAACACGCCCACAGAAAACGCCACCCCAAACACGCACATAGCCCTGCAACCCACTACTTCTACAGCAGCGACAAAACCATTTGCCAGCAATAACTGCAGTACATTAATACATAGATTATGGTAAGACCTGGCACTTGCCAAAGGTACATCAGAGACCAGTACCTTAAGTGGATTTTCACGTGCTCCCACCATCTAATCACTACTTAACCATCTCAAAGACAGCACTCACCCGGTGACACCCCGAAATGTAAGCACACAAAGTCTCAAATCAAACCGTATAAACCACAAGGAACACCAGCGGACCTCATTCTCCAATCTTCAGGCCAATCCTATACCTTCATTCATCATCACAAAATGCGCAGTCCCTACTGCATTTTTCGACAGCTCCTAGCGAAGCATACAGAGACAGAAAAACTACACATCCAGCAAAACGTTGAGCTCTTCCCTGAATCGCCCCCCGTCAAAATGCCGCAGAAACCACCCGCCTCGCCCTGTCGCCCACACCAATGCCCAGCACGGTAATAAAAGCCCCACGACGCCATACAGCTCGCCGCGAATCGAGAGCCCACGCCCACGACCCGGCCCCTACAAGAAGCGCGAGCTCGAGAAGATTTCAAAAACGAAATGGGGATCGGAAATGTCTCACCGTGTCGTTGGGCTGCACCCGG
Organism: Bothriochloa decipiens; assembly: GCA_023333625.1. Classification (NCBI taxonomy): domain Eukaryota; kingdom Viridiplantae; phylum Streptophyta; class Magnoliopsida; order Poales; family Poaceae; genus Bothriochloa; species Bothriochloa decipiens. The sequence goes on along the minus strand of CM041637.1, from coordinate 46,639,341 downwards.
ATCTCGAAGTGCGAGCCCTTGAGGGTCTTCACCGTCAGCTTCATGGCGTCGGGCGGTGGCCGAGGGAACCCAGCGAGGCAGGAGAGGCTCGCCTCCGCTCCCGCTTCCGTGCGCGGGCTAGCCGTCTAGGGTTTTAGGGGGTGGCGGAGCCGTGGAGCGTCGCGCGGAAGGCTCCTCCGGAATTTGGGGGGCGAACAGGACCGAGACGAGAGAGAGGAAGATGCCCACGTGTGTGTGCCGGCACGGGCTGGCGATGTGGGCTGCAGAATATCCGACATTTCAGGCCTTCACACAGCTCTCTGGACCACGGCAGTCTCAACATAATTGGAAGCCCATGGGCCATACGGGAGAGATAGTGTGTTGTGTAGACAAAGTGGTGGCTGATCCAATCCAAATTTAAATTCTGAGGATAAGGATACGAAACAAAAAAAATTAATATCTATATAGATACAAATGATCTAAATCCAATTTATGTGTGTATACAAAGTAGTAATCGGCAAAATTCGGTTCATATCCGCCGAATTATCTAATATTTTAAATATAATATCTGATAATACTCCTTTCTTGGCTAAAAAAACAAAAGAATTTAATATAAAAATTGTTAGTTGGAAACTCTTACTTTTATGGTGTGGTTGTTTTATGATTTAAATTTTGAATTAAGAACTTGCTAGCCGTTATTACTTATATTAGCTAATAACTTGCCATACTATTAATTTGAGGTGATATAATTTTGGTTCGGCCATGGCTAAAATAGAGTGGCGATTTGAATTAAGTACAGTGGTTTGTGAGTGGACTATATGTTAAAAAGAAGGAAAGAGGAAAGGACAGAAATGGGAAACGAGTTGTAAGTTTATAGTCAGACTTAGACAAACCATAAATATTCTGTAATAGTGGTTTCCCCAAACTCCAGCATTCGGGTGTCAACATCGTTCGACGTGGCAATTGACAATGGATTAGCACCAATTATAATTATAATAAAACCAACAACGCACGCAAGTTGCCGATTAGGTTATACTTATAAGTTATTCCAAGCAAGATTTTTGTCGCCTTTGAGCCAGCTGCTGGCCGGGCGGCCCCGGCCGGGCCCATGCATGCCGATTAAGTTATATATAAGCACAATATGATTCATATGTACGTGTAGCCTATCATAGCAACACGCATTCCGGTGAAGGGTAAAGTAAGTTAGCAGCTAACTCTCCACCGTGTGGGGCTACAGCTAGAAACGTGAAACCCGTTTACCTCGTGCTTGAAATTAAGGATATATTTCGTGCAATGAAGGTGGGTCGATTGGTATCCAGTTACAGTAGTTGAAAGCTTCAAACAGTTTGTGCATGCGGTACAATTTTTTTATAATCCGACTTTTATGTAGAAAATTATGCCCATTCCAAGATATGCTCAACGTTTGAGCACACACTGTTGTTTTTTAATCTACAAGTGGCCCGTGGATTTATGTCAACTTGTCAAGTATAAGTTTCATATGGTAGTTCTATCAAATTACGAAGCCCGTCACTTCGAGACCAGGACTTCACAGTTCACGGTTGATTTTTTTTTTTTTTTTTGACAAAGCGGTTGATACTTTATTTACCAAAAATGTCCACGCGTATCAATTGGATAATCATGTTGCTTGAATCATTATTGAAGGTGGTCTACTAACTATAGTATATTTATTAATAGGAGTGTGTCATACCTTTGTATGTTCTCACTGTTGACAGTTGGCAGGATCGTAAGGCCAGGGCCAAAAGGTTTCATTGATCTGTTTGTTATTTATTTCGGCGAATCCATCATGTGATTTGGCAACTGATTGTGACCCTAGTCACGGACGTATAAGTAATCAACTGTACACCATCGTCATTTAGACATTGACAAATTGCCTCACATATCTTCATTGAGACATTGTCGATTTTCCTCCCACACGTGATTTTTCTTCTAGTTTGTTCCTCTTCGTTCATGAAAATATATATAACAACCCATATCTCTCTGCCCCTCTCAACTCTATCTTACCACTCGAGTCCCTCCCAATTCCTTGTCAAAAAAAAAGAGTCCCTCCCAATTGCAACTCTACCATACCACTCGAGTCACTGCCACCTCACTCAGTCACTGGGAGCGTTGAATGGTCTCCTATTACTCAAAACGATGACAACATTATTATTAATATATATATTTCTTTTTCTAAAAAAACGATGACAACATATATATTGCATAGTGCATAGATTGCTGACATATATGCTCGAACAATTATTTTTTTGTATCGAATTATTCTGATGTGGATTAACATTATATATATTTTTATTCTGCCTTCAAGGAGGCGTGCGGAACCAGGGTTCGAGCCCTGGCCGGCTGGCTCCCACCGGAGCATCTCAACCACTGCGCCCCTTGCGCGTCCGCGATCAACATTATATTATATATAAGCATGTACAACCGTATGCATGGATAATTGGATATGCGACTTGCAGTGGAATACAATGACTAGTCCTGCATGCATGAGCTAGCTTGGTACGAGACAACATTGCGAACGGTGATGGAAATATTGACTCGAGTGTTTCTTCGGCTTGACAACTCTTATCAATCGGATACTTTTGTGGCAATCGTGTAGCTAATGCGGGGGAGCTCATGAAGGGACACGACAATGTTGGGGGTGAGTGTTGTATGTCTAACATTTTTTCAATTTGTGTTATGGTCCCATTCCAACCGATTTATTTTTGTCGTTAGTTTTGTTTCAGTTGTGTTGTTGCTGCTCTGACCTTCTTGGTTATTGTTGATTCGTTTTAACCTCTAGTCTAGGTTTGTTTATAATATAATTGGTAGTTCTTCTATCTAATTCTTATTCTTTTTTCTTAGTTCCATAATACATACTCGTGACCTAACTCGTGAAGCAAGCAGGCCATCATGTGTGACTTATAATCTCTAGTCATGAGATAGGGTCGTCCACGCTGTCAAGAGAGGGACAATGACACGAACACAAACAAAGCAGAAACATCTAGTTTGAAAACATTTTCCAACCGAAAACACCGAAAACTATTTATTTGTCCTATTCATTTTCACATTTACATGCTGTCGAGACACACGGATGGACCGATGTAATGCAGAGATATTAAATATTATGCATTCATTCTCTAGTGTGCGAATCTCATCATAATATATGGTCATATGCACGAGGGCTAGGTAATGCTTTTTTTTTTTTTTTTTTGAAGGGAGAATTAGCTAACTCGCTCTCCTGCCTTTCCGTGTTGGAGATAATTAATGCCGGCGGATGTGCCGGTCGATATATGTGAACTGCATTCAATCTCTCCCACTGTTGTGCCGGGGCAATTTGCACGCGTATTGATCGTTTAGTTTATTTTCCAAGCCTTGCATGTGTTCCACAAGCGATCACGACGCGACTCCATCGAGCTACAGCTACACGCCTACGCGGCCACGCAGCTTAAATACGAGCGCCCCGAGAATTGCTAGTTCGCAAAACACGCACACAGCTGATCAGTGTAGCGCACTGCCAGAAATCACAAGCTCGTACAACTAGCTAGCTGTTCAGTTGAGCTTCGATCTCGTCTCCGATCGGCACCGGCTGTATAGCTACCTTCTGTTAGTTTGCTCATCACCTCAGGCAATGACGACGGTGACGACTAAGCCGGCGGCGAGGCGCGGCGGGAGGCGGTACGCGCTGCTACTGGCGCTCTGGGACTCGGAGTACGCCAAGGAGGTGTACGGCGGGTACTACAACGTCTTCGTCTCCGCGTTCGGCAACGTCGTCAGCGGTGGAGAAGGCAAGACCGTCGACGAGAGGTGGGACTGCTTCCGCGTGATCGGCGGCGAGTTCCCGGCGCCGGAGGACCTGGCGTCGTACGACGGGTTCGTGGTGAGCGGGAGCCCGCACGACGCGCACGGCGACGAGCCGTGGATCCGGCGCCTCTGCGCGCTCGTCCAGACCGTGCACGCCATGAGGAAGCGGGTGCTCGGCATCTGCTTCGGGCACCAGGTGTTGTGCCGAGCGCTGGGTGGGAGGGTCGGCAGGGCTCGGAACGGGTGGGACGTCGGCGTGAGGAACGTGACGTTTTCGCCGGACTTCCTGGAGTGCCGCCTTGAGTTCTTCAGAGGTCTCGTCGAGGACGAGCTTCCCCGGAGCGCCGCCCTCGTCGAGGTTCACCAGGACGAGGTGTGGGAGATCCCGCCGACGGCGACGGTGCTGGCCTACTCGGAGAAGACGCGTGTGGAGGTGTTCGCAGTTGGGGAGAACGCGCTGGGCATCCAGGGACATCCGGAGTACACCGTTGATATCCTCCACAACCTTATCGACCGCCTCACAAACCAGAAGGCCATCCGGAGAAGCGTCGGCGAGGAGGCGCGGCGGACGGTTGCGGAGACCGGCGGGCCGGACCGCGCTTTCTGGACGGCGCTCTGCAAGGGTTTCCTTGGAGGGGGAGGAGATCGTCCACAGCCTGCTCATCTGCCGGTGGTGCGGGAGATGACGGCGGCGCCGGAGGTGACCAGCTGCGCCGTCGCTGGCTGCTTCACTAGCGCAGCTGCAATGGTCCAGTTGGCTCGCAGCAACTAGTTTGGCTAGGACTGGGCGCACGTTATACGTCGTAGAAACGTGCTTTTTGCTGCAGGATTGCACACTATACTGCAGTTCAATTTCCTGTTGACTTAAAACAATATACTGATATAGTTCTATGCATTACTGGTGATGTACTTATTATACTTGTATTAGTATAATGTCAGTGCTAACGCTACGACTTTATCTTAGTAACGCGTAAAAAATAATAAATTTTTCTAAGATAAAAAATATATTTTTAATAAATAGTTCGAGCATGGGATGGGTTGTCTTCTCTATTAGCCTCCACCTTTTCTTTGTCAGTCATCTCTGCTCGACGATTGCGTTGTCGCATGCTGATTTCCTCCCACCTCTGGGAGGCCTCATCTAAAGTGCATATTTGGACAATAGTTGAGATTATCTAGATACAACAAAATTTTAAACATATACTTTTGAAATCATACTTGTGATGTTGGTGATGTCGCTTAACACATCGCATGTAGTTCCATGTAGACATTGTGAAGTAGCAGCGAGATGACAATCGGGATGACAGATATTAAAGAAGCACCGAATTTGAAATCTGCATGAAAAGCAACTTTGAGTCACCACCCCTAAATTTAAATTTAGAAATGAGACGAATGGTGTTCTTCTAAAACAGGTAACAAGAACTCATATTTTTCTAATTCATAGCAAAACTATTTGCACAAGAGAAAAATATAAGAAAATAAATTATTCAACAATGATTAAACAAATGGAGAATGCATCCATGCGCGTGCATGGAGGATGTTTGTTTTAGCCAGCAGCTAATTAATTTTTTTCATGCGAGTGTTGTCCATGCCAAAAGCAAACAGTGCTCTTGCTGCACAAATTTCAGCAAATAACCATCTAAAGGATCTAGGAAGCCTAGCTGAACCTTAAGCGGAAACAGAGCACAAGTTTGATGGAAAATCCAGATGTTGCAAACTTATAAACGCATTATCCGAAGGAGATACCGAAAGTGATCCAAACGCGAAACTCCCCGCGTTCTCACCTACACAACTCTACCATTGATCAGGGGCGCCAGTAAGATTTCTCAGGCAGCGATGGAGTGAATCAATGAAAGAGGGGTGAATAGAAAAACAGCATCGTAGTAACTACATAGCGAACCCCCACAATTCTGCAAGTTGACTTATCAAAAGAAAACTGCAAGTTCTCACTGTACCTCGAACCTGATCATGCGCGTCGAGGCCGTCAACGACAGTGAGCGCAGGGGGGAACCTCCTCGTGAACGAAATCTGGATCACCGGCCTGCTTGATCACCGCCACCAACACCTCGCCGTCGAAATCGATCTCACCCTGCATGCATGTACCGAGACAAGGATTGGACGTTGGCGCGAGGGAAGGGATCTACCGCGTCGTCACCTGTGAGCGGGTCGGAGGAGAGGAAGGACGAGGGCGGGGTCTCGGATCCGGCGGCGCTGGGAGACAGCGGGGAGATGCGCGGGACCTGGTCGAGCGTCACGGACGGATACACCCCGCCGACGCCCGGCATCATGCTCGCGGCCGTCGGGGAGGAGGAGGCCGATGCCGCCTCCGGCGAGCGGTGCTGCATCGCTGTCACCGGATCAGAATAGCGAGGGCATGGGGATGCGTGGAGGCTGGAGCGAGAGAAGTAGATGCGTTCGCGCGCGAAGCGGGAGGAGGCGGAGGTAGATCGTCATGGCGGCGGGCTACGGCGAGGAGCTTCGAGGCAGGGTGTCGGGACTGGTGGCGGAGTGCCCCCGGCACATGTCGCGCACGACGCAGCGCCTCCTCCATCGCCACCAAATCGCCGGCTTGCAGAGGAAGAGGAACAGACGACGGGGGAGGACGCCGGAGGACGATCTTTCTGTTTTTGTCCCTGTGATTCGGGGGTGTGGATTTGAATTTTGTGTGGGGGCGTGAGGTAGTTTGAATCTGAGCCGTGGGGCAGGGGTGAGTTTGTCCATCTAAGGTTAAAAGAAGTTTCACATTATAGTGAAGATATTGGTTGCTCACCCATTCGATAGTATATTTTTATTACTCAAAAACATTTTTATTACTCAAATCTTGAATTATTGCAAAATGCTTTCTATATCTAATCTAATCTATTCTAATCTAATACTAATCTAATATCTTTATATAATTTATACCCACTAAGCAATAAATGTTAGCTAAAGCTCTCCTTCCACATCATTTTTTTTCAGCCATCGGACTTTTGTCCTCTTATTTTCCATCCATCAGACGTTTATCCAAACATGTGCCGCCTCAACACCTACGCCCAGCAGCTCCAACACATGCGACTCTTTCCCTTCACCCCTTCAGCTTCCTTCCGAGAGCATGAACCAACCCAGCCTTGGCCCACCTCCACCCAGTAGTGCCACCCACTATCAATGGCGCTGCCAAGCACACACCACCTCCATCTGCAACTTCGAAACCTACTATTTTCTCTATTCGGCTTCTGACGCTCACATGATGGTTCTGCGTGTCCCTCCCTTCACATATCAGCCCTTTGGTCCGTTCAGGACTGAAGTGCGGAGTAGATGAGGGGATTCAGATGAGGGTTCTCAAATTCTCTTACCAATTCTCCCATTCAATTGTGTGTTTAGGTGATTAACCCCCCTGTTCATATTTGTGTTCCCAGTTATTTGCGCCCACGTTCCTGCTCCATCTTGGTACCATTGCTTACTCCTCTTTTGTTTAGAATTGTTACGGCCCCGTGTCTCATGTTGTCCTCAACTCCTAATGAAGATCCTAGAATACGTCCATATGCCCTTCTGCTCTGCTATACTCTTTTAGTCCTCTGCTCTACTCAATTTTAATTTTCAAGACCCTATGCTCTAGGGTTCAAGCCTCAGTCTCTGTATATTTGTACAGGAATGGTTGCTGGCTATTTTTCCTTCCCCAGACCCCGCAGTGCGGGAGCTACGGCACTGGGTACGTCTTTTTTTTAAAGACCCTATGCTCTCTTTCAGTTTTCTCTGCTCTACTGAATAATTGGCTTCTTTTAATTTTCAGGCCTCTCTGCTCTAGATTTGCTCTGTTTGCTGATTGGTCTCCTGTCACCTTTTTTTTTCTAGCCAAAGTTTAATTTCCCACGTCTCCTAAACTCAGTCGCCTAAGCTATCTCAGGCAACGAGAGCTGAGAGCACTGGCTGCTGCTCTGCTCTCACGCTGAGTGTTTATGAAAATAACGATGGCCACAAGGCAGCCACTGTTGCCTGAAATTTTATAGAAAAGCAAGCGGCTGAGCAATAGCAATTCCCTTAATTTACAGGTACATATGAATTTACAGTTCATATTTTCTTACAGAACCAAAGTTTAATTTCCATGGTACGTCTAAATTTATGGTTCAAATTATCGACGAAATATCGGCGGCAGTCTACCTAGGGTATACCTACGGTAGTAGATTGTAGGAGGAGGCATGTTAAGATGACGAACTAGATATAATCAGAGACACAGGACACAAATATTATCCAGGTTCAAGCCGCAGATTACGTAATACCCTACGTCCTGTGGTCTGATTAATTATGAGTTGGTATATGAGATGATTTTTTTGGGGGGGCTGCCCGCATTATATAGCCTGGAGGGCAAGGCTACAGATCCAAATATCTCGGGCTAATTGAGTACACGTGAGTTAATCAGATTACATGAGATCATATCTCTAATTATCTTGATATCTTTCCTATCGATCAGGTTTCCTTAGCCGTCAGGCCCTTCATTGCTTGGTCTCCAAGATATCCAACCAGATCTAGGCTTTGATCGGGCTTCGTCTCCTGGGCCAAGCCTTCGGTCCCGAGCAGTCTCAAAGGTGGGCCGTGAGGGTATAGGGGTTAATACCCCCACAGCTAGTCTCCGAGCATCATGCTTCTTGAGGAAAAATCGTCTTGATCCTCACCGACCAGCAGGGCTTGTAACCTTGCATTAGCATCGTATCTGCCGACCAAGGTTGATGCTGAGCCTACTGCTGAGTCTTGTCAAGTGTAGATGTTTGGACAAAAGATGCATGTTGCTCTTTTAAAAAGAAAAAATTACCGCACATCTTGTGACGTGGGCCCACAGTAGACAAGAAGAAAATTGTGGTATTTCGCTTGCGTGCTATAGTTGAAGCGACATAATCATAGTGCAGAAATCCACTGAAAATAGCCTAAGTCACTGCTAAGTGACATGGGCCCACGTAGTCCCCGAGCCTGATATAAGGTGCTGAGCATGTTGTTTCAGGGTCCAAAAAAGAAATCAAGCCCGTGTGCATTGGCATGGCCGGTCCCCAGGCATATGGGATAATATATATCTACCAATTTTGCGTGGAATGAATCCTTTGGAAAGGAGAGTTATAGGATGACGGTTATACTAGTGTATAGTGTTACTGCCGACCAGCCCCAGCTATGCTGAGTGGAAATATCAACCACAGCTTGGCTGTGTCTAGGCTTGCAACTTTGTTGTAGACTAGTGAACATGGCAATTGCGCAAAGGTGAAGATGGGAAAAAATAGCTATGCTATTTGCTTGGAGTGTAGCTTAGGGTACCAACCAAACCCCGAGGGCCATGTGTCGAAATTAATGGTGAGGGCCTGCTCTAAATCCATTGTTTAAATATGGGGGCGTCGGTGGCTATGCTACACGTGCCCGGTCCCCAGCTTCGCATAGGGCTAATTAGACGGCTACAAATGATGTATCTTGGATACATCCTTGCGCAAGGCGCAGAAATCATAGCTTTGTTATGACACAAGATACTCTTGCTTGGTAAAGAGTGTTAAAAGGACCATAGCTGTGCTATGTTCTGGTCGGAGCTTTGCAACAGCCCAGAAAGAATGGTAGTTGCCGAAAATGTGAAGTAGGGAAAATGACTAATTCATAGTCCTGATCGGAGCTGCGCTGGTCGGTCAAGACCCCTGTTACCATCTGTCAAATATGAGCCACCGGTAATCTTAACTTGGTTAAGACAGATGAGACGGTTGTGCCTTCTTTACTCAGTCCCCAGGCTAATTGTAGGACTAAACCAATAGCAAAAGGCGAAATAAGTTGAAGAGTAAGCTTGACTTTTTCATGTTCGGATTGGTGGTCAGTGACCAAAAAAATGTACTTTCATATAAGCGCGCGTCCACGTCATATACGAAAAGATCAGGCTGTTACTATTGTTGCAGGAAACAATTTAACCTTTCCATTTTTGTCCAATCAAGTGTATCATCAAAAAAGCATGCAGGTTAGGCCCAGTCCCCAGTTTAAGAACGGGAATGAGTCAGGTGTACGATAATCATCTTTGACGAAAAAGAAGGAACAAGGCCCATGTGCGGCCCAGTAAAAAATATCCGTCCGCTGGAGTCAATGCAGTAAACCCTAGAAGTCCACGGGCCACACCACAGCGTATATATAGGAGGAAGTCGCCGCTTCAGTTACTGTGCCCCACTCTACTGCCGCATTCATTTCCACCCAAACTGCTTTCATCGTCTCCATCGCTCCTCGCATTTGGGGAACCGCCACGCGAACCCTAGGCTCTATCCGCTGTAGTCAGGTGATCGCATTGGCCTACAGCGCCACCACGGGTTGGGTATTGCGAACTCCCGGCGCGGTGTGCGCGGCCTCGATGAAGCGGGGATACCAGAGATGCCTGAAGGCGACGCGCAGTGGGCGGAGGCGGCGAGGACGAAGTTCATGAAGACACACTGGACCATCACTGAGTCGACAGCGGGGACGCTTCGCGGCCTAGTGAGGAGTGGATTGCTACCGCCGGAGGAGCGTGGAGTATGGCGAGCGCCACTGGCAGGTGAGAGGTACCCGAGCCCTCACAACGGGGAAATCATGGTGTTCGAGGATTATATCCTCCGGGGATTGGGGACGCCGGTGCATAACTTCTTGCATGATTTGTGCATCCATTGGGAGATATCTCTATGCAATTTGCATCCCAATTCCATTCTCACTGTGTCGGAGTTTATCACCTACTGTGAGGCGTACTTGGGAATCCCTCCCCATTTCAATTTGTTTCACCATTTTTATTACCTGAAGAAAAAAGGGGAGGGAACGGGAGGTTCCCAGGTAGCAGGTGGGTGCTACATTGTGCTGCGTGATGGGATGAAAGCATAGTGGATAGATATCCCACACTCCACCTCGATGAAATTGTGGTTCTGGAAATGGTTCTACATGAGGCAAAATCAAGAGGGGAAGCTTGTGTCGTGCGACGTGATGCTGATCCCCAAGTTAAACGTCAAGTGGGCAGCAAAGCCCAATGTGATGAAAATGGAGCAGGTGATGGAGTTGCTGCCATTGATAGACAGGGATAGGGTGCATGGCATCATGGTGACCTGTACTTGGTGGCAATGCTGGCTGCAACCGTGCCGGGAGAGACCTACCATGATGTACGAGTACCGCGGTCACAATGACCCATCACGGGAGGTGAAGACCGATGTCAGTACCGACATTGTCAAAGTGTGGTGCGCTGAGGTCTTCCACAACTTTAATCCGGTGAAGGCAGCACCGAAGAATCCCCAACATCTGTTTAACTGCACGCATCGGCCACCACAGGTGTGTATAACTCGATGTTGTTCGCTACAAATTGCTTAGTATGTAGCTGATTCTGAACATGTATGTGTGCTGCTAACATGATGTAGAAAATTGGTGGACAGGACCATGCGATTTTTGTCTCAACCATCCCGGCTAGAGACTAGCCACACGAAGAGGCCCTGCGCTGGGAGCGCACGCTTACCAACCTGGCCGACCAGATGGTTGACAGTGATGGGAGCAGCGACGGAGAAGAGGAGGTGGAGGCAGTCGGGCAGGAGACAACCCCGCACAGCGAGAGGGCGCAGCATTGGGTTGCTATTAAGCAACCACTGTCACGCTCGTCCCCTCTAAAGGGTAGCGTCTTAGGTCCCTCAACCGGGGGGAGTCCCAGGTTGAAGAAGGGTATCACCACCAAGGCCAAAAAGAAGAGGAGCGCGGTGATCTTATCATCTTCGTCGTCGGAGGACTCAGAGGATAATGTGCCTCTGAGTCAAATAATCAAGAGGCCCCAAAGGACGTCCCCACCGGGTCCGTCCCAGCATATGATGCCACCACGAGGATCCTCACCGCCGAATACCCAGGGTGCGACGCCGCCGACCAGTCCCCATAGGTCAGCATCGCCAGCTGACACAAGTGGACTGGTCGGTGATCAGCATCGATCGTCATCGTCGGTCGTGGAGCCATTGCTAGAGTCCAATCTAGCGGCAGAAGAGACTGGCCTCCATCCTCCGTCACCAATACAGTCGGCAAGTCCGACCGAGGGGTCATCACCCACCGCCGCACCGCCAGCATAATCACCTGTCCTGCCGAAAATGAATGCTCTGGAAGATGATGACCGTGCTGGAGGGCAGGAGGCTGGCGGGGTTGGTGATGGCGCAGATGCCACCGTGACAGCCACAACAGACATGAAGGCAGCGGATGGTACCAGCGATGCTGGTCAGCAAGAGGTAGCCGGTGGATGTCATCAGCGTGGACGCTTTCAGTCGCTCCACCATGTAAGTGGAGTCTAATTTTTGGGAGATTGATTATTTGATAATCTTGTGAATGAACATAACTCATTGGTGCTCTATAGTATGAAGTCTGTCATGGCATCGGGATCCGCACAGGGACCGATGGGTGGGAGCGCGGAGCTGGGCATGGGCCCAGTAATTGAAGAGAGGACCCCCGTCGTCCCTGTTGCCACCAGCGGGGTGATGGTGGTATATACGCCCATGCCGATACCTCCACCACGCCCGACCACTGTCGAGGAAGTTGGGACGTCAGGCTTTGGTCAGTCAGCGCAGGCGCATGACGTTGGTGGAATGCGAGCGGAGGAAATCACCGATGATGCCACACAGAAGGTGGAGCAGACGGTGATAGACTTGGTCCACCAGGTGCAGGTGAGTAGAACCTGATAGATTGACAAATGTTGTATGTCTTGTTTAGGCTGATGCTAATGTTGTTGCATTTGTTAGGATATTGCCAAAGTCACCGAGCAACAAAAATAGGTGATTGATTGGGTAAAGCCCACCCTGGAGGAGAACACCAAGTTGCGCAGCGAAGTGGAGCAACTGAGGCGGACCGCGTAGGGGCTGAACGCCGAGCTGACAGCGCGGGTGGCAGAGCAGGAGAGGATGGCTGAGCAGGTGACATTGCTGCTGCATCAGAAAGAAGGTATGTACCTTAATTACCGTGGTGTCTTTGTACTGCCAATGTGGTCATCATGCCCATACGGTTGCAGATATAGAAATCCGGGAGAAGCACGCCCAAGAGCAGATCGCACAGCTGCAGAGCCAAAACACCGAGCTGGTGGCCAAGCATGCTACTATGGAGAAAGATATGCAGGGTAGGAGTACTGCTTGGTTGTGTTGTCTTTTTTTGATAAATCTTTATGATACAGAGCGTCTCCATGTGGCGCAAGAACAAGTTCGCGTGCTGAACACGGAGACCAAGCAGATGCAGAGGATGATTCTGATGATGTTACCCCATCAATGCCCTTGGGGTTGTGATCAATGCCTGTAAAGCATCTTGGTCACGTCTGAAGGGGTTTACCAAAGAAGCTGCAGAGCACGTGGGGTCGCATGTGCTGGCGGTGGTGCGCTCCCATTATCCAGAGGTGGACTTAGTCCGTCTGGGGAAGGGAGTGTCCGTCGACACTGATGATGTTGCCGTAGAGAACCTTAGGCTCGACTCGATGGCGGCGGCAAAGGAGATGGTGAAGGACATCCATATAGTAATTTAGATGTGTTGTCGTTTGCTGTGTTGCTGGTGCGTGTGTGTGCCTTTTGTATGAAAAAACTTTGTTTAGTCATGTGGTACGCGTAGCACTTCTTAGTAGTACTCTCCTAAAGACAACATAACCCAAAGGGTCGTATGTTTAATACTCTACCTTAACGTTTCCACGGTTGAGTATGAATCGTTCATCGTGTTAGTGGAAAATTTATGTAAGCCAATAATAGCGATTGTCATATTAGGAAATACAGCAGGTTCGTACTTGTACTCATTTGAATGAGGATGAAACAGTAACAATATTTATTCAATCGACTTGTATTGAGAGTATATAAGATGGATACATGTGACATATAGTACTACCTATCACGGGTAGAATCACCTAAGGAGGTCAATGTGCCATGAATTGGGTACATCAACGGAAGGCTCATCCAAGGTGCACAACCTATAAGAGGTCGACCTGGTGATGGCCTTTACCATGAATGGTCCCTTCCAATGGGATGAGAGCTTATGGAGACCTTCAGTCTTCTGCTTGCGTCGTAAGACCAAATCGCCGACCACGAAAAATCTGTCTTTGACATTGCGGTTGTAGTAGCGACATACGGAGGCGAGGTATTTGGCTGTCCGTGCACATGTGTCAAGCCGCCTCTCCTCAGCTGCGTTGACATCGAGTTGTCTAGCTTCATTGGAGCGTTCTTCATCATAGTTTTCTACTCTTGGTGATTAGAAAGCTATATCCTCAGGGAGGACTGCCTCTGACCCAAAGACCATGAAGTATGGAGAGACGCCAATGCTGCGGCTTGGTTGGGTACGTAAACCCCAAATGATAGCCGGCGGCTCTTTGAGCCATCGACCCGGGTGTGTGTCCTTGTCCCGGTAAAGGCGTTTGCGGAGAGCCTCAAGGATCATTCAATTGGCTCACTCCACCTGTCCATTTGCGCGAGGATGGGCCACCGAGACGTATTTTACCTTGATGCATTTGTCGTCGCAGAAATCGAAGAAATCACTACTGATAAAGGTGGAGCCTAAGTCGGTGATGATGGTATTAGGGATGCCAAAGTGATGGATGACATCATTGATCATCTCGGTAGCTTTCTTTGCCGTGGCCTTAACTAAGGGCTTGTATTCAGTCCATTTGGAGAATTTGTCTATCAGGACATAGACGTATTTGAAACCACGGGGGGTTTTCTTGAAAGGACCAATCATGTCAAGTCCCCAGCATGAAAAGGGCCATGACGCAGGGATGGTTTGTAGTTCATGCGCAGGTACGTGGATTTGTTTTGCGAAAAACTGGCAATTTTTGCAATGACGTACCAGTTTTTCTGCGTCGGCGACGGCTGTTGGCCAATAGAAACCTGCCCGAAAGGCTTTGCCGACCAGCGTGTGTGATGCTGCGTGGTTGCCGCATTCACCAGAGTGGATTTTATCCAATAGCTCGATGCCTTCTTCTTGTGTAATGCATTTTTGCATGATTTCCTCACGTGCATTTTTGCGCATCAACTTGCCGTCCATGAGGACATAATGTTTGCTTCATCGGATGAGGTGTTCCATGAGGATCTTATCATCGGGTACGTCTTCGTCAATGAGATAGCGGATGAACTCAATCTGCCAGTCAGGCTGGGGAGGTTTCAGCTGTGCCACTGACTAGTCGATTAGTGGTTGGTCAATCTGCATTGGTGAAACATCGTCTTGTAGTTGGCCCTGGTCGGCGTTATTTATAGTGATGAGGCTTTTCTCAACTAAGGGAATGTCATCAAGGACCATGGCGGTAGGCTGGTCGGAGTGCTATTTTTGGTTCTCGCTCGCAACAACAGGTGGCGTGATGGGAGGTTTCTCGACCACTGTTTGCTTGTCTTTGATAGATGGTTCAAACAGATCTTGTATGAACATGCTGTGCGGTACTACTGCCCGTGAAGAACCAAGCTTGGATAGCTCATCGGCGGCTTTATTTTTAGCGCATACCACATGGATAAACTCGAGGCTGTAAAACTTGTTTTCAAGCTTTTGGATTTTTGCCATGTAAGCCTCCATCTTCTCACTATCGGTGGTCCATTATTTGTTTATTTGGTTGATTACGGGGAGGGAGTCACCGTACACCACAAGCCTTTTGATGCCGAGCTCGACGGCAATTTGTAGTCCGTGAAACGTAGCTTCGTATTCAGCTGCATTGTTGGAGGCTTTGAAGAGGATTTGTAGAATGTAGCCCAGCTTGTCTTCGGAGGGGGCGACGAAGTAAATGCCTGCCCCTGCTCCGTCAATGTTGAGGGAGCCATCAAAATACATTTCCTAGTGCTCATGACTGGTGTCTTGCCATGGCAATGTTAGCTGTGACCACTCAACGAGGAAATCAGCTAAAGCCTGAGATTTTATGGTACTGCGGCTTTTGAACTTTATGGTAAATGCCATTAGTTCTAGCACCCATTTGACGATCCAACCACTTGCGTCCCTGTTGTACAGGATGTCGCCAAGCAGGAAATCGGTGACCACCGTGATGCAGCGAGATTGGAAGTAGTGTAGAAGTTTCCTCTTGGTGATCAAGATGGAATAGAGCAGTTTTTTTATATGCTAATAGTGCTGCTTGGAGCCGTTGAGTACTTCGTATATGTAGTAAATCGGGTGCTGCACCGGGTAAGTGTGGCCTGATTCTTCGCGCTCAACCACCATAACTATGCTTACCACTCGATCAGTGGCCGCGATATAAAGTAGCAGTTCTTCACCATCGGTTGGAGCTGTGAGAACCGGGGGAGATGTGAGGTAGCTTTTTAGCTGAGTGAAAGCGGTGTTGGCCTTGTTCGACCACACAAACTTTTCTTTTGCTTTTAGCAATCGAAAGAAAGGGAGTCTCTTTTCTCTGAGACATGATATAAAGCGGCTTAGGGCTGCCATACAACCTGTCAGTTTTTGAATGTCTTTGACACACTTAGGAGGTTGCATGTTTAGCACCGCTTGAACTTTTTAGGGTTCGGACGTATACCGTCCTGACTCACGACGTTTCCGAGCAGTATGCCTGATGGCACCCCAAAAATGCATTTGGTTGGATTTAGTTTCCACTGGAACACATTGAGAGCATCGAATGTTCACTGGAGTTTGGTGATCAACGTGTCCAATTTTTGGGTTTTTACCACTACGTCATCTACGTACACCTCAACTAGATGATCTTTGATCTTGTTGTGTAGGCAATTTTGAATGGCACGCTGATAGGTCGTGCCGGCGTTTTTAAGGCCGAAGGACATAGTAGTGTAACAGTAAGCACCAAACGGAGTGATGAAGGAAGTTTCGATTTGGTCGTCTACCGCAAGAGCTATCTGGTGATAGCCAGAATAGCAATCTAGGAAACAGAGCAATTCGCAACCAGCGGTGGAGTCAACGACTTCATCGATGCGCGGCAGAGTGAAGGGGTCTTTGAGGCAGTGTTTATTGAGATCAGTGTAATCAACACACATTCTCCATTCCATGTTTTCCTTTCATACAAGAACCGGGTTGGCTAACCAATTCGGGTGATACACCTCTTTTATAAAGCATGCGGCTAAGAGTTTAAGTACTCCTACCCTAATCACTTCCTTCTTGTCATGAGCAAACTGGCGTAGCTTCTGCTTGATGGGCTTGGCGGTCTTCGAGACATTGAGGAAGTGATCAGCCCGTTCCCTGGGTACGCTAGGCATGTCTACTGATTTCCATGCAAACATGCCGATGTTATCCCGCAGGAACTGGACGAGCGCGTCTTCCTATTTGGCGAAGAGGTTGGCCCCTATGAGGGCCATCTTGTCCTTGTCTCCAGGAACGAGGATGATCTTCTTGTGCTCCTTGCTCTTATGGGAAGAGTGCTTGGCCTCCTTGAGAGGTATCTTGAGGACTACGTTAGCCATTCTTGCTTGGAGGTCGGCGATTTCTACCGCCACGTATGCGGAGGTCTCGCAGTTATATGCCATGAGGACATTGCTGCGTAAGGAGAGAATGCCTTTCTCTATTGGCATCTTGAGCACCATGTAGCCATAATGGGGGACCGCCATGAACTTGGCAATTCCTGGACGGCCGAGGATGGAGTGATACACACCCTCGAAATCTACAACTATGAAGTTGATGAAATCCATGCGAAAGTGTTGCGGAGTGCCGAATTGGACACAGAGGGTGATTTACCCGAGAGGCATCCATGGCTTGCCTGGCATCACGCCCCAGAACAGAGAGTCGTACGGCTGGAGGTTCTCCTGCTTCAAGCTGAGCTCTTTGAAGGTTTGGAGGAACATGATATTAAGGGAGCTTCCGCTGTCAATCAGCACCTTCTCGAAGTGAAAGTTTTCAATCACCGGATCGAGGACAAGGGGAAAGCGGCCAGCGTCTTCTCCCCTTGCCCACATGTCTGCTCGGCTGAAGGGGATGGTCTGTTCCGACCAGGTTGGAGCCCTGACATCAGCCACAAGGTCCTCATCGGACTTGCTAATGGCCATGATGGCGCGTCGGAGTAGCTTCTTCTCCCTTTGGGTTTTGAGGGTGACTTTGCTGCCAAAGATTGGTGCTACGTGCCTCTTAGGTTCCTTGTACTCATGGCGTCTTTCGTCATCGGAGGCATGGTCTTCGTCTTTCTTCTCCTCCTTGACTTCCTTGTTCGCGTTCTTGTTCTTATTTTTATTCTTATTCCCACCGCGCTGCCGCTTTGCGACAACTTTGTTGAAGATGTTCGCGAAGCCCCAACATTCTGCGAAGGTGTGCCCCTTGTTGGGGTGGCGAGGACAGTCCTGATTAAGGATCCTATCGTAGTCGTCATGGTAGGGTTTGTCGTTGCTCTTCACGGCGTTGATGCAGTTTCTGCGGTTACACTGGTTGTCATCTTGCTGGCTGTGCTTCCTATTCTGCCGGTCGTCGTCTTGGCTGTCCTCACGCCGCCGGTCATGACGATCGTCCCTTTGTGCATTGCCACGTCCTCCATGATACTAGTCACGGTCACGATCGTCGTCGTCTCAGCAATGGTTGCGGTGTGAAGGACCATCATCACGATTGGGACGGAGGGCGTCGTCCACGTGCGTCCATTCTTGCACAATCCTTAGGAGTTCGGTCATCATCTTAGGCTGGATGCGAAGCAACTCGATCTTGAGATTTTGGTTGCGTGGCTGTGTCAAACCGTTGATGAAGAGCTCGACGGCTTCTGGCTGGGTGATGCCGGCGACCGCGGTCCAGACGTCTGAAAAACACCGGATATAGTCACGTAAGGGCTCGTTCGGGTAATCGTGGATTTGACCAAGAGCGTACTTGGTGCCGGGCTGCTGGCACGTTGGCATGAAGTGGTCCGCCAGCATCTGTCATAGTTGGGGCCAGTTGTGGATTGATCCCTCATGCTAGCGCATGAGCCATTGGGTGGCCTAAGTACCTAAAACGACTCGCAAATAGTTTGCCATGACGCGTTCATCGCCTCTAGCTGCTCGGATGGAGGTTTCGTACAGGAACAGCCACTGATCGGGGTCGGTATGGCCGTCGTAGCGCCTGACATCAATCTTGAAGTTTTGTGGCCAGGCCACTTCCCGAAGCTGATTGGAGTAAGGCTTAGGACCAGGGATGTCGTATCGTTCCTGATGCCCGTTGTCATGGTTGTAGCAACAGTCTCCCCATCCTCGCTGGTCGACCACCTCGTCATAGCTGTCTGCTCGCCGGCCGCCTCTTCCACAGTTGCGTTCTGGAGATCGATTGCGGCGATAGCAATCTGGAGATCGATTGCCTCTGTTGCGGTTGGGAGAACGGGCTCTTCGGTTGCGGTTGGGAGAGCGGTTTCCACGGCTATGGTTGGAAGAGCGAACTGGAACATGGCTAGAATGGTCGTTCTCGGCGGAGCCTTCGCATAGATCGGATCCACGACGCTGACGACCACGCGATGCAGACTATGCCGGTGCCTTTCACAGCCGATTGACCTATGATGCCGCCGCCGTCAGGTGATCGAGCACCTCCTGCATCTCTGGAGTCGCAGCCAAAGCTTCTAACTTGCTTCTGGCAACGGCGATGTTGGCGCTTGGCGTTTTTAGCACTGACGGTTGTTCACCAGATCAAATTCTTCTGCTAGATTGCGGTGGAGGCGTCGGTCTCGCTCGGCCCTCTGCTCGGCATCACGACGTTCTTGCTCGCGGCGGGTGGCATGTCCGGTGTTACGATCGACCCGGACTCGTCTCTGCTCGGGGGTCTCATTGTCGACGGTGGGCTCATCGGTGCTCACCATGAATATAGCTCCACCGAATCCTAGAGGATACTCGAGGTGGTTGGCGTCCTTAGGTTCCACGTCGACTGTCGTAGTCGATTGCTTGGTGGCGTCGAGATCGGAGTAATCCTGGATGCCTTTGGCCCCTGGTTGATCATCAACGATCATCTGGTCGGTGTCAGGAGCTGGTGGGCCGGTCTGCGCCCCCATGGGATCTCTAGCGGCTTCTTATGTGGTCAAGTTGTCGTTGATGCAGAGGTCGGTGAGATCTGGTGAAGTTTCATCACGGTGCATCGATTATATCCTTAAGGCGCACCATGTTGACTAGATGGACTGGGGCGGGGCGACGTGGGATCTCGTTAAGGAGCAGACGTGATTAATGGGGGAAACTGCTCTGCGTAGGACGCGACAGTGTTCTTCAGCCCGTATGGGAACGAGACTGGCCTTGATAGTGTATGTACTTCCCGATCGCCTGGTCTTTGACCGATAGGAGACGGCTGGGGCCAATGGACACGAGCTTGCCTGGGAGAACTGGATCTAATCAGTTCTGAATCTGAGCGACCCGGGCGAGCGGTTCAACGTCGATGGCTTAGCACGGGGATGAAACTGTCGTCATCCCTGAGCTCAGCCAAGCGTTGCGGCGTGGGTTCAATGAAGGACAGGATTTCAGATAACCCTTCACCTTGACGATTGATCAGGTCGATCAGATCTGAGTTGTCGATGCGCCTCCCTTGATAGCGAGGGAGCGGAGGACGGGAGGCCGGCACAGATGGTCCCAGGGATAGGCCTGAGATCTGGTCGGACAGTGTCCTTGTTGGAGGAGCCAGGTGCATATGCGGGTTGTGGCGCCTCCACGGAGTTGTCGGCATCTTCCAATGGAGGCCAACCGAAGGAGCCAAAATTGATCTTGACGTCAGCGTCGAACTCCATGGAAGACGGGAAGGAAACCATCTTGCTCACCTTGAAATCTTCACGCGCACCCCCTAGCTGGCGCGCCACTGTCGACAAAATATCGGCGGCAGTCTACCTAGGGTATACCTACGGTAGTAGATTGTAGGAGGAGGCACACTAAGATGATGAACTAGATGTAATCAGAGACACAAGACGCAAGTATTATCCAGGTTCGGGCCGCAGATTGCGTAATACCTACGTCCTATGGTCTGATTAATTATGAGTTGGTATGCGAGATGATTTGGGGGGTCCCTGCCCGCCTTATATAGCCTGGAGGGCAGGGCTACAGATCCGAATATCTCGGGCTAATTGATTACACGTGAGTTAATCAGATTACATGAGATCATATCTCTAGTTATCTTGATATCTTTCCTATCGTCCAGGTTTCCTTAGCCGTCAGGCCCTTCATTGCTTGGTCTCCAAGATGTCCAACCAGATCTAGGCCTTGGTCGGGCTTCGTCTCCTGGGCCAAGCCTTCGGTCCCGAGTAGTCTCAAAGGTGGGCCGTGAGGGTATAGGGGTTAATACCCCCACACAAATATCTTCTTAGAACTTTATGAACAACTCATATTTTCTTAAAGATTGCAATTGTATTAGCCAAAAAGTTATAAAATGGAACCTGGAGAAGGTTCGATCTGTTCACCGCATGGTCCATTCAACGAAGTTCAGCAACAATCCCATGGACGCACATACCATCACCATCACCATCAGGTACGTTCTTTTTCCCAAACTACTCAAACCTGACAAACTCAATTATTATTGATAACTAATATATTGTTTCAACTCAATTGGCCATCTGTCTTAGAAGCATTCATACCAATCTAATGATCGATAGACTTCCCAAGCTCTCAATTTATAGTAAAATAATATGAACATCCACACACCACAAGGTACTATGGATTTTCCCTTTGATTTCCAAAATGGATTTTCCCTTTGATTTCCAAAATGCATACATTCATATTATTATTTTTTTGAAAGGCTTCGGCGGGGATCCCACCTGCAAATTTCATTCCACAGATGCCCAAGCGAGGCTTGGTTGGTCGAAAACCACAATTTTGAGTACATGATCAAAGAGGGGGGAGAGGGATTACATGAAATTGACTAAGCTACTCCAATTTTGAGCCAAAGCTACATCCTTCCTAGGAATCCGGCAGCTCCAATCTCGGATGCCGCCCTTGCACACAGCTTTGAGACGAGTGAGACACGGGGGATTTCCTCTGAAGACAACCTCATTGCGATGCTTCCATATCTCCCAACATAGTAGCAACATTAGGGGGGCTAGAGCTTTCTTCGAGACCTGGGGGAGCGGTTGAGAGCCCCAGAGCTGGGCGACCTTGGCGACACTCCTGGGCTGCCATCCAATGCTAACCCAGAAGGCTTGCACGAAGGAGCACTCGGAGAAGATGTGGTCGGCGGTCTCGTCCGCCTGCTTGCAGAGCTCACAAGTGGGGTTGTCGAGGATGTTCTTATGTACCAGGGCGGCACGACAGTGGATTCTCTCTTTCATGAGCAGCCATCCAAAAAACTTGATGCGAGGGGCGCGAAGTGCTTCCAGAGGAAGGTGTGTGCGGCGTAGCTGTGGTCGCCCCGCACCGACGCTCGGTAGATGAGGCCGGAGATCAGGCGGTGGTCGCTGTCCTCGAAGAAGCAGGAGTGGTTGTCACCCTCTTGACTGAGGGTGACCTCCTGGAGGGAGGCGGAAAGGAACTCCACCCGGGCTTGGCGAGTGAGCCAGGGGCGGAACAGCCCTCTGAAGCCGTGGTCACCGGCGGCCAGTGCCACGACGTCGTGCACGGAACAACTAACTTATTAAATGTAGCTCCACGACTATGACAACTATGGATGAACCAGCAACCAAAAAGATCAAACAAGCACACAACAATGCAGCGAGCCACAACTGAGTTCAAACCAAGCGACAACTTCGTTACTCACGATTACTATGTTGTTAAGAGTAAATCTTAGGGTGTCCTTTCCACTCAACCCACATGTAATTTGCTCCGCGGGAAACAAATTGTTCGAGTCATCCTGATATATTTGGTTGTCATATTACATAATAAATTCTAAAAAGTAGATATGAATACTCCAATAACCTTACGCCCTAATGGTTCTATATATAATTTTTTTTGAATAAGAGGTTCTATGTAACTGGTGCCTCAAATTTCAGCAGCAGCGCGTGGGAAATTCAACTGTATATAATTGATCTCCATCACGGACTTTTGAATGTCATTAAAAGTTATAGTCAAATTAACGTAAATAATGCATGGTTGTATTGTAGACATGGAATTTAGTAAAGGGTTGTTTGGCGGGGCTCTGCCGCATGCTCGAGCCAGAGCCCTGCTGCCAAAGCCCAAACTCGTGGCTCCATCTGTCGTACAGGACGGAACTCCAACCATAAGTCAATAACATCGTAAATCATAGGATCATAGAGCGTGATAGGAGCTAACTATAGAATTTTATCTTGTATTTGTCATTTGAGTGTTGTGATTTACGGTTTCATCTGTTGAATCGATACAACATAATTGCCTACATGTAATGATAAATATATAGCCTTCACAAAACATAAATCCGGTACTACATTTTGCTGGCACGTAACATTATATTTGTGCCAACATTTTCTACCAGCAGGAGTTACTATGAAGTTCAGGCCCACGTTTACTGTTGGGACTAATAGTCTGCCGGTCTCATGTCTGGCCTTGGCACCTCAAGGTATTTATGGTGACTGTTTGAAAAAAAAGGTATTCATGGTGACACGGTCACACGCAGTGGCATCAAGAAACCCGCTCGGTCCACCATGCGGTCAACGAATGCCCTGCCCAAGAATAGCACAGGCATGCTGACGGGAGTAGACTGTAGAGCTCTATCGCCCCCGTTCCTCTATTTGAATTTCAAACATCCAGCGCGGCCCCTAGTCTGCTTTCTCCTAGGTCCTAGCCGCCGCCCATCTCTTCGTGAACCAGGGACGACGCCTCAGGCCGCTCCCCCACCCAGTCACCTGCAGGTCCAGCCGCCGGCCGCCCCCACCCCGACACCTCCAGCTCCGGCCGTTGCCGCCCCTCCACCTCGGCACCTCCAGCTCCGGCTCTCTCGTCGCTGCCCGTCTCTGCACCTGCGCCTCCGGCCGGAGCCGCCCGTTCCTCCGCGGGGACAGGACAGTGGCTGCAGTCGGGCGCTAGCTCCTCCCTCGGTCCACGTGGAGTACGCAGCGGCGGCCGCGGCCATTGCGTCCGGAGCTTCCCTTCCGGGCCAGCGCAGCGGCCTTGCTTGTCTCCCGAATCATGGACTGGCTTCTGGGCCTGTTGCCCGACATGGATGCTGCGGCGCCGGCGGGCGGCTCCAACGGCGTTCCGGTGCAGGACCCCCACGGAGGCCTCTTCTGCAACGCGCTCGGAGGCGGCGAAGATAGCAGTGTCGCCACGGCCGGCGCCAATCGTGGCGGCGGGTTCCAGTTCGACTTCGATTTCCTCCCCGGGCTCGAGTCCGATGGATCCATCATGGACATGGAGGCGCTCCTATGCAACGAGCAGCAAGACCACGGTACGCTTGATCGTTCGTTCATCAATACCACGGTTTTCGTGAGTAAGATCGGGACTTAAGCTTGCATCTATCAGGCCTCCCATGCTTCGCGCAAGACGCCATGCCCCACTGGCTGGACGTGTCGCCCAACATGGATGGCGCGGCGCCAGCGGGCAGCTCCAACGGCGTTCCGGTACAGGGCCACCGCGGTGACCCCTTCTACCCTCCCGCTGTCAGCTCCTCGCCCGCGGCCTTCTGCAGCGATGATAGTGTCGCCAATGGCGGCCGGGGGTTCGAGTTCGACTTCCACCCCGGGCTCCAATCCGACGGCTCCCTTTGCATCATGGAGGAGGAGGATGCCCTCCCGTGGAGCGAGCAAGAATATCACGGTAGGCAGTGACATCTTCCGTCCCGTGTACAGTTCCATCCATCCTACAGTACTTGCTATTGCTACAGTTGTTCTTGGTTGGTTTAATTTGGTCTGCTTGTATCTAAGGTCGGCTATGGCTGGTTCTAACAAGTCTCTGTCTCCTGATTGATCAGGAGAGGTGGAGGAGATCCCTGGTTCAGTCAGGCACGACTGGTACCATGGGCACGCGCAGCTGATGGACGACCAGTGCCAGTCTGTCACGGAAATGGCGGCGAGGTTGTTCTCCGCCCCTGACAACAGCAGTGGTTACGAAGCCACCGGCGACGATCCGGTCGTGGAAATGCCCGCGATGTTGTTCTCAGCCTCCGACAATGGCGGTAGCGACTACTATGTCAACGGCGGCGCCGGTGCCACCGTGCCGTTGAATGGTTACGCGGACCCGCTCGCCATGTCCACGAGCCCTGTCCGCACCCGCACCTGCGTCGGTGATGACGCCCATCCCCATCCCTGTGCCAACGTTGTCGTCGTGGACGAGATCGAGCAAGACGGACTGCCGCCACAACGACGGCAGCGCCGGCAGGAAGCAGCCCACCGTACACCGCAAGTCAAGCAGCTACTGCGGTGTCAGTAGGTATCTCCATCCCCTATCCTTAAGTCGTGGCCCTCGCTATGGAACCAGCATCGTTGGCCGCTTGTGCGGAAAGCAATACATGCTCACTAGTCACTAGTGTGGTTTCCATTGTGTATAAAGGCTGAGTGATTCTGGGAGATATGAGGCGGTACTCTACTACAAGGAGAATGGCTTGTCAGGTACACGCCATGTTTTTCGCCAGGTACACGCCAAAATCTCCATAGCAGCCAACGCCTGATCATTTATCTCAGTCTCCTAGTTGTGTAAGCTCCATACTAGTATGCTTCAACCTAATCAACTGCCACTTCGGTGTTTCTATGAACCTTGCCCTTGGGAATTGGTTATTTCTGAAACGTACTACCTCCTCTGTCCTTCGAGTTCAGGTTTATCTTGGTAAGTACGTGCATTTCGTAGTTTAGGTATCTCTATGAACAAGAGGTCTCAATTTTTGTCTTCCTGTGTTTTGGTTGGCTATTAGGCAGGTATGACACAGAGGAGGAGGCAGCAAGAGCATATGACTTGGCATCACTCAAGTACTTTGGCACATCCTGGAAGACAAATTTCCCGGTAATAAATTTAACACAAGGACAATCTGAATGGTTATGGTGTTTGTCATCATTCACAATGTATTAAGTGATGTTCTTCTTGTTTCGTTCTACCTTTTGTTGTGTGGGGCTACAGATCGAGGACTATAGTGAAGAGTTGGAGGAGATGAAGAACATGACCAAGCAGGAGTATGTGGATCAGATCAGAAGGTTTTTGGATGTTTGCATTGCTTATGATGCTCGTTTTCGTCGAACCAGTTGTGTTTATGACCTTGCATGCTCACATCGTGACATCGAGTATTAATGCTTTTATGACTTTGCATGCTCACACTGAGAATTAGTATGTTTATGGCTTTGCATGTCCACATCGATTGAAATCTATTTCAGCAAATGCAAAGGCAAGTCAGACAAATGGTCACTCGATCAATTTTTTTTTCAGGAAATGCAAAGGCAAAGGTAGGTCAAAGAGAACGTCGCAGTACCATGGTGTCGCCAGGTATACCTAGTGCCCCCAACCATCCTTATGTCGTCACCCTCGTCATTGCACCATTCGTTGCCCGTGCGTTCCGCATGAATCGCTCACTAGTCGTGTGGTTTCTGTTGTGTATAAATAAAACAGGAAAGCCTGTGGGAGGTACAGGGCAATAATCCGTGAGAAGAGCAGCAAGAAGGATGGCAAGAGCCTAATCGGAGGTACACGCCACTACCTCCGTGGCAGCCTATGCCATTTGACCAATCTTCTCAGTCACCTAGTAGTGTAAAATCTATATCCTTGAACCTAATGAACTGCAACATTTGTGTCTATCTCAACCTTGCCGCTGGGGATTGGTTAATGTCTAAAATGTTCTACCGCCTATGCCCCTGCAGATACTATTTATCTCGGTAAGTACATGCAATTCATATTTAAGTACTACTAGTCCTCAGCAATCCTCAGTTCGAGCGCAAGGTTTAGGTGTCTCCGTGAATAAGACATCTTAGTCTGTCTTGTGTTTTGATTGGCCTCTAGGCATATATGATACAGAGGAGCGTGTGATCTAGCATCCCTCAAGTACCTGGGCACGCACACGAAAACCAATTTCCCGGTGATAAATTTGACACAAGGACAACATGAATGAATATGGTGTTTGTCATCAATCATATGTACTAATTGATGTTCTTGCTCTTTCGTTTTAATGTTTGTCGTGTGGGGACGCAGATCGAAAACTACAAGAAGGATCTGGATGAGATGGAGAACATGAACTGGCAGGAGTACGTGGCACTGCTGAGAAGGTCCGGATGCTTTCTGCCCTGCTCGTTTGGTCGTTTCTGGCTGGCTGGTTCTGGCTGCTGCTGATTTTTTGTGAGAGAAAAATACTGTTAAATGGCTGGCTGGTTTGGCTGATAAGTTAAAACGAACAGGCTGTTCATTGGTTAGGAACTTTGGATTAGTATGGTTTTGAATGCCCACATCGGTCTCCCTTTGTTTCAGGAAAAACAGTGTGTTATCCCGAGACGTTTCGAGCTATCGTGGAGTGATTAGGTTTGTGTATCCATCGGAATACACTATCTATTTGGTCACTGTAGAATGTTGCTGAAATGATGGATTGGCCGCAGGATTCGGAACGGGTTGAGATGGGAAACACGCATTAAATTTCACAAGAAGCTGGTCTACCATCGAACATTCAGTATGTATTTTTTCACGTTCTCACGGTTCTAAGTGTTATCAGTGAGCGCTCATCCATCTAGAGTAGCCTGCAATGCAAACTCCTAGTATTAGACATCATGATCACCAGGTAGTCAGGTGTGTCAGTCTGGATTGGGGCTGGGCGCACTCTGCTCCGCTCTGTGTTCGCACATTCCATCTACTTTTGCGCTTTGCCTATTACGTGGCTACAACTGCATTTCTGATGGTTGCGTGTTGGTGTTTGAGAGCAGCTGTTAACGTGGATTCTTCTTTTATTCAGACACGGCGGAAGAGGCGGCGGAAGCATACGATGTGGCGGCAATCAAGTACTATGGCCTCAAGGCGATTACCAACTTCGACATCAGACGGTACGACGCTGAAAAGATCATGAACAGCAACACAGTGCCCCCGGCCCAGCAGGTCCTACAGAAAGACGGCGATGTCACGGTATCAGAGAGACTGACGCCAATGAGCTAGAACGGCGGCCAGCAGCACCAGGACCTGCTTTTGAGCGAGCCATTCTCCTCGTTGCACGACATCCTATCTGTGGTCGCTTCTGGGGCTGGGAGCAGCGTGGCAGCAATAGCCCGATAGGCCGACGGTGGTCATGTATTAGGACATGCTTATGTTTGTTATTAGATGGAACCAAAATTACCGTCGTGTATATTTACTAGAGTACTAGACCAGAGGTCACCAGTAGGATCGACAATACACTAAAAACCGATGAAAATCGATTGAAATTCCAAACCATGCATGTTACATGAGTTGCATAAAACTTACTCTCACAATTTTGTTGTTTAATCTGCCGACACCATGTCATGTGTGTGTGACTCAGCAAACCTGATTGCCGCGACCCTACTGACTATTGTCGAGCTCACAAGGCCCTCAGCTCCTACTAGCCAAGCATGTATAATTATTTGGGATTACACCACCACTATCCACGTGCCAGCGTGTGCGGGACTGCGGGACGTGCTACCGGCGGATCGATCTCCACTTCGGCTGTCAGATCGATTAATTAATACTAATACACACATGGGTGCTAGATAGACAAACCAGACAAACTCTATTAGAAACCACGTGTTTCAGAAGAGACTGACCCGAGGCCTGCTCTCCTACGCTACGCGCACTGTTAGCAACCCGAGACTGACCCGAGGCCTGCTCTCCTACGCTACGCTGGCTTTAGGCATTCGCCACTGTGCTGGGCTTGGGCCCACGATAGGTGGTTCCTGACATTCCTCCCTCCTTAGAATAGGGCTTGCCCTCAAGCCGATGGAGAAGTTCGGAGCCACCGGGATCCCAAGTGAACTGGATTGCTTGTGTCTTCAGTACCTTCTCGGAAAGTTGTCTTCCATTATCTTTGGGAAGTGAAGGTCGAGCTGCAGCATTCTTCATAGTTGGTTCATCTAGGATAGCATCTTCTGCTTCTTGCTCATGGGTCCTTACCAGCATGATCATCAACCACATCATCGATGAGTTCAACTGATTCTAGTAGCTCCCATGGTGGCTTCCAGCACTGGCGAGAACACAGCCAATCAGAAAAGCAAACCACTACTAGAAGGGTCCTGTTGACACCGTTTTTCGACACGTGTCAATAAGGATCGGGAGACTAAACTAAATCGGCAAGAAGGTGGTTGTTCTTCAGCATTGCTTCTGAGTTGCCGATGGATGGTTGCCGATGAAGGACATGTTGATCTCGTACATTGCCGATGAAGCCAGAGGGCTGTTGCCGATAAGATAGGCAGGAAGGCTAGAAGGTTGTTGCCGATGCCAGGGATGTGCCAATAAGGAGATGACTTCATCGTGACGGGAGCGGACAGCGGATCGGCGACACGAAGCTTATGATTTTTAGTATTGTAGTTTAAGTCCAACTCTTATACAAGATTTATTTTTTTCAAGAAATAGAGTTCGTATAAGGAATTAGTTTATTCTTCTATATTTGAGCTTTACGTTTTAAATTAGGACTCTTTTGATTAGTAGAGTATAAATATATGCCGAAGGGCATTGTAATGGATATCCTAGCATCAATAAACAAATCTACTTTTTATTTACCTTTACCAGTACTTTACTTTTTGGCGACTTCGCCAAGTACCTTTTCTTTTTCAACGAGTTCTTTCAAGAATCGACGGGCTGCATCAACTTGATCTCCGACGACCTTGCAGGTTCTGCGTCTACCGAGCACGATTCAGGCTTTGACGTCCGGGCGTATCGCTGTCTTCTCGTCTGATCTGTTCAACAGTTATCGAATACCTTCTGAGCTTTGACGTCCGGGCGTATCGCTATCGTCTCGTTCAGATTCTATTCAAATTTATCATCCTTGTCGATTAACAGGTCAAATCGACTGGCACGCTTCGGATATCGATTGTGGGTATTAGCCCGGTGTGTTTGCAGATATAATTTTGCATCAACACATCTTTTGGTACGCTCGGTGGGACCAAGTCAACAGATCTATCATGAAGAATCCTACTGATATCACTCCAGAAAACATCATCGAGATATCAGAATCAGATCTCAAGGAGGATCAGAAGCTAGCCATGAAAAAAGCTATGAAGGATTACAGGCAGCTCTGCTTGAAGTCTTTCAGCAAGAACAGGGGCGGAGAAGTCATCCAGAAGCAAGATCTGCCGTTGCCTCGGCAGGTAACCTTTGACTCCAACCCTGGTAAATTATAGGAGATGGTTAATTCTGCATTAAATCAAGCTTTGATCAACCACTCCACCGTGCTATCCAATACTGTTTACAATGCTGTTGTGCAAACATTAAGAGAAGGACAAGCACCAGGGTATGTCGGGCTGGCATATCATCAGCCGGGATCGGCATCTGTCAGTACTCCATCGGCAACTCCAGCCGTTGAGAGTATGGAAGCGCCTACTCCAGCTATATCAGGACCATCCATCATGAAGCCACGCCG
This sequence comes from Bothriochloa decipiens, assembly GCA_023333625.1. Taxonomy (NCBI): domain Eukaryota; kingdom Viridiplantae; phylum Streptophyta; class Magnoliopsida; order Poales; family Poaceae; genus Bothriochloa; species Bothriochloa decipiens. The sequence goes on along the minus strand of CM041637.1, from coordinate 46,609,353 downwards.
ATAGGATCAGATCTAACGTCTCAGGAGAGGCCTAGTACTCAGTTGAGCACAGATCTATCGGCATCGGCAATATCAGGTCCTTCAGGTCAACACAGTCAAACTGCTGCTAATTGGTGGGGATACGGTATGCCTCCAGGTCCATCTACTGCCAATTCTGGACTGCCTCAAGTACATGATGTAGCAGGGAAGGGTCCAATGACATCGGCTACTCTAATTCGGCCGATGGCTCAAGTGCCGCATTATTCTACTGCACCTCCTGCTATACAACCATTGTCAATGGGATTTTACGCGCCTCCGCAACAGATATCTTATGCGAATCCATTTACTAATCCTCCACCAGTTCAACAGAGAGCTTTCACTGCAGAACAGCCCGTAGCGCCATTCATATCTCAATCTGGGTTATCTGCAATTCAGGGCAATCATGCTGGTTATCATCTACCTATACAAGAGCATCAATTTTCCACAAGCTATCAGCCATCGACAAGTCAGGTGCCGATGAGTTACAATCTTAATTGGTCAGGGCAAGCACCAGCTCAGCAATCTACTATTCAGCCAAGCTACCAAGCAATGGGGACTCAGCGGTATAGTCCACAGGCAACTTTCCAAGATCAAGCATCGGCAAAACAGCCGATGAACTTTACTCCACAGATTGGTGCCGTGAATATGCCGATTCCTTCAAGCCAAATGCCACAAGGGTATGTAGAAGCATATCAGCCAACACCTCCAGTGGAGATTCAGCCAGTGCATCGGCAAGATCAGGATGCACTCTTGACCGATAAGATTGCAGAAGTGATGAAAGAGCAATTTAGGATTCAGCCCAAAATTAATACTTACTCTTATCGGACTCCGTACCCTTCATCTTATGATTCAATTCCTTTTCCGAATTGGTACAAGGTGCCAGATTTCACTAAGTTTTCTGGGCAAGATGATACGTCAACGATGGAACACATCAACCGATTCATCATCCAGTGCGGGGAAGCAGCAAACAGGGATGAGCTGAGGATCCGTTTATTCTCGTCCTCTTTGTCTGGATCGGCATTCGCGTGGTTTATATCATTGCCACCGAACTCTATTCTTACTTGGGCCAATCTAGAAAGACAATTCCATAAGTACTTCTTTGCTGGTGTCCATGAGAAGAAGCTTACCGATTTGATGAAATTGAAACAGCGAAGCGATGAATCGGTAGAGAGTTTTGTGCAAAGGGTACGAGACATGAAGAACAGGTGCTACAGCTTAGTACTTGATGATCGCCAATTAGCTGGTTTGGCTTTCCAGGATTTGTTGTCGCATCTCAGGGACAAATACGATGCTCAGGAGTTTGAAAGTTTAAGTCATATTGTGCAGAAGATCTCTGATCAAAGTGCTCAAGCTCCAGAACATAGGAAGAGCTGGAACAAGAAGGTGTCCTTTGTAGAAGAGGCAGAGGAATCAGATTCAGATGAAGAACCAACTATCGGCTTGGCTGAGTGGGTAAAGGGTAAGAAGCGTATGTCTTGTCCCTTTGGTCAGAAAGAGCCAGAAAAATTCACGTTTGACGTCACAAAGGCCGATAAAATATTTGATCTGCTACTTCAAGAGGGCCAAATCAAGCTGTCGCCCAAGTTTTAAATAGCGGGCTATGGCAAATAGCGGCATGTTTTTTAGAGGCTATAAAGCTATAGCAGAGCTATAGCGGAGCTACGCCATATAGCGGTTTATAAGAAAAATCATAAAAAACACATGTAATTGAATGAAAAAAATAAGGCATTTATGATATTCAATGAACATAAATATGTTTCTAAGGTTCTACGAGTCTTGATAACATTACCTAATACCAATATGACACTACAACATGGTTCATGAAAGTTTCTTTATCCAAAATACTAAATTAATAGCAAATAAAATACAAAATAGCGGTAAATAGCGGCGCTATAGCTGTAAATAGCGGTGAATAGCAGTAAATAGCGGTGCTATAGCGGAAGACAAATAGCTTAGCGGCGAGCCTCTCCAGCAGCTATAGCGGGGCTATAGCGGCGCTATAGCCCGCTATTTAAATCAGGGGCTGTCGCCCAATCATGTGATTCCATCGGCAGAAGAGCTGAAGAAGATGAGGTACTGCAAGTTTCATAATGCAACTTCGCACAGTACCAATGACTGCAAGGTTTTTAGACAGCAGTTGCAATCGGCAATTGAATCTGGAAGAATCAAGTTCGACAACTCTAAAACTCAGAGGCCGATGAAGATTGATCAACATCCTTTCCTAGCAAACATAGTGGAGGTCGTAAACAAGACCAAAGTGTTGACATCGGCAAGCGCTAAAAGGAGAGCATCGGTGGATCCTAGAAATCAAGCAACTACCGATGACTTAAAGGGGAAAGAGATAGTTGAAGAGAGCAGAAGTTCAAGAAGGCCTCCTAGACCAGCTCCGTACAGAATTCCAGGTGACTGCTATCGGCATCGGCAAGAGGAGTTGCGTCGGGAAGCGTGGCATCGGCACGAAGACCATTGGAGATGCCCCTTCTTCATCTACTGCTGGGAAGAAGGCATTAAATTGCCTACTGTTGATAACTGCCCTGAGTGCAATGGTTATGATCGAGCCAATCGGGCAGAAAGAAGGCAGCGCTATGGTGATCGGAGCAGATACATCGGTAAGCCGATCAGAGAGAGGGCATCAGTACATGATCGGCTGGGGGGCAGGACCAGTGTACATGAAAGGCTAGGCAGGCATGGCGACTACTTGCCAATGAACCAAGAGGAGCTCGAAGAGATGGCCAATGCAAGAGTTCCTGATGAGGCGATTCTTTGTAGAGATCCCAATATAAATTGCCCAGATTCAAGTGCAAAAATTTATCAGCCCGTCTGGAAGATGAAGCTTCCTCAATGGTGCCCTGAAGGACTGACAAAAACGCAGAAGAGGAAGTTGCAACGGGAGCGCAAAGGAGAAAACCCCTATGGGGCAAAGTCTCAAGTGTGGTAGCCAAAGCGTGAAGACGGAGGTCCATCGGCAAATATCAATCTGGTTTTCATCTTACCGATGGAATTTCGGGCACTTGCCGATGAGGAGGAAGAATCGATTCTTTCAGAACAAGTGGCTCAGCTAACCTTGGATCCGATGATGGCCGTCTTCGAGAAGCCTACCGATGATGAAAGGCAGCATCTTAAGGCTTTATTCGTCAAGGGCAGAGTTGATGGGCAGCCGATGTCAAAGATACTCATAGATGGAGGGGCTGCGATTAACATCATGCCATACGCTGTGTTTCGGAGGCTTGGAAAAGGAGATCAAGATCTAGCTAAGACGGACATGAAGCTCAAGGACTTTGAATTGAACATATCACCAGTCAAAGGAGTGTTGTGCACTGAGCTAACCATCGGCAGCAAAACATTGCCGATTACTTTCTTTGTCGTCAGCGGCAAAGGTGCTTATAATCTGCTGTTAGGAAGAGATTGGATTCATGCTAATTGTTGCATTCCTTCTACGATGCACCAATGTCTCATGCAGTGGGTTGAGGATAAAGTCGAGGTGGTTCCTGGTGATTCATCTTATATAATTGCATCAGCAGAATCAGAGACTTACGAGCGGACCAAGTGCATATCAGGAGAAGCATGGGATTTGGAGTTTCTCAGGATTGCCGATTATGAGCTGCCACCGATCCAAGCAGTCGGTTCTGAAGATGAGTTATAAATGGATAGGTTCGCCGATGATGGAAAACTGGGCCATGGGTTTACATCGGCAGATGACTTAGTTGAAGTGGATATCGAAAACGACGATAGATCAAGGCCGACTTTTGTTAGTGCTAAGTTAGATCTCCAGAGCAGAGAACAATTGATTGCTTTATTGAAAGAATATAAGGATTGTTTTGCTTGGGATTACACAAAGATGCCCGGATTAGATCGGTCAATTGTTGAACATCGGTTACCTATCAAACAAGGATTTCGGCCACATCAGCAGCTAGCATGCCGATGCAATCCTAAGGTGCTGCCTGATATTAAGGCCAAAATAACAAGGTTGGTTGAAGCCAAATTCATCCGACAATGCCGATATGCTAAATGGATTTCTAATGTGGTTCCTGTCTACAAGAAGAATGGGAAACTTCGTGTCTGTATTGATTTTAGGAATCTTAACAAAGCTACACCGATGGATGGTTATCCGATGCCTATTGCCGATTTATTGATTGATGCCGCTGCTGGACATCGGATTATTAGCTTCATAGATGGAAACGCCGGATATAATCAAATCTTTATGGCCGAAGAAGATATCTACAAGACTGCCTTCAGATGTCCAAGTCATGTAGGCTTATTTGAATGGATAGTCATAAATTTTGGTTTAAAGAATGCCGGTGCTACTTATCAGAGAGCAATGAATTACATTTTCATGAGTACATCGGCACCTTGGTTGAGATTTATATAGATTATGTGGTGGTTAAGTCTGGAGAATTCGAGAATCATCTGGCTAATTTGCGGAAAATATTGGAGTTCACCTTGAACATAGATTATGTGGTGGCTCAGTGAAGTTTTAATCTCATATTACGAGAGGTGTCGACAATTATTGAAGGAGTTCAAAGATTTTCGCCTTGAACATATCTCCAGATTACATAATGAAGAAGCTAATCGGTTAGCACAACATGCTTCGGGGTATCAGCCAATTCGCGAAGTATTGACATCGGCAACAAATGCCGATGACTGGAGGAAGGAGATTGCCGATTATTTGAAAGATCCATGTAGGAAGGTCGAGAGACGTGTAAGATTTTAAGCTACTAAGTATGTGCTCCTTGATGATGAATTATATTATCGAACAATGGATGGAGTTTTGCTCAAGTGTCTTGGCAAAGAAGAATCAAAGACTTTAATGGGCGAAATCCATGAAGGAGTATGTGGGGCACATCAATCGGCTTTCAAGATGAAATGGATGATCAGGCAAAATGGATATTACTGGCCGACGATACTCGAAGATTGTTTCAAGTATTTTAGGGGATGTCAGGAGTGTCAAAAATTCGGCAACGTTCAAAGAGCGCCTGCATCGGCAATGAATCCTATCATTAAACCGTGGCCATTTCGAGGATGGGCTATTGATCTCATCGGTCAGATATATCCACCATCAAGCAAGGGGCATAAGTTCATACTTGTCGCTATCGATTACTTTACAAAGTGGGTCGAAGCAATTCCTCTGAAGAATGTGACATCGGCAAACATGGTTGATTTTGTAAAAGAGCATATTGTGTATCGGTTCGGTATTCCTCAAACTATTACTACCGATCAGGGGACTATGTTCACGTCAGGGGAGTTTGATAAATTTGCCGATGAGATGGGGATTAAGGTCTTAAATTCCTCGCCTTATTATGCTCAAGCCAATGGTCAGGCCGAAGCCTCTAACAAAGGGGTTATTAAACTCATTAAGCGCAAGATTAAGGAAAATCCCAGAAAGTGGCACACAGTGTTAAACGAAGCTTTGTGGTCATATCGGATGGCATGCCATGGTGCTACTAAAGTATCGCCTTATCAGTTGGTATACAGACATGATGCAGTTTTGCCTTGGGAGATCAAGACTGGTTCGAGGCGAGTATTTCATCAAGATCAGTTGTTTGCCGATGATTACAGTACACTCATGAAAGATGAGTTGGAAGATCTGGCGGGTCATAGGCTAAAAGCTTTAGTTAGCATCGAAGAGAACAAGAAGAGAGTTGCTAGATGGTATGATAAAAAAGTGAAGACGAAGGAATTTGCCGATGGTGATCTAGTCTGAAAATTGATTTTACCGATGGGGACTAAAAGTACAAAGTTCGGTAAGTGGTCTCCTAATTGGGAGGGTTCTTATCGTGTCAATCGGTCTGTTCCTGGTAATGCCTATATCCTAGAAACTCTCGAAGGAGAAGTATTTTCAAGAGCGTTGAACGGTAAATATCTGAAGAAATATTATCCTAGTATTTGGATAGATGCTTGAAAGAACAGGAGTGATCATGACCTAGGGGAAATTTCGGTGCATAAAGTATTTTATACTCCGAAATTAGGGGGCATATGTTGACACCGTTTTTTGGCACGTGTCAATAAGGATCGGGAGACTAACTAAATCGGCAAGAAGGTGGTTGTTCTTCAGCATTGCTTCTGAGTTGCCGATGGGTGGTTGCCGATGAAGGACATGTTGATCTCGTACATTGCCGATGAAGCCAGAGGGCTGTTACCGATAAGATAGGCAGGAAGGCTAGAAGGTTGTTGCCGATGCCAGGGATGTGCCGATAAGGAGATGACTTCATCGTGACGGGAGCGGACAGCGGATCGGCGACACGAAACTTATGATTTTTAGTATTGTAGTTTAAGTCCAACTCCGATACAAGTTTTATTTCTTTTTCAAGAAATAGAGTTCGTATAAGGAATTAGTTTATTTCTTCTATATTTGAGCTTTACGTATTAAATTAGGACTCTTTTGATTAGTAGAGTATAAATATATGCCAAGGGCATTGTAATGGATATCCTAGCATCAATAAACAAATCTACTTTTTATTTACCTTTACCAGTACTTTACTTTTTGGCGACTTCGCTAAGTACCTTTTCTTTTTCAACGAGTTCTTTCAAGAATCGACGGGCTGCATCAACTTGATCTCCGGCGACCTTGCAGGTTCCGCGTCTACCGAGCACGATTCAGGCTTTGACGTCCGGGCGTATCGCTGTCGTCTCGTCTGATCTGTTCAACAGTTATCGAATACCTTCTGAGCTTTGACGTCCGGGTGTATCGCTGTCGTCTCGTTCAGATTCTATTCAAATTTATCATCCTTGTTGATTAACAGGTCAAATCGACTGGCACGCTTCGGATATCGATTGTGGGTATTAGCCGGGTGTGTTTGCAGATATAATTTTGCATCAACAGGTCCAAAGTGTTGCTCCAGTTTCAGCAAATGTAACTACCACCATGACATGTACACTGTCCACCAGAAACACTCCTTGGTGAATGTATACAGTTAGCTGGATAAATACAAACTGCCACTCTCTGTTGCAATTCCCACTAGAATCTCTGGAATCATAGAGTTCCCATCCATATGTCAAACCCATTCCTAGTGCATATGATGGCCTTTCAAGCACATATTCTAATCCACTCGGGTAGTTCTGGAAGAACAATTGTACATTTGTGGTGACTGTCATCTTAACAACTGCATAGCTCAGTAGACATATCAGAGACTGTAGGTGTATAACTCTCTGGTGACTCCCACTATTGAGAAATAGAAGCAATGTATACTGCAATGAATCACCCTTGGAAAAATAGTGAAGCTCAAGCTTGAACAAATAGCCTGGATCAAATGACATCGAAGAAAGTTGTGGCACATGCTTCTTGGTACTCTGCACAGGTACTGCAGAACCACAGAAAAATGGCCTGAGATGAACTGCAACTCCCTTGATCGCAAACAACATAAATGGCGATGGCAACCATGACACTTTGACAATCAGTGGAGCTGAGAACGGCCAGAATTGCATAGGACACTGACTACTCACATGCCCAAACTCCCTCTGAACACCATGTATTTCAGATGCCCACTAGAACATGACAACACCAATGGAGAATGCATGGGTAAAGTTGGTGATGTACCTCTGCAGCATTTGGCCAGGCTCCCCAAAAGTGCTCACAGATGCTGATAACGGACGCTCAAAGCTTGTGTCGACCTTGGCAGACTTCCATGTTGGAGCAGAACTGCTCATTGCCGTGACCATCATGGAAATGGAACCATTGCTGCAATATAACGAATACCTGGTAGGCATGCAGTCATCACTTTTGCTATTGGCGTGAGGAAGTAGGAGCTGTGGGCTCCTGAACTCAGCGACGGTGGCAGTGAAACATCCTCAATTTTCCACGAAGGGAAAATACACAGAATGGCGGATAATATAATAGTTCGAAGCATCAAACCATCTCATTATCTCGCAATAGTCGATACAGGATCCATACATCGAACAAAAGAATACAATTAGAAGGGATTACATAAATAGTTCATCACCACACTGGTGGGATCATCAGAGTAGCAGCAGCTTCTGGGGCAGCTGCGGAAGGCAGAAGTACAATAAAATCTCCAAAAAGAAGCCTGAGCATAGGAACGAGACGTCTACTCCTCCTCATCGTCATAGTCGTAGTCGGGCTCACCTGCCAAATAATTTTCAGTACTGTTTGTACTGGCCACATCTCCCACCCTATGCTTTGCTTTTGCTATGTAGTATTTGGTGGGATGCAAAGGATATAATCAAATCGACCTAATATGTGGCTGTAGTTTCCTATGCAAACAGTGACCAATATTATATAATATAATTCATCAAATTTTTATCCATCTCATCCACACATCCAAACCCATTCCAACTCCATCACACACATCTCACCCTCTCGCACTCAGTCGACAGATCCAACTCCCTCTCGGAGCCTGTCTCAGCGGCTCACAGCCGGAAGGGTAACACCAGGGGGAGAAATAGAAGGACTCCTCTCACTACTCTCGAGAAGCGTGGGTCTTAGGAAAGAGCCATACCAGTGGCTCACGGACTATATATAGATTCATAAACTCTGCAGAGCGTGTACTCCCGTAACCATAAGATCACTATCATCGGTGGTGCCTCGCCTAAGCTGATTCCGGCTGCTTTCTAACCGGTGCGATGCCACCATACCACTCAGTACTGGGACATCCCGGATAGGTACCACCGGCACACTGAGACTGTGAGACATAGTACCGGGCCCCCGTGGTCACTATGCTGTCTAAGGAGGGTGTGGGTCTCCACGCCCGTACCTCCCGACACTTTCTGCTAACAACCTAGTAGTAGTGGCACCGTCCTAGCTAGTCAGACATCCGTCTCCCGCCCATACAAGAGCGAGTGGTGAGCACGTAAGTCCCAAGGTTCCGGTCCTCAAGAGATATCAGGTCCTAAGGGGGATCAGACAGGATTATCTTTTCTTTTGGGACTACAACAGTCCGTGCTACAACAGCACCTCCTTCCCGGGGCTTCGCTCCACGAAGGTTCTCACCCCCGGGATCTCCTCATGCATCACAATGTGCCCGCCACAAGCACCTCACACGGGAATGCCCAGAACACATCCCCCGGCAAGACTCGCCCACATGGCTCGTCGTAGAATCCTGTCCGATCGACTCAACCTTCACCACACACCCAAGACGCACGCAGCACTCTCCCCGAGTAAAGTGGCACCACGTGCCTTAACCATATGACCATACTCTCCACCACGCATCATCATCACACAGATATAAGCGTAGTAGAAGTAAAGCATCATAAGTGAAATAAGCAAGCGTCTAGCCTATCAGCAGGTGTGCAGGAGTAAGGTTGCGACAAGGTAAAGGCTCATCAGGCAGTTCTACCATGCAACCTATCATCAGGTGATATTCATAATTAAAGCACTAGCAACTAGATATTATGCCATGCGTAATAGGATCTACGAGGTTGGGTGGGGTGTGGCACCTGTGAAGTCGTCACCGAGCTCCTCCTCGTACTCGTAGTCGTCCTCCTCAAGCTGATCCTCCTCTGAAACGAGACATAATAGCCGCGTTAGCGGCTCCTATAGAGTCAACACAAAGAAGCAATAAAATTCAATAACTCCAAATGCACTCATATACAAGCCTATGACATAGAGCTTATTTTTATGAAAATTTGGACATTTGGTTCATATTTTTCGGGGTTCGTATGAAGAAGTTATGAATTTCTGAAGTTTATTCTATTTTCGGAAAAAGAAAAAGGGCAGATTAACCTGGAGCTGACACGTGGCAACTCCTGATTGGGCCATGTGGCGCGCAGGAACAGTGCAGCCGGGGCTGAGATGACGTCAGCACTGACGCGGTCTGGGCTAGATGACGTCATGCCGACGTTATGCTGACGTCAGTGTCGACGGGTCCAGTTAGTGGCTGACAGGTGGGGCCAGGTCAACGGTCAACGTTGACAGGTCTCGACCGGGCCTCGGAGGTCTGGACAGGGCTGGTTCTGGGCCAGGTCGGGTCGGCCACTGTACACTCGAGGGGGCGGTCCGGGCGACCCCTCGAGGACGGAGCTCGCTCGGGCGAACGGACTGGCCTCGAGAACGAAACCTCGCCCGGCGAACGGACTGGCCTCGAGAGCGAAACCTCGCCTGGCGAACGGACTGGCCTCGAGAACGAAACTTCGCTCGACGAACGGGCATGACCTCAAAGACGGAACTTTGTTCGCACGAATGGGAGCCCTCGAGAACAGTGAGCCCCTCGAGACTTGAACCTCTGGCCTCGAGCCGGAACCTCGACTCGGGCCAGGTCCTCGATTAGAGCCAGATCCTCGACTCGTCGGGCGAACCTCGACTCGTCGGGTGGACCCTCGACGAATGTCGGACGGACCCTCGACGTCGTCGGACGGAACCTCGACTTCATCGGGGGACCCTCGACGAATGTCGGACGGACCCTCGACTCAGGCGGGACGCGGCCGTACTCAGGCGGACGGCGGAGGCGCGCGGTGCACAAAAATGGTGCGGCGGACGCGACGCGCGGTCGACCAGAAGTAGAAAAAGGTGGAAGCTGACAGGTGGGGCTTGTGTGTCAGCGAGACGGGGCGGCGAGCGGCGGAGACAGGCCCATGTTGGGCCGTCCTGGTTAGCTGGGCCGCGGCAGCGCGCGAGCGGGCGTCGGGGCGCGGCAGCGCGTGGCGCGACGCGCGAGCGCGACTGGGCCGACGCTCGAGGCAGGCCGGTCGGGGCCTCAAGCGGGCTGGCAGCAGCGCAGCAGGCCGGCTGGGCCTCGAGCTCGGGCAGGCAGGCCGGCGTGCACGCGCGTGCGCGCGCGAGCGAGCGCGTGCGTCGGCGGTCGAGCTCGCGGCTAGGCTGGGCCAGCGCGGGGGGGGGGGGG
>CM041637.1:46562976-46580340 GCA_023333625.1 Bothriochloa decipiens | reverse complement strand
ATGATTTGAAATGTGACGAATATCGTATTTTCTCTGAATAGATATGTCAACCAAAGTGATGTTTCGGTTGTTCCATGGTAGTGGCACTGTCAGATATGGCCCGTATGGTATAGATCTGTCTGAATTTGGGTCAACACTAAAGGGGATAGATAGGCCAACGAAAAGAAATTTTCGGTCAGTGTGTAACTGGTTAATGAGGGCATTTCATATCAACCCAGAGGTTAACACAATAAAAGTAAATGTAGTAGTCAACCGTGGCAACGAAGAATGCTTCTGGGAATTGATGTCGGTAGATTACACCGAAACATGGAAATGGTACGTAGAAAATGCATTGCAGCGGGGCTGGGAACCCAGCATTTTCATGGAGGTGCACGATAAAGACAATGCAACCTTGCAAGATGTAGAGGGTACAAGCATGGTTAGTACTAATGCTGAAATGGAAGAGGAAAACGCCCGTGCTGTAACACCTCTGGTGTTATATTAATTAAAACCTGCCATGTCATCATATGCATTGCAAAGCATTCATGTTTAAGTCAACCTTAATGTGCATCAACAAAAATAAGTTTACATTTCATAGGTTGATTGAGCTTCGTAATGTTTGGTCATATGAAATAATAAAACCCTATTTTCGAATGTAATCGCAAATGCTTAGTTTATACTCTATGTACTTGAGGTGTAAACTGTGTTTACACTAGTGTCAAGCATAGTGTATAAGTCTAAGTTCAACCCTAAAAATGATTTTCATATTTGAAATTAAATTTGGATTCCAAAGCTTATTTCTCAGTCTGGCTATTCAAATTTAAATTCAAATTTAAAATGCTATAAAAGGTTTTTCAAAAGTCAACTTGGTCAACCAAGGGTGTCATTGGGTCAGTGACCTAAAAATGTCCTTGGATGATGTTTGTGATCACTAATAATCAACCAATTAAGTTAGAAACCAAATTGAGTTTAAATTCTATTTCAAAAACCCTTTATTTCAAAATCTAGTTTTATCCCCTTTTCTCCAAGTCAAAATCTATAAAGAATTTAGAGATACTCTAAAAAGATAGTTTGTAGATCTTGACAAGAGCTACAAAGTTAATATATAAAGTTTTTTCAAGTTTCCAAAAGGAAATTCAAATTAATTTAAAAATACAGTTTCCAGCATTTATCCCCTTTTGATTTTAAAACCATAATTCAAAAATTATGCATAATTTTAGAAAACTATGTATATGAAAAATGTTTGGTTTGACAAGCTCAACATTTCATAGTTTTGAAGATTTTCATGTTTTATTGAAAAATCAAAAGCAATTTCAAATGTTTGTTTCTAGGGTTTTATCCCTTTTCAAATCTGAATTCAAATTTCAAAATCTAGACAGAATTTGAGGATACCAGTTAAAGGAAAAGTGTAGCTCCTGAAAAGTTATGCAAATGATATTTTTGGAGATTTTCAAGTTCTTATATAAATTTTGGAGTAATTTGTATTTTAAAACAGATGGCATTTCTGTAAATAACTCGAACAGTACCTAACCCTATCGGCGATCGCCATGGCCGGCTTCTCATCGCGCGCCGCCGACCACCGCCGCACCTCCTCGACCGCCAGAGCGCTCATGGACGCGAGAAACTTCATCGCCTTCGTGTCGCCAGTCCATCCATCGACTCCGTGTTATAAATACCGGTCGTCCGACACCGTTCTTTTTCTTTCTTCTTCCCGCCGCCGTCGCCGACGACCTCGCTCCGCCGTTGAAATTCGTCGCTGACGCTCCATCTCTGTCCGATTGTGCTTGCCATTAGCTCCGCCACGTCCTCACGGTCATCTTGGGCCAGTTCATGCTTGCTCTCCTCGCTTAAGCCACCCGCACACCGCTTTCTTCTCCGCGGCTGGCAAGCCGAGCCGCCGTGCCATCTCCGCCGTTTACCGCCGCCGGAGGTGAATATATTTTACCTTTGACCCCGCTACCGTGTTCTCCATGTCATCTTGCACCTGATACGCACCTTGGTTTGAGCAGCGCATTGCCGGAGACCGCCGTGACGCCGTCTTGCCATCGGAGCGCCGCCGCCATCACCGCCGTCGACCACAGCCTGATTCAAGCTCTCCGGACCTCCATTAACGTACGCATCAGCACCGGGGTGAGCTCCTGCAGCTGTTTGCACCATCAATTTCAACAATCCCTTGTCGTGGCAGCCGGTAGCCGTAGCTCGCCGCCGGCGCAACGTTGCCGCTTCGCCGCGTGCGCTGCTGCCTTGGCTAGGGACCCGGAGATGGTGTCATTTAGTTGCCAAACTCATCCGTTTGGGTGCCCTGGATCTGCTCTGACCTCGCCATCGTCGGAAAACACTCCGGTGAGCTCTCCCGCCGGGCCGCCGCTCCGCCGCGCCGCCATGGCCGTCGGCGTAGGTGCCGTCGCCGCTCAGCCATGCCGTTAGCCACCTCAATCGACGCGCCGTGTCGAGATGAGCCCGTAGGAACAAACCGTGTCGCCGGAGACCTCGCCGTCGGCGAGGAATCGACGGTCAACCGCCGCGCCGCCGTCGGTCAGCGCGGGGGTACTGTGCCGATTTTCTTTTTCTATTTGATTTAAATGCTATTTTCTTTGAAAAATCATAGTAATTCATATATAGCTCCAAAAATTCTAAAAATTTTTGTGAATGTTCCTTATGATGTCAGCTACCTAGAAAAAATATAAAATGCCAAATTTGAGTAATTTTGCATATGTTAAAATTAGCCCTTTTCATTGAAAAATAGACCTTCAATGATTTTTAATAAATAAAATAATTGGCTTTTAATTCTAAAATTTGTTTTGCCATCTAATTAGACTAAGATCTTTCTAAAATAAAATTTTGGGCTTAATTTGATAACTTTAATTTTATGCCTTTATTTAATGCTTTTAAATAATTAATTAACCCCTTTAGTTTAACTTAATCATTATAAGATTTGTTTGACTTTGGGATTGATTGATGACCTTAGGTCATTAACCCTAATGACCTTTGGCACTTTAATTAACTGTTTGCGCTTACCTTAATCATGTCATTAGGGATTAATTAACATTATTTTATGTGTTTAATTAATTTCTCAAATGGCGTAGTTAACCCTAATAAGTTTTATAAGCGAAGTTTTGTTAGCTTGCAACTTTATCGTGAAGAAAAGTTGTACTCGGTCCCTTAATCTGATCATGCATCCATCGAGCATCATGTTTACTATTCCATCATGTTAAAGCATATTAATTATCGAATAGTTTTCGTTAACGGAGAGTTAACGTTATCGCCCAGATCCGAAGGACGAGCAGACTCAAGAATCGGGGTTGATCCAGAGTTTGAGAACTTCTACCCCGAACATCAAGGCAAGCCCCGGAATGCATTCAAACCCTATTATGTTTATAAAAGTTTTACCGCTTCAGCTATGGTATGTTGCATTAAGTAATAGGAGCTGAGTGCAAACCCACCAAATTGCATTACCTGTCTTATTTCCTTATTCCTTGTTACCTGCTTAGAAAGATAATTAGTAATGCTTAGCCCTGCTTATTTATTTAATTGTTCAAAGGCAAAGAATGAAAAAGATGAGATTGGTTTTCTTGTTGAGATCTTGATGATAGTAATAAATCGAGTCCGGACGGCGAACTTGCATTGGGAATGGAGTCCCTCTGTAGTGATCTCGTCTGTTGATGCCCTAGGTCCCGTCCGATGGTGATCTGTCGATAATCGAGAAATTAGAAATCCACATGCATGAAGTGGTATACGGATGGTTGGAGCCGTGTATATCATGGAGTGACCTAGCGTGGGGCCAGAGAATCCCATCTGTGTCATAGTGTGTTTTACTGTGGGGTTTAAGTTCCCATGTATCTCGGTACGCTGGGCCGCAGAGCTCACGGGTGCCATGTGGTGATATACGGCTGTGGTTGTTATCCCGGTATATCGGTTACCTGGGGTGCATCAGAGTTAAAGTCTTCGGTATTCCAGTGACCTAGGTCCTAGCTGGGTATGAAAATGGATTCAAATCACCATTGCTTCTCGAAGAAGAAGACTCGATCACTGTTCATCATCGTAGTAACAACTTGAACAAAGATGAAGGATCAATAATGAAGTTAGTTGATAATGGGAGCTAGCCCAAGCAACCTTTCCTCTGTTAAGCTTTTCTGCAAAAATTTCTTATCTCCTACAGACCTTATCTTGTCCCTCTAGCCTGCATTTCTTGAGCCTCCACCTTTCTCTTTCGTCGGGTCAGTCTTGTTGAGTACTTTTGTACTCAGGGTTTGTTAAACCCTTGTTGCACGTGAGCCTCATGGGCAGGAGTGTTTTGCATCCTGCTGCATGACAGTCATCGAGGAAAGCGACGACGAGTAAGGTGTTCAGCTCGTGGGCAGAGCTTACTATTTGGTTTTGTAATAAGGTTATCTACTGCTACTCCACTACTATTATGGTTTGTATAATTTCAACTTATGATTGTAAATATTTGAAACTCAGAGGTTTATAAACTTATGTTATTGTAAGTCTTCCGCTGTTTTACTCCGTGGTATTTTATTTATATCAAACTGTTGTAACACTGCAATGTCTCTCTACAACGATTGATCCTGCTCGAAAAATCATGGATGATTTGGGATTTACCCGACAGACTTCTTAAGTCATATGGAACATAGTCATGGTTATTTGGAGTCTGTTTAGACAATAATCATGCGTGTGGGCCATATGATTTAGGAGGTTCTGCCACACGTGCTCAGTAAGGAGAAGAATAGGGACAGGATGTGCGAGAACCAGAAAGAGAAGGAGAAGCCAGTGAGCCAAGAGGCTTGGCAGATGAGGGCGAGAGGATCAACTCCATTGTTCAGGCAATGGAAAACGAAGATTCGGCGAATGAGGAAGTGGAGGGTGATGAATCTTCTGATGAGGAAGGATGCAATGTGAATCCATGGCAATGGTCTAATGAAGACTTATCTGGACTTGCTATTTCAGAGGGATACCATGTTCCATGGGAGTATAAGGAGAATGAGGTAAACGAGGAAGCGATGTACGTAGAGAAGGAAGAATTGATGGAGGCAGTCAAGCATTGGGCTGTATCACTGCAGAGGGAGTTCTGGGTAGCAAAGTCCACAAAGTGTGTATATGAAGTTAAGTGCATGAGATCCAGCGATGGTTGTCCATGGAGGGTGCATGCATTCAAGGGAAAGTGGAAGGATTATTGGAAAGTGTCAATAGTCACTGAGCACAACTGTCACTTGAAAGGTGTAGAGAAGTACCATAGAAACATGACATCTGCATTTATTACTGCAGAGATGTATTTAGATGTTGTGCATAATCTGGGATACGAGCCAAGGTCAATAATAAGGCATATCGAAGATAAATTCAAATACACCATTTCATATGCTAAGACGTGGAGGGCAAAACAGAAGATTATCGAGATGAGATTTGGCACATTCAAAGCCTCATATGATAATTTACCATCTCTTCTTTAATGCATAGCCGCCAGAAATCCAGGGACATGTACAGATCTTATAACATACCTAACCATGGAGAATGACCGTGCAGTGTTGGTCTTGCAACGTGCTTTCTTTGCACTAGGTGCTTGCATCAGGGCATTTGTGCATTGTCATCCAATACTCTGTATTGACGGGACATTTCTGACAGGTAAATACAGAGGTCAGATACTAACAGCAATTGCCGTGGATGGGAACAATCAAGTTCTACTACTGGCATTTGCTTTTGTGGAGAGCGAGAATACCAATAGTTCGTACTGGTTTCTCAAGCAGGTGAAGGTTAGCATTGTTGGTATGAGGCCTAGTGTATGCCTAATTCATGACCGTCACGCTGGCCTTCTTTGGGCAATTGAATATCTGAAGAACGGTGAAGCAGAGATGGGATATGGTAAAGATTGGCCAGATATTCAAAGTCGGTGGTGTATGCGTCACATGGGTGCTAATTTTTACAAGCAGTTTAAGGGCAAGAGCTTAATGGATCTATTCAAGAGGCTGTGCGGACAGAATCAAGAGAAAAAATTCAACGAGCTTTGGAGGAGGTTGGATGAGCTCACAATGAAGCAAAGGGAAGAGCACTCAAGCTGATCAGCTTACAAGAAGTGCCCGAAGGACTTAGACATGCCCACAACAACAGAAGCCCTGCCATCTGGATCCGGATTGGATGGTACCCCGCCAACAGGGGAAGGGACAACTTCTAGGCCCACCAGGCCAAGGCATGCATGCGTGCCTCGTGGTTCGGTCGTGTAGTGATGTGTAGTAAGCTTGGTTAAGATTATGTAATGTACGGTTTTTGCTTTGTTGTAACTGAAGTGAATAAACTTGTTGTTTCAACCTATCTTGTGGATGTAATGTTCTGTGATGTTCTTAATCTCTGTCTTGTATTTGAATATATTTCAGTTACATGTTGTACGTGCATTCTTTATGTTTCAAATTTGATCATTTCTTGTTGTACCTTAAATTTATTGTTGTATACTTTTTCGCTTTCTGTTTGCATGTGTCATATGTGTTAACTGTGATAATGTCATGCAGGGATGGCGGATGACACACCAGAGCTGCTAGATCGAAGGATCAATCTGCACCATCGTTCGTACCGTATTGCGGTGCAGAACGCCACTCTGCCCGTACTTCGACCGCGACCGTCCAGACGTCTACTTTCAGTGGACCCTCGGTTCTGTTCTAGGTATCCATTGACTCTTCGAGGTCTCCCAATTAAGTACACATGGCTTGTTAATAACATATAATTTTTATGTGCAGGTTACGTGAGGCAGGCCTCCTCCCGTTGTGTCGCCTTATGGAGGCTCGAGCTGCTGAGGCCGATGAGACGAGGAGGTGGAGTTTCAATAGGTCTCTTCTAGCAGCCCTGGTCGACCGATGGAGGCCGGAGACACACACGTTCCACCTGTCGTGCGGGGAGGTCGCACCGACGCTTTAGGACGTTGCGTTCTTGCTTGGCCTTCCCCTCGCTGCGATGCCGTCGGGTCAGTCGACGGACTTCATGATTGGCAAGATGACATTATGGCCCGCTTCGGCCACGTGCAGCGTCACCCTGCACTTCTAGCTATGAGCAGCCTCCCTTCGTACACGACCATGGGCCCGTCACAGCAGTGGCTCATGCAGTTTACCGTAAGGCCTATTTGAAAAGAATTTTATAGATTTGCAGTTCTACTCAACTTTATTAACTGTATCTTTTTTAGTCCGATCAGCTACACCCAGAGGCTGACGTGTACTCTGTGCGACGAAGCTTGGAGGCCTCCTTGTTGTGGCTTTTTGGCTGTGTCATGTTCACCAGCAGCGCGGGACATGCCGTCGACAAGGTCATGATCCCCTACGCACGCGCGATCGCTGATGCTGACGAGGGAGCAGTGCCACAGTGGAGCTGGGGATCCGCAGTACTGGCGGCGATGTACAGGGGGCTTTGCGAAGCATGTACCAAGATAGAAACAGGTTCTTTGCTCACTGGTTGCCCCCTCCTTCTACAGCTATGGGCAGCTGAACGGTTCACGATTGGTCGACCTGTGGTGGATCACACCGTCTACGAGGATGACCTGTACTTGCAGCATCCGTCCGAGGACTTCCCCACCGTGGGTACAGTCTGGTGCCGTCGTCGGGTTCGTGTTCCTAGCTGACGTATATAGTTAATCCGTATTGTACCTTCTAACCTATTGATTGTTATATTTCAGCGACGATGGGCACATGTGCATGTCACGCGGTCATACAACGAGTTTATGCTGGAGTTCGACAGGATACAGCTGACCGACATGATCTGGGAGCCTTATTGCTAGGAGGCTATCCACGCACCCCTTGGGCTGTCCACGTTGTGCACACGTGACCAGGCCTTCTGGCTGACGCTCCGACCGATGGTGTTCGACATATTCGTCGAACCGCACTGCCCAGGGTGTGTTTTGTGCCAGTTCGGTCTCATGCGGCCGTCCCCCGCCCCTATCATTCGTACCGTCCCTGCAGATGCTCATAGGTAAGTACTACTAACAACTGACTTTGAAAAATTAATCGCAATAGACATGTCTTACTCAAATTTGTGTTCAGGCTGACTCGGAGGGGACAGGTCGGTGGCAACTTATGGGTTCCACGTCTGCAGCCATACGTGGACGACTGGTTGCTTGCCACAAAGGACGTCATTGAGGAGTACCGCCCCCACACCAAGGACTCGTACATGAACTACCTCCGGTGGTACCAGCCTCGTACCCGCACACGTGTCACCTTCGTTCCTCCAGAGCAGCAGCCACACGTCGCCACCGTGGGTGACGCTTACCCTGCGCACCGTGATCAGGATTACTTCCGCGCCGTGAGTACTTGAATCTCTCATATATATCAATAGTTCATTACGTATATCTTTCATCTAACATAAAACTGAAATTAGGTCAACGGTGCGGAACTACTTTACACGGAGGTTGACTCCGTGTGCCGCCGCTTGGAGGGTGGCTTGGCGTTGACAGTGGATGAGCAGCGCACCTCATACACGCGGATGCGTACGACGCTTAGATCCGTGCTGAGGGCTCTGACTTGTCGGACCTCCGACGCAGCGCCTCAAATTCCTGCACTGGCACCCGCGGCACATCCTCCTGCACACCAGACCAGAGGTAACTCCGTGTACCCCACCTCGTCTACCTATGTTTTTCCAATTTGGATGACTGTGTGACTTACGACGACACCTTTCACAGCGTTCTCTACGTCGTACCTTCGTTCCTCCAGAGAGGGGTCCTCGGTGCACGGAGCAGAGGCATCCAGGCACTTCACTCATGCTCCACCCAGCGCGTCGGCCCATGGTGAGGGTTCCTCCACTCAGGGAGCAGCCTGGGGAGCCTGGCCTTCGCCCCATGGAGTGGGTACCTCCTCTCAGGGAGCAGTCTAGGGAGTCTGGCCTTCGCCCCATGGAGTGGGTACCTCCGCGCAGGGAGCAGCTTCGACGTTGGCCCAGGGAGCCGGCACCTCATCACGGACCTACCGACTACCTAATGACCCCCCACTGATGCACCGATCAGCGACGAGGAGGTCGAGATCGGCCCTTCACAGCTTGCAGGAGCACCTCCGCCCTACACGCAGGAGTTATCACAGATGACTCCAGTGCAGCACGTCCATGCGACTCGAGGTGTTCCACCGGATCGCCACACCTACTCGTCGGGGCACGTGCGACCGAGGAGGCCGAAGAAGGGTAGGGGGCAGGGGCAGGGACAGGCTCGGGGACAGTAGTACCCTGTACGATGTAATTACTGTCTTGATGTATGATACGCACTTTCCTTTTGTTAAAATTTACCTTTTGTTATATTCTTTGTTTCCCGTCGGGGCCCTGGCGTATTGTGATGATTCTTTTGAGTACTATATCTAGAAATCCCCGTCGGTTCCGTATCCGTACCCTTTCGAACACAACTAATACATTCCAAAATTATAGGTCCGCTAGGACGATGAGCTACTAATCCAAATTCATCTAACAAAACGGCCCTAATAATCCGAAACATAACCGGAAAGCAAGTCTTCATCTTCAGAACCACTATCCTCTCCCACAAACTCATTGGTATGGCTACGCTCAGCTGCGTTGGCCTCTTCTTCCTTTTTTTTATAGTAAGCGGCCTCCAAGTCATCGAGGGCTTGGGTGAACGCTTCATCATACTCCTCTTCTTCCTTTTTTTAGTAGTAAGCGGCCTCCAAGTCATCGAGGGCTTGGGTGAACGCTTCATCATACTCCTCATCCTCGTCGTTCATCGGCATCTCCGCCTCCGCCATCTTCTGCTTCATCTTCGCATCAGCACTCCTCTTTTCGGCCTCCTCCATCTTCTCCCTCGCATGCAAGGATGCTTCCTCTTCTCTCTTCCTTTTCGTGCATCACAGTCTTTCTTCCACCGAGCAGCACTTGGGGTTTGGACACACAATCGTCGGGCATAGTCAACCTGCGCTCGCTTCCGCATCTTAATGTAGTTGTCCATAAGCTGAGTACCAGACCTGAACTTCAGGTCCATTAGTTGCTTTTGCTTCAGTGTATCCATGTATTCCTTGCGGTCTTCACCATGGGCAAAAACCTCCCACTTGCATTTCCTAAGACTCTGTGATCGAACGGAACAATTTAAAGTCAGCAAATACAAAAAGTTTGGATATCAAGTGAGCAACAAGTGGAATAAAAGGACCTCATCGTAATCAACCATATGGCCGCACCAATAGCCTATTTCAAGCTCCGATGGTAGTAGGCCATACTGTGCTTTGACACCACATTTGCACAACACAGGAGGCTTGGGGGTAACCACTTTTCTCTTCTTGTCCACCTTCGGCTCGGGCCATTTATTCTTTAGACCCCACAGCCACTCCCTGAAGTTACACTTCCGCAACAAAGTATACCCACCCTATAATGTAAAATGTTAGTACATGCACAAATACTAAGAAAGCCATGACCGCATACAATTTGCACTTACTTCGACGGGGTTAGGATATTCGAACTCGTTAGGCCTATCTGAACTTATTACAGAATAATCTCCGCATTTACAACGAGGCGGAGATTCAAGCTGTCTCAATTGGGCTATTTTCTTCTCCTCGTCTGTCATTAGGGGGGCTCAGGGGGAGGTGCCACCCACCGCTTGAATTGATCGGGTGGATTATGCTTCCCTTTCCACCATTCGTCAAACTGGAGATACCTTGGGTCGAATTTGTCTGGACCGTCAATCCACTGAAAGAAAAAACACCGCTCATGGGCCTACAAAACATGATTGCTAACGACATTGTTAGAGATGCAAGAGTTGTAATTACTAGCATTGAATAAAGACGCAGTGACAGAGGTGCAATTACTTACATTGAATCCACCGCATGTGTAGTAGCAACGGGCAGCTGTGTCCTCATGGCGAGATTGGCCAATATCAGCCGGTTCTCCATAGTCATAATTTAGGACAGGGACTGCAGGAGGAACAGGAGCATCCTTGCTAGACACGTCGGGATACAATTCTCTAGGGCGACCTCGTTTTTTCCAAAACTCCGTCCGCCACAAGTTTTGCATATCTATTCAGAGAAAATACGATATTCGTCATATTTCAAATCATGCAATCCATTGTTTACAGTATAGCATAAACATCATTATTCCTAAACCCTACACCCTAAACCCTAAACATATCTATTCAGAGAAAATACGATATTCGTCACATTTCAAATCATGCAATCCATTGTTTAAAGCATAGCATAAACATCATTATTCCTAAACCCTAAATATATCTATTCAGAGAAAATACGATATTCGTCACATTTCAAATCATGCAATCCATTGTTTAAAGCATAGAAGAAATATCATTATTTCTAACATGAACTGCAATGCTCTAACATCATTATTTATAGATCTAATATACATATTACTCACAGATCTACCCAGAGTCAACTAAAAACTAAACAACTCTAGTGCACATTATATTTTACTAATGCATAGCAACAGACTTGTAATGTATGAGAAACTTACCTAAAAGCCGAGGTCTCAAACTGACAGGGCTTCGTCGTTTACTTCCTTCCCCTCCCTCCTCTCCTCTTTCTTTTTTTGTGGAAAATTTAGTGAATATAATGAAAATCTGAAGAGGGGGGACTGGGTATATATAGGCGGAGCCCAAAAAACGCCCACACAGTGGCCGTTTTTTGGCTGCTCCGAGGCCCGCCCGTAAAACAGCGCGCACTTTTGCAGGCGGCCCCCTCGCCACCAAAAAACGCCCACGCAGCGCCAGGGGGGCGCCCGCAAAAGCCGGCACCGGCGGCGGCCGGCCCTGTGCCACGTCACATATAACGCCCACACAGTTGACGTTTTTTAAAAAACGCCCACTGTGGGCGACTAGTTCTGTCATATTTCGAAACAAAAAATTAAAATTATAAATTTTTTTTTTAAAAAAAATTAAAAATAAAAAAATTCACAATTTATACGTTTGTTTCAAAATAAAAATAATTTATAGGTTCTTCTAAACAAACAATTTATACGTCTTCTACTAAAGAAACAACAATTTGTATGTCTTTGGTTAAGCCTAGTCTGTATTTTAACCAAGCTCACCCCTGAGAGAACTCATAGTATGAGAACAAGGGGTTAAGCGTACGTTTAGATCATCAAAGATTATGAGAGTCTAGATAGGAATGTAGATATTGGTGAAAAATACTCTTGAACAACTTCTCTAATTGCATATCCTAAATATTATTATTCCTTTATTCTTATTTTCTCACTGGCCAAAAAATAAAGCAGAGATGACTCTTCGGAGTGTGCACAAGATATAGAGAAACTGTTGAAAGGTGAAAAGATATAAAATATTTAATCAAATAGCTAAAATAGTTCTCCAAATGATGATTTGGAAAGTGACGCTAAAAAACTCTTGAAGAATGTACACGATGATTTCGAAAGTGAGTTTTAAAAAGACACTTGCATATGCTCTAATAAATGATGATATATAGAGAGTTAGTTAAAAAAAAGGACAGAGACACTCTTAAAACAAGAAATTAAAGAGGTGGGAAACATATATAATAGCTTCATCCCATCGAGAGTGCTAGCTCATAAATATAGACACCCTTAAATAGCTAGTTATATAAAATTTTCACTTTAATACAAGCGTCATTTTGTCAAAAAAAAAATACAAGCGTCATTAAGCTTGCTAAGGAAAAAAAAAACTAAATAGAATTGGCCCAGCCGTTGGTCTGCCGGTGGGACCTGTCGGCCCCCCAGCGGCCGATCGGCGCCCCAGGGGCCGATAGGTACCCCCATCCAGCTGCTAGATTTGCAAAATAATCTTGCGTTCCAAAAGATTTACAATTAATCATTAAAAATATTATTTAAAAGATTCCCCGTTGCTTGATTCCTCAGCATCCATCACGGCGGTACATCATATCAAACTGAGCCGCTGCCTCTCCGCCGCTATTCCGCCTGACCGGCCGCCGCCACAATCCCAGCCTGGTGTACCCCGAGCGAGGCTTCGGTGGCCGCATCCAAATTCCACCTCCCTAGACAAGCCTAGCAACCATCGAGCGGCGCGCGACGCGGTGGCCACGTGCGTGGCTGCGACGGCGAGGAGCAGTCTTGTCCATTGCATTGGGGCTGTGCGCGAGGCGAGCCAAAACGCAGCGGCGGCGTTAAGCCGGCGCAGGACACCGGCGGCGGCGAGCACGCTCGAGGCGCCGGCAGGTAATGCCCGTCCTCTCCCCCGTTTACAGTCGCCGTCATGGCCGTCGCCGTCGACGTCCCCTCCTGCATCCAGCTCCTCCGCTCCTGCAGCGCGGCCGCCGGCCGGCAGCTCCACCAGCTCCTCCTCAAATCGGGCCACGTCCCATCCTTCCTCCCACCCACCAACTCCATGCTCCTCATGTACGTGCACGGTTCCCCGCTCCACTCCCGCGACGCCCAACGCCTGTTCGACGAAATGCCCACAAAGAAATGCTTCTCCTACAACTCGCTCATCAGCGCCCTCTTCAAGTCTGTAGACCACCATGGAGCTCTCCGCGTGTTCCGCTCCATGCCTGACAGGAACACCTTCTCGTGGAACGCGGTGATAACTAGCCTGGCTGGTGCTGGGGATCTTGGCACTGCGAGTTGCTGGAAGAAATGCCCGTGAAGGATGACGTGGCTTGCCATGCTGTATTGAATAGGTTTGTCCGCTGTGGCCGAGTGGATGAGGCGTTTGCTCTGCTCAAGAGGATAGGTTCGCAGTGCAATCCTGATGTGATCTCGCCAGCATGGAATGACCCCTTTGTGCTTACCACGGTGATTGGTGACTGTGCTGACGGAAGAAGTATGAGATCGGGAGGCAAGCTCATGCCCGGTTGGTGGTTGCCAAGACAGAAATTGATTCGGTATTGGCTTGCGCGTTGATTGACATGTATTGCAAGTGTGGGGATTTGGACTCTGCTCGCCTTGTTCTTGATAGGATGAAACATGTTGATGAAATTTCACTGTCAGCACTGGTCTATGGCTACGCATCTTATGGACAGTTGCATAAGGCGTTATGCCTTTTTGACAAGGTGGAGAACCCCAGCATTGCTCTATGGAATTCTCTTATCAGTGGCTGTGTCCCTGCCTATCATGGAGATAGTGCTTTTGTTTTTTTGTCAGGATGTTGCGGTCAGATATGTTGCCTAATTCTTCAATTTATGCCATTGTTCTGAATACGTGTGGCTTTTTAGGCATGCTGAAGCCTGGACAGAAGACGCATGCTTGTGCTTTAAAGAGTGGGGCTCTCAATGACTTGATAGCAGCAAGTGCTCTCATTGACTTCTACTCAAAATGCAGCCTCTGGGCAGATGCCTGCAAAGCTTTCGGTGAACTTAGGCATCATGACACCATTGTGCTCAACTCAATGATCACTGTATACTCAAACTGTGGCCAAATAGATGAGGCTAGAAGAGTTTTTGATTTGATCCCTAGCAAGAGTGTCATCTCATGGAATTCTATGATTGTTGGGTTCAGCCAAAATGGTCATGCCCTTGATGCAATGGAGCTGTTCTGTGACTCTGTGAGATGCATCAGCTTGGTTTGCTGATTGACAGTGTAGCTATATCCAGTGTTCTGAGTGCATCAGGCAGCATCTGCTCTATAAGTTTTGGGGAGCAGATTTTTGGTCTTGCTATTGCACTTGGCCTGCAGTCTGACCATATTGTTGCATCCTCTCTCATTGACATGTACTGCAAATGTGGCAACTTGGCTAATGGATGCATGATCTTCAGTGGTATTAATAATCCAGATGAAGTCTTGTGGAACTCAATGCTTATAGGTTATGCTTCTAACGGGTATGGACTTGAGGCACTGAAACTTCTAGATTTAATGCAAAGTAGGAGTCTGAAGCCAAGTGAACGGACATTTGTTGGTGTCCTTTCTGCATGCTGCCATTCTGGACTTGTGGATGAGGGACTGAGATGGTTTTACCGTATGAAGGAAGATTTTGGAGTGAGTCCATCAGCTGAGCATTATTCATGTGTGACTGACCTGTTGGTCCGGGCAGGTCGACTGGATGAAGCAATTGAGTTCATAGAGAACATGACATTCAAAGCTGATGCAATTAGTTGGACTTCTATTATTGGAGCATGCAAAGCCCAGGGCAATGAGGCTCTGTTGCACAAGGTTGCAAACAAACTGATGGAAACAGAAGTGTCACCACATTCTAGTTTGTATGTGCAGCTGTCGAGTACACTTGCAGCTCTTGGGGATTGGGACAAATCAGCAGAGATTAGGAGTATGATGCATGACAGAAGAATTTCGAAAAACGCTGGCTGCAGTTGGATTGACAGGGCATAGAGGAAATTAGCAATGTCACCTCCTACAGGCATCTCAGTCCATTTTCTCTGGGCCCTGCCCTATTGGCTTTGGTTTCTTCGATGTGTTCTTCAGCTAGTTAGGAAGTGGTAACAAAGAACAATCCTGCTAAAATATGTGCTTTCGATCATTGCTTAGCTGAACTATATGAGGCGGTTTCTTGGACGAGGATTCCTGAAACATGCACAGGTTAACATAAGCAGAATCATGCACATATTGATATATGTGAAATATCAAATATGTGAATATTGTATTTTTGATGTAATATAATAGTGTTAAAGCTTCTCTTTGTCTGTGCAGTCCAATGATTTGTTGCATGATATCTTTGACATAAAAATTGACCGTACTGAAAATGTGCCAACCACCGAAAAGGTTAGCTTTTCACAGCATGGATGACCTTGCCTCCTGCGTATAATTTTCTAATGTTATTCAGAGGTTACTTTGGTATGGCTACGTTATGCCACACCTTGAAGATTATGGAACCAAAAGATCAGGATTACTGTCACTTCGGTAATCATCAGTAATGATCATCAATATGGATTACTTATGACGTTGAGTATTTTTCAGTTTTCTGTTCAGTAATCTGTGTGGCTCTTGGTGCACCCTAGGTGTAGAATAGCATATTTCAGAATTACTGTTGAAACATATTTATTGAAGTATTATCAGGACTGGGCAGTGTTGGATTTGATATTCTTTTCCTTATTTTTTTTAATAAGTTTTGCTGCCAGGAGAAACCAATCACCAGCTGTGGACATTTCATATTATATTGTTTCTATAAGCTGATTGAAAATCAGTCATCAGTCCTCATATTTTGTTAAGATAGCCCTTTAGATATGGTCAGAACTGTAAAAGAACTATTTGTTTGTATACAGAAAATCTTCTGAAGAAGAGAAAGGAAGAGCTCTGAAGTTGAATAAAGCGGTCTAGCCCAGGTAAGCTGTACTTTGAAGAGCCCCCTATGCATTTTGGTTGCCCCAGCAAATGCTAGTTATGCATGCGCAAAGGAGGCTCTTGTGTTTACTCAATCACAGTTCTACAATTCTATTCGGCTCATGGATGCTCCAGAAGAGTTGTTTTGTGGAATATGTTGTTTGTGATTAACATAGAGGTCTATCAACTCTCCATAGAGTTGTTCTATGAACATTTCAGACATTTATGTGAACGTGGTTCCATGTTTTTCTTTTCTTTCAGCAACCCTTGAGGGGGCTGGACCGCTGGACTACCTACAGCCGCCAAAGCGTTGCTTCTCCGGGGTGGGCAACAGGAAGGAAGGAGACTCCGGCATCAAGGGAACAGATCAGGATGCCCGCCATACTAATGTGTGGTTCCCTTCTCATGAGAGACGCCGGACTAATGAAGGCACACGCGACACACGAGGCGTTCCAGCAGTTTCATGTGCTAGAAATTTAGCTCTAAGAGGCGCTTGATGTCTTGACATGAAGGCACGGAGCCTGGCACAGGTAATTGATCCCAGACGTACGATTTGTTGTGTATGTGGCCAGCACTGTTACCTGCCCTCCATAGGTAGCACGTTGAGCCATTGTCTCATGGAAGATTTGGCTGATATTAGAGCCATAAATAATGATGTCACTGATGTGCTTTCCAATATCATGAAATTACATATTGAAACACTATCATTTAGCTCATTATATCTAGACTAGATGAACCACTCCTGCTGGAAGCCAACATTCCCATTGTGCTTATCAAGTTCTTTTGCCATTCCCATTGGCTGATATTGAAATTAAATATTGAAGCTATGTTGGTTTGGACTTTATTAGGTTTATCGTTGGATGACATAGGCCTAAACTTTACAGAGGGATGCCAACGCGCTTAAGCCGCCGGCAAACCAGGGCGTGGGCGAGGGCGAGGGCGAGGGCGAGGGCGAGAGGTCACGAGTCAGTACAAGTACACCCACGAGAGGTAGCCGGCCCGATCGGGAGAGGCAGGAGGCCGCAGGCCGTGAGGACCCCTCGGCGTCCGAGCCGAAACCGGCAATGGCTTCCCCCTTTCCCCTCCATGGAATCTATCGCGTGGTGTCTGTGGAAATGCTTCACGTCCAAGTGTCTACGGTGTACCACAACGCGACTGGCTTGTAAGTGGCCTTGGTGCCATGTGCGTCTGCATCGCTTTGCAGCACAAATCGCGCGCATGGCGCCGATAGAT
>CM041637.1:46542010-46562966 GCA_023333625.1 Bothriochloa decipiens | reverse complement strand
GTCTGCATCGCTTTGCAGCACAAATCGCGCGCATGGCGCCGATAGATACAGTGACAAGCAAAAAGGAGTCGACGACGCGCATTGGAGTAGATTCAGATCGATGATGCATACAAGGATAGATGAATTTTTCGACGTCTAGCACTCTAGCTAGATGAGCCAATGCAAACCAAGCCTACAAACGACTAGCACACACGTACGTACAAGGGTTATCAAAGAGATTGATGCATGGCATCTACGAACTACTAGTAGCTATACTAACAGGCGACATTGATCTTGTGCAACGGCTGATCGAGCAACCTGCAGTGATGGCATCTTGCTTGTGATCACGCTCAGCGGAGGGAGACGACGGCGTCGTGGGCACTGCCGTGGCAGCTGGCGGTGGCCAGCATCTCGAGGACACTGGAAGTGTGGAAGGCGGTGAGGAGGACTCCCATCAGGGCGGTGCCGAAGATGGCGACCGGCACCAGCAGGCCCATGGCGGCCGCGAGCACCTGCGCCGCGGCGGCCAGGAGCAGGTACTGAGACGCGGTGCGCAGGCTCGCCAAGCCAGCCTTCGTCCCCTGCAGTCGTCGCCGCAAACATCAGATCAGTTACAAAATGCAGAGATTTCTTCTGACGAAATGGAGCAAGATTATCGCCGTGCGTTGCAGTAGCAGACTTGACAAGCGAGCGAACGTACGGCCGGAGGGAGGATCATGGCGACGAAGGCGAGCCCGGCCGCGACGCATCCCACTATCCCAGGAGGGACAGGGCCACCGCCAACGCTTGACGCGCGCTCAGCCGGGTCCACGCCGGCGGCGGCGCCCGTGCCGCCGCCGCCGGCACGGGCGCCACCAGTGCACCAGCTGCTGCTCCTGCTGGTGGTGCTGCCCCCGCCCTCGACCTCGTGGCGCGCACGCTCACCCGTGTCCACAACGGCCGTGCCCCTGCCGCCTCCACGGCCACCACCACAGCCCCTGCTGAGTAGCGAGAAGGAGTAGAAAATTAAAACAATAATCAACGAGGGAACTAGTTCGTCGACAAGCAGACGGATATGATGAGAGGGAAATCACACATGCCTCCAGCACCAGGATGGTCCATCTCGCTCGTCGTCAGAACAACCAACTCCTTGTTAACAGCCAAGACACGTCAAGTGCTGAACCAGCATCCGGGAGCGCGGCGACCGCGGCAGACGGCGAGCGCACGGACGTGACGGCCGCGGACCAGCGCACCAGGCGGGAATGCAAGAGGAGCGTCCTCATCAGTGGACCCCAGTGGGTGTGAGCCATAGGACATAGCTGCAGCTGCGTCTGTGGGGCCACACCGAGGCAAAGTCCTCGTGTATAAGGGAGAGTTCAGGCGAGAGGCGAGGCATCGAACAATTAAACAGAAAACGTACGCAAGTTGCCATCGGTTCTTCGAACCCATCTGCTGTTCGAATTCTTCTTCCCTTCCAAGCCAATATTATTCCCCAATTATCCCCTTCCCATTCTTGGTAGCTAACAATTGGTATCAGCCCCAATGATTCAGACAAGTTTTTGATTCTGTTACTCCATCGATTGGAAAGCAAACGCTTCGGGTTGGATCGAATTCGTTGATCGGTAGTGAGCTGCTGCCGCCGACGAGTTCTCCGTGATTCCCAAGCACGCAGTCCGATTTGTGGGGAATCGAAGACTCCAGTCGATCTGGATCCACCACCACCACCTCCGCCGCCCCACCTACCGCCGATTTTCCCAAAACCACCGGTAACCCACACCTACACGAGACGCACCCCCAACCACTCCGCCGTCGCCATGAATCCCGACACCGAATTCTTGTTGAAGGAGATCCGAAAGCTCTCTAGCGAGCAGACTACGACGCAGAAGCAGCTCGCCGACATGTCGGCTCTCTTCGAGCGCCGCTTCACCGAGGCCGAGACGTCCCTCGACACGCGCTTCCAGCAGGCAGAGTCCGCCTTGGACGAGCGTTTCAAGGAGGTCGACGCCGCCCTCGACGAGCGCTTCCAGGATGCGGAGATCGCCTTCAACGACGCGTCATCGACTCCGAACTTCGTCAGGACGGCCGTTTCGGAACAATCGAGCGCGCCGCCGAAGATCTAGTCGCCTGGAGTGTCAAGCAGGACACCGTCATCGACAACCTGCAGCTGCGCGTTAGCAAGCTCGACAAGTACTAGAATCGTTCACTCCTCGACGGCGCTGGAGTTCAGTCCGAGCTGGCGCTGTTCCATGAGCCGCCGCTTGGACAGTGGGAGTCGTTCACCGTCGTCAACAACGACTCACCACCGATTCCACCGGAGCAGCACGCCGCCGCCTCACCTGCGCGCTATACGGCTGCTCGGCCCAGCGGGCACCGCGAAGAACTTCATCATCGGGTGAATGAACATGGGGTGGTCACCGCCATGATTCATTCCCCGGTCACGGGTATGAATCATGATCCTCCTAGATTGCATGGTACTGCTGCGGATCTCATTGCATCTCGCAATCGCCCACCTGAGCACCATCATCACCACACGGGTCGTATGCCTAAATTCAATTTCCCTTCCTTCGATGGCACCGATTTTCCCTCTCTCCCGTCCAAGGCTCCAATGTCCAATCCAAACTGACGATCGACTACAGGTGGTCTTGTATACTGGTGTCGTGTGCGGTGTGCCGTGGAGCTAGCCAGCAGCACCAGCACCAGCACTACCAGTGCCAGGGGATGGCCGGCCGAGCGAGCATATATATGGACATGTCTCGTGCCGTTCGACGCCGCGCGGCGTGCCGCAGTGCCAAAGATTACGACGGGAACGCGCGGGAAGCCGCGAGGAAATTGCATCGTGTCAGGCTCAGGAGACAAGCATATGATCGAGTGAAACCCCGGCCGCGCGGCGCATAAAAGGATTTGCAGCCGGACGGATCGAGGACGCGGGGACCCCCTCGATCGGCCGGCCTCCGATCGTCGGAGCTGAAACCGGAAATGCTTCGCGTGGAAGCGTTTTCCACCACTGGCTACTGCATGTGCCGATGAGGTGCCGAAACAAAGACAAGATAAAGCAATGTCGCGTGACACGATAGGAGGATGCAGAGTTGTTACTGTAGTAAGGAAGGACGCGTACTGTACGTGCTCGATCGTCTGAATTGTTTTGGGCCGCGGGTTGGGGCAACGTGGTATACTGATATGTATATGGCGGCTTTTCTTTCTTTCTTTTTCCAGAAGTTCTATATAGCACTCCAGTGTTTTGGATCAATCCAGCGCTCAATTCGACCTCTTCTCTTTCTCACCCCTTTTTTTTTTCCAACTCTACTGGTCTTTTTATTTAGAAACATGTATATGCCCATATGCACTGCTAAGGTAACTTCCAAAAGAACAAGAGAGATTGAGAGAACATATGGGTGTTGTAGCCTAGTTCTACTTTGAAGTATATAACTTTTGAATGGGTCTTGATCCCTTCCTCGTCGCGGACTCACGCTGATGGACCTGAAAAGGATGCGATCGAGTGAGGCGAGCAACGGGATGAACGGGGCATGAAGCTATGAGGCCCAAATGGAGTGGAGAGGAGAAACATAGAAAGCGGAATGAAAGAGAAGAACAATCGGTGCCTTGTTGAGTCGTTGGCAATTGGCATTGAAGGTTCAATCGACTCATTTTCTGATAAATTTAGGGTTAAGTGCACTTTACAGCTATCATAAAAAGTCTATATTTTGAACCTTAAACTTTAAAACCGGATAATATTGGCCCTCTAATTTTTTAAAAAAGTTCACTTTTCAATCTTGGACGGTTTTGAAGGCTGTTACATTCTATGAACAGTAACTTTTAATATTTTTCCATAGTACTGATATTTATTTATTTCATAACTAATTATTGGTGCATGCTAAATTCATGAAAATTTTTGTGTAGCCTCTTCACGATGTACTATACCTAGAAAAAATAGGAAACCTATAAAATGAATAGTTTTTGCATGTTTCAAAATTATCTCTTTTAATTAATACATGCAACTTCTATGATTTTTGTAGGCCAAAATAAATATCTAAAAATTATAAAAATTGATTTGTAGCTGTTTTATGATGATAACAACCTGTAAAAAATTTTAGCATGAAATAGAAATGTTTAAATAAATTCTTATTCCACGAGTTTTGTTATTCTCACTTGCTTTTATAGAAATATTAATTTTTTTTATGAAATAAAACTATCAGAAACAACAAAACGGAGTACACCATTCCAAAGAGCTAGTCGAGACGATCAAAATTGATATATTATTTGCTATATTTGGAGCTTCGAATAAAAAGATATCAATTTCGTAAAATAAAAAGGAGTGCTGACGTCATCGCTGACGTCAGCACCACAAACAATGCCATGCACGGCCTACCAGAGGCTACCACATGGCAAAATAGTGTCATGTACTGCCTGAAAAACCGTCAAGATTGAAAAGTGAACTTTTTCAAAAATTGAAAAGCCAATGTTATCCGGTTTTGAAGTTTAAGGTTGAAATCTGGACTTTTGTGATAGTTAGAGGGTGCAAAGTGGACTTAACTCATAAATTTATTGATTTGCTTTGCTGACTGGTATCAAAATTCTATAAGGTTAAAAAATACATCTCAAGATGAAAATCGTGCATTATGTCCGTCCAGGATTACGTGCATAG
Organism: Bothriochloa decipiens; assembly: GCA_023333625.1. Taxonomy (NCBI): domain Eukaryota; kingdom Viridiplantae; phylum Streptophyta; class Magnoliopsida; order Poales; family Poaceae; genus Bothriochloa; species Bothriochloa decipiens. Next base: position 46,558,366 of record CM041637.1, on the reverse strand, counting down.
AGGTCTCGATCCACCCTGCAGAGGAGTTGTTCTGTGAACAATTCAGCCATTTATGTGAACGTTTTTTTCACGAGCGGGATGTACCCGTATTTCCATTTTTTTTTTTGACACGAAGGACCATCCCCCATTTCCATTGAAAATCAACGGAAATACTGTTTGTAGAGTTTACAAGAAGCAAGAACTAAAACAATGCAGGATAACAAAGGTAAACTATCCGTATTTCCATTTATGTGAACGAATCCAAGTTTTTAGTTTAGGATCAAGCAAACAGACCGAGATGCCGGACGTACTCTTATATTAACACATGAGGCGCTCCATTTTCATGCGCTAGAACTTCAGCTTTAAGAGGTGCAAAATGGAGTATAGAAGATGCAGATGCATAGTAGGATACGAGGATGCGGCGTGCTCGTCTGAAATTTTTTCGACGTCTAGCACTCTAGCCAGATGAGCCAATGCAAACCAAGCCTACAAAGTACAAACGACTATGAAATACTAGTAGCTATACTACAGGTGTCATTATTCTTGTGCAACGTCCTGCAGGCATGGATGAGCGACGGTGGAGCAACCTGCAGCGACGATGATTATGGCATCTTGTGATCTCGCTCAGCGGAGGGGGACGGCGCCGTGGGCACTGCCGTGGCAGCTGGTGGCCAGCATCTGGAGGACATCGGAGGCGTGGAAGGAGAGGTGGAGACTCCCAGCAGCAGGGGACCGAAGACGGTGACCGGCGGCCACGCCGGCACCAGCAGGCCCGTGGTGGCCGCGAGCATCTGCGCCACGGCGGCCAGAAGCAGGTGCTCCGACGCCGTGCGCAGGCTCGCCAACTCGGCGTCCGTCGCCACGCAGGCCTTCGTCCCCTGCATCTGCATGCAGTCGCCGCAAACATCAGATGGATCAGTCACACACCACACCGCCCTTGAATTTTGGAGAGATTTTTCAAGATGTTTAATTTAGAATTTAGAATGCAGAGATTATTGCCGTGCGTTGGATCATAAAAGGCAAAAGCTAGCGAACGAGTGTAGCAGTAGCAAAAGCGAGGGGAGCGGACGTACGGCTGGAGGGAGGATCATGGCGATGAAGGCCAACGCCAGGCGCGCGCTCAGCCGGGTCCACGCCGGCGGCGGTGCCCGTGCCGCTGCTGCGCCCGCCCACGTCACGCGCGCGCTCACCGTGTCAACAAACGTTGACGCCCGTGCCCGTGCCCGTGCCCCTGCCGCTGCTGAGTAGCGAGTAGTAGTAGCAAGTTAAAGCAACAATGAACAAGGGTAAGGGTGGTAGTTCGTCCACGATCAGGGATGGAGAGGGGAGATGGAGATGACACGTACCTCCAGCACCAAGATCACCCATCTCGCTCGTCGTCACTCAGAAACCCCCTCCCTCTAAAGTTCAAACTGGGCCTCGTTTAGATTCTAAAATTGGCGTTGGAATTTTTGTAGCGAAATTCCTATAGCATTTCGTTTGAATTTGGTAAAAATTATCCAAACTTTGACTAATTAGGTTTAAAATATTCGTCTCAAAAAATATAACAAAACTGTGTAATTAGTTTTTAATTTTATCTACATTTAGTACTCCATGCATGTGCCGATATTTTGATGTGACGGATAATAGAAATTCTGCATAGTAAATTTAGTGGCCAAATTCTAGAATCTAAACTGATCGAACTACATGTCTCGTGTACCGTGGAAGTGGAACTAGCTATCTCTCGTGATCTCGTCTCTACCAGTGCCAGGGCAATGCAATGGGATGGCCGAGCGAAAGCGAGCATATATAATGTGCCATGCGACGCGCCGTGGCATGCCGCACTGCCTTGCAAGTGCCAAAGATGACGTATGTACGATGGGAGCACGGGAGGCTGCGTGGACATTGGCATCGTGTAGTAGCGCGTGGGCGAAAGGTCATATGCTCACGGCACGGGGAAATTGCCTCCGTCCGATCCGATCCGAGCTGAAAGCCTGAAAACGGAAAGGCTTCTCATGGCGTGAATAGTTTTTATACTATCCAAACATAATTCTATGTAAAAATCACTTTAAAAGGAAATAGTAGAACATGTTTTAAACAAATTCACACAAGTTTGTTGTGTGTTGAGACTATGCTGATAGATTTGGGAATATGCTAAATTGGTTTATAATAACAAAAGAGGTAAAATATATTTATTAAAAATGAAACCATGAAACAATGAATCATACAACATATTTACATTTACCATCCGAGATCAATAACATACAAACACAACTATATGACAATGGTATATAAAAAAAGGATAGACCAACAACCTACAACCCATGCCGCCTTACACCAGTCCTATTTTGAGATTTGTTCGTCCACATTATCAAGTACAAAAATATCACACATCATAATACTTGACCATCATGTGTAAGAAATCTCATTTATAAAGCCATCTATGAGGAAACAAAATGTCTAAGAAATATTTGAAAAGCAGTACATAACATGAAAATAATTTCTTTTGGAGATAATCCACCAAATCAAATCCACTGAGTAAACTCTTTCACATCGTTACAAAATGTACTAAATCTGCTTTCTATGATTACAAGCATCATAACACCTAGGTAACAAATGAAATTAACTGTCACTTCACTACTATTGTTGTTGCATATATCCATCTGCTCCTTTTGACTCTGACAAACAATATAACACAAATAAACTAGTAATGATTAAAGTCTAAAAAAAGTGCTACTGTAGGATCAGTATAGTATATTTACCCTTTGCTTTAAGCTTCTCAACTTCATCTTGGGTAGAAAGAAGACTATAATAATAAAAATTTAGTGAGAAGATTCTTAAAAAACCTTATTTGTCGTAAAAATAACTCATTTGAAAAAATCATAAACTTACATTTGCTCTAAACTACTTATACGTTCTAATAATTGCTTCTCTCTTGATGTTGCTCCTTTAATCTGTCTCAAAAAAAAGAATATTTTAACCAAAATTTCAATTTAAAATGGAAGTCTAAGATAAGTATGAAATCTTTAATATACAAACATCAAGATATTATCAAATGGTTTTCAAAAGTTGTAACAAGTAGTACAAGACATGGATGTAATCATACAAAAGATTTGCAAATTCTAGAGTTTTTCTTGCTTCCATGCATGAAAAAGTTGGATCACACATAGCATGGTTGAACAATCGATTATATGAATGATGATATGTATGATTATGAGATTAATAGCAGGTTCATACTTTGTGTGTATATATTCTAAAACACCAAATTAATTGATTACAATATACGACAAGTCATAGCTAATAAATTTTGCATTGAAAATGTAAGCTAGTATAAAAAAACACAACAAAGAAAATTAAATTTGAGAAGACTATATTAATCAATTAGCTTAAAGATACAATCAGTGACAACCAAAGATATCATGGTTATAATATTTATGTTATAGAATTGTACCTTGCTATAATCATGTATCACCTTAAAACGACCCTTCTGAAAAGCCGTTTTCTCTAGATATTCATCAACATCCTTGCAAGTAGAAACTGTCCAATACACGACACCACTATTCATCTTATTGTATATATGACAACTAAATTTAATTTATATCTCTAATCAATGCGATGAAGTCTAAATTAAAAATACATATACATTTTAACAAAAGCATACATCTTATATGATACATTAATAAAGTTGCTTGTATATACAAATGTGTGAAATTTTTACTTTGAGAGTGAAGAATTTAAAACGTGCCTGCTCTTGTCAGTTGCTTAGCAGGAGATATGGAATGAATTTCAAATGACTCACTGCACACAAGGCCATTAGAACTTCCTTCATCAAGCTGTTTCACACTGATAGAGGAATTTATGTTAGGCAAAAACATGTCTAACTATGCCTTAAATAATTTATCCTATTCAACTAAATCAAACATACACATATAAATGAACAACCCTTGGAGACACTTTTGATAATAGGAATGTTCATTGCAAGATTAAATAGAAATAAACTTGTGTATGTTTATGTAATAAAATTATATATGATAATATATAAGGAAAAAATATTGGTATAATTAGCAAACAACTAACACAACATCTAGATATATCTAAATGAAAATCAACCTTTGAGATAAAGACATCGGACTTGTTGAATTTGATTTTCCTAAGCCATCATCACCAAGATTCTGTAAATGAAATTTCATTTATTATACTAAATAACAATGCGTTGTCTAGAAATAGTAAAAACTATGAAAGCACTTAAAATTATATTACCATTCTATCATCATTTATGAAGTCACTTTGTACTCTAATATCTTTTAACTGGGTAGTTTCATCAACAATATCAAGTTCAAATAGAAAACGTAAAAAGTCTTCGGCTTCATTCTCATCGGGGTACTGCAATTAATAAAAGTTTAGTCACATGCAAATACATAATACTGATATAATTTCAAAACTTTAATTAGTGATTATGCACGTACCAATGCTGCTTGTGCTTTTAAATCTGCAATATCAAAATTCCACTCACTCACACCTCTTCTATACTCTTCCTGTAGAGTTTTAAAGTGAGAATTAATATATTCCATTTGATAGAGCATTATTGTACTTATAAGATTGTCTCATCATCCACATAGCTTTAATTAGTAAACATTCATTTTAAAGATCCCACTTCACTATGTACTCTATTTAGTTAAAAACATAAGTGTTGAATGACAAGTATATAATTATAAAATAATATACATGTGTATTTACCTGCGATGCTTTCTCTTTACACTTATCAAGAGGTTTTTTATCTGCTTGCAGCTTCGATTCATTTTCCTATTGAAGGCATATATATTGTATTATTCATAACTTATAAAATCATATCTATATAGAAAACATTACTTTTACCTTTATAAATTGCATCCGCTCAGGCAATGATGGCAATTTGTTTATCATACATTTCACAACATTATGGTCTGACCTTGCTCTTTTAAAAAATGGGTGCTTTAATAGTTTTTTTGCAGGTGGCCTCTTTGTTGGGTCTTTAATGAGACAAGTCGCAATCATACTTTTAAAAGACTACAAAATAAAACAGAACAAGAAAGGAATCATTAGTCACACATAATTATTTGCCTAGAAAAATATCTTGAAACCATACGTCTGTAAACTTCTTCTCCTTTGTATTGTGAAGTGATGGAGGGGCATGTTGCAACGTCATGAGAAAAACCTACATGACATTTCATAAATCAAAGTTAAGCACATAATTATGATGGGGGCAATACAGACTAAATTAATGTAATACCTTTGCTGGAGGTTGGCTAGAAAATGGTGCATGGCCCATAGCAAGTTCAATTGCAGTAATGCCAAATGACCAAATATCTGCCCTGCAATTGTTTTAATATAAAGAAAAAAAATCAACAACTATACTTAACTGTTACTATGATGAGATGAGAGTAACAAGACAAAAGATATACTTGAAATCATAATCTTTTTGCTCCATAACTTCAGGGGCCATCCTTTGAGGGAAAAGAAGAAGAAGAAGAAGTGGAGGGCAACGTTAGTATGTAAGAAAATATGGAATGCATTATACTATAGCTGAATAATTTATAAATTGTAATATTCTGCTACCAGCAAGGCGTTCCAACAAGTGTCTTCCTTTTGCCATGTCTATTGATTAGTGAATCATAAAGGCTGGCTGTAACTCCAAAATCCGATAGTTTGACTCCTTTGTCTTGATCAAGCAGTATGTTTCCGGCCTATGTTCATGCATGCATGAAACAATTCCTTATTATTAAATTATAAATACAAATAAAATGCCTTCTTATTTTAGTTAGCTAACTGATGCATAGCCGTATTGAGGCATATGGCAAAGGATCCATACCTTCACATCCCGATGTATGTGGCCATTCTCATGAAGGTATTCTAAACCTTTCAGGGTTTCTCGCAGCACAAACGCTATGAAGTTCTCGTCGTCGAATCCTTTGGGATACGAAGATTTCATCAGGTGGTAGCACGAACCTCCAGCCATGTAAGGCATTATGATCCACAGGGCTTCACCTTCTGTAAAGGAGCAGTATGCGCTAAGAAGGTTTGGATGGTCAATCATAATCATTGTCTTCACTTCCTCTGATGCACTGTTCTGCAAAAACAAAAGAAAGCAAGTGAGGCAAGCTATATATTTATGCTTCTTGACTCTTGAGTAGTAGACAATATAACCCATTCTTCCAAGTCTAATACAAATCTTAATTAATCTCCTCTTCTCTGGTGGATACTATGGTGAATCTATACCTTTATTAAAATTACGCATGTCCCGAACCTAATGCATATATATAGGTATGGTTAGATATGCCACTACAAGAACTGAAGTTACTCAAGTTCCAAAGCTTGCATAATTAGCATAACACACGAATCAGTTATTCACACCATAAAACAAATCAGTTAGTCACACTATAAATCATAAAAAAGTTTGCATGAATTTGGATGCAGGTATTCAGTCAGTAATAATTTATCCAAATCCCAGACCTCGTCCACTACAAGAACTGATGATGATTGATGAATAGACTAAACCTTTTTTATTAATAATTACCCAAATCACAAACCTCGTCATGCATATAGGTACTGCCACTACAAGAACTAAAGTTACTGAAGATATGATGTGCTTAAAATCTTATGTTAGCGTACTCCGTATAACACAAAAATCAAAAGCTACGGGTACCGCTAATTTATTCAGGGAATACATACATGTTCAGCGACTGATGACTGATAACAAAACAAAGTCCGGTCATACTACGTACCACGTCGGATTCGGTGCGGTGCGCCATGTTCATGATCTTGACGGCGACGACCTCGCCACCCAGCGGCAGGCAGCGCGCCCGGCGCACGACGGCGGTGGCGCCGTCCCCAATGGGCTCTAGCAGCTCGTAGTCCGCGGCGCGGATGGGGAACTCCCGCTTCCTGCCGCCCCTCGGCGCCAAAAGCCCGCTCTTCTTCCCCTTCCACATATCGAACCCCTCCCCCCGAAGGCGTCAGCGGCAGCGCCTGATGGATCGATCCGTGGATGGCACGACCTAGATGCACGCACGATTAGTTGGGCTGCAAGGTGCGCGACGATGCGGTGATGAGGGTGGGGAGCAAGCGAGCGAGGGATCTAGGCAGGGTGGATCCGCGCGCGAGGCTTTAGCGGCGGTGGGGGTATGGATCGGGCGAGGACCGCGTGCGTGCTTTCCCGTGAGCCAAACGAGGAGGACGACGAGGAAGCGGTGGCCGTTGCGGAGGAGCGTGATATTTATATCTCGTCGTGGGCTTTCTGTTGGGTTTCAGTTCGGTGTGGCAGATGGATCGATCGATCGGGGCCTCTGGTAACGACGGCTGGCATCGATCGGCAGTACGAACAAATAGACTCGATCTCCACCACTCACCCGACTTGGAGTTGGAGGCCGAGGAGAAACATATCCGCGCCGCTGTGATCCGGCCGGGCCGCCCGTGCCCGGCAATGATCAAAAGCGGATCGCGATCACGGCGGAGAGACCGACCTGTGACTGTGTGAGCCGAGCGATGCACCTGGATTAATTGGACTCCATATACACTTCACCTGGAGACTTTCAGAATCGGAAAGATTATTGGGTGCGTCCGGTCCGCGTATAAATAAATAAAAGTAACAAATCGTATTAGCTTAATTAGTCACGGTTGATCACGTTATTAATCACGTATCAGGTTCGAGTACGCGGCACCATTATATATAAATATATATATACCTAATATATGCACGCACGTCGATCGTGACACGGCTGAAATACTACGTTGGTATCATGTGTGGCATTGTCGAAATCTCATTCTTTTAGTTTCCCCGGTGGTGTACATGCGATTCGACAGTTTCAGAAAAATATCATCAACGAACTGACCGGCATGCAGTGCATCGATTGATCGATGACGAGCTTAACAGGGGATGAATGTAATACGTGAGCGAGATCCATCTCGAATCCTGGCGCGTGATGGATGATACGGTCGGCTAGAGAGAAATGTGAGCCCTGCCGAGAACCATGTGATGCGCAACTGTAGGTTACTATATATATACTCTGTAGGCCTGTGTACTATACCAAATGCAAAGCAGCGGTACGCCTTCCTCATGTCTCATAAACACGTGGGACTGTATGAGTACAACTTTATGTGTGCCGGAAGATCAAGGTCTCTTATATCACTCGGTTTCCAGAAGATATAAGTGGTTATTATGTGACTGCGCACTGAAGCAATAATTATATATCACTCGATATGGGGTTTTGGTCACGGACAAATTAACTGAGTGGAATGAACACTAGGCCAAAGTTGCATTTGTACCACTTGACCATCAACCGAAAAACATTGATATCGAATGGGGCGGGGGGAAGGAGAGAAGTGGGACTGTGGGTCTCCTTTCATTTCATACAACCTGAGATGGATTCGAACCATGCGCAACCATTTGACAAACCATGGCAAGATACAATACTCGTGGTATGAATTCGCTGACATTTGTCGAATTATACACCGTACCGTTTGTGTCCATTTGAGTGGTTGCATGCAGTGAGTAGTACAGTCTATGGGTACATTTGGATTATATGGAGTGGTTACCGACGATAGTAGTGAATGACATTGCCTGTCAAAATATGTGTTCCGTTTCCTTTCATTCGGAGACCAACGATGCAGAACAGATAGATGTTTCAGAACATTCAGATTCACGCTTCACACAGACGTACATATAAACCGTCTTATTAATTATTGCAGATCTGCTGAAGTATTGTTCAAAGTACTCTCTCAGAGGATAATGGTTACATCGTCTGTTATGTCTCCATCAGTTGTTGAGAAATCGGCACAATGAGCAGGATCAATTACGGTCGTTAGCGACGATGTGATACTTTCACGCGAGCTCACTTGGACATACTTTTCATCTCAGCCCATAGAGCCTAATCTATCACAGTTCAAATTAAAAATGAATAAAGCCTAAATTTTTTGTAGCTTTTGGCACTGCCTGCCAACAACATCAACTCAGCAACCTGAATGATATCAGTGATTGACACTGAAAGAAAGCCCAGACGACCTCAGAGCCATCTTTCCTGAAAGTAAACAAAGTAATATCCTCCTAGGATACTTATCCTTTCAACTTTATATCGGTTTTCTTGGCCGGCACATCCAAAGATCGTAGCATTTGTCATCTGAACTACGCAATTCACTCTTATCTAGTTCTTATTTTCTATTGTTCTCAAGTGATCAGTGTTTTGAACAATGCTGCAAGCTCTTGCAAAACCACACACACACGCACTAATGAAGCAGCCTGATGTTGAGAGCCCACACGAGTGCCAAAAATCCAAACCTGGACGTTCAAATCAGTCATACATAAAGTTCCAAGAGAGCAGAGTGACAAAATTCAGATGAATCCCATCCTGACCTAACAGTGCCTGTATACATGTCGTAAACGTGGATTATTATACCGACTAGCAAATATGTCCGTGCGTTGCATCGGAAGAAAAACTATCAAACATTAATGGAAAGCAAGAATAACCAAATGATATATATATATATATATTTATGTTTTTTATTTTTTTTACAAAAAATATATTTCATTCTATGTTGACTATGACATCCACAATCTAATATTGACAATAGTATGAAAATATTTTATTAAAAAATATGTGTGCCGGAAGATCAAGGTCTCTTATATAGCTTGGTTTCCAGAAGATAAGTGGTTATGTGACTGCGCACTGAAACAACAATTTTATCACTCGTTGCTCAAAAAAAAAACAATTATATCACTCGGTGGAGTTTTGGTCACGGACAAATTAACTAAGTGGAATGAACTAGGCCTTTTGCATTTGTACGACTTGACCATCAACTGAACACATTGAAATGGGATCTTACATAGCATGATATTTACAATGTATAGCCATTATATAAATGGTAACTTTGTGGCTACATGTAATAATATGTGGAAGTAAAAATTTCCTATTAAGATTAAGATATTTGTTTGGTTCTTAATCAAAGGTGTAATTTTGACCAAAGACAGTTTACTAAAGTAAAACTGGATTGGGAATCAGCGTTGTTGTTTATGTAACAATGAAGCACACTTGTTTTTCAATTGCACGTTTCACATGTTAACGTTTCACATTTTATTTGGAGAACTGTTCAAGTTGGTTTTGGTTTAAGACCACCACGTACTAGTTGCAAGGGATACACAAAAACACACGCATCCAAGTTTGGGTGGTAGTGAGTGTTGTATGATTTTTGGGTGGATGATGAAGTGGGCTTGCCGTTTCTTGTCCTAATTACAAAGGAAAGTGTTTCAATGATTATGGAACTGGGCTTGCTGTTTTTTTAATTAAACAACTACAGTATTTTGGAGATCTTCGCCAAATACGAGTGGATGTATTCTAAATCTATTCTATACCTATCTATAAAAGCGAAAATTTCTCCACCCAATTTTCTTTCACCTCCGTGTTTAGATCGATACAGAATTAAGATTATATTTAATTTTCTGCCTATCCTCTCGTTTGCGTTCAGAGTCCGTTTAGAACTAGGATTATTTAATTATGGCATCCTAACTTCTATTCCAACAAAAATAGTACACAACGGCAAAGATAAAAAAATAGTCAAAAAAACTTGACATTAATAAAAATTGCCTGTGTTGTTGTCGTTCAACTTTGACACTTATCATTATGGATGGTCTTCCATCCAAATCCAAGCTCAAATAAAAATAGCTCCGGAAACACAAATAACTTATAAAATCAAATCAATCTATCCATACACAAATCGATCGATTTGAAAATCAGATCAAGCCTCCAAGTCGCCCAAAGTGCCCGCGACATACCTCAGCGCCGCCATCAAGGTTCGCTTGTGCAGGCAAGGCGGCGAGCTTGGCTAGCACGAATTGATCTAAGTGGAAATCAGATCAAGACTCGGCGCCCCGGCTTTCGCAGTCTGCACTGCCAACCAGGTCTACTTGTCCAGGGGAGGCGGCGAGCTTGGCTAGCTGATGTTGCGAGGACCTCGTCCGCGTTGGACTGGACGTGAAAGGCCATGATGGCGGTAGCGAGGCACACAAGGCCAAATGAACGGGAGCCACCACTGGCCTTAGCGCCGCTGTTGAGGGCAGCTGTTGCCACCGCACACTGTAAAATGAACATGTGACGCCTCTAACCATAGATATAACCGTCTATACTCATGATTTATATTCATGCGAGTTAGATAGCATATGTTCAACCAATGTACGCTATATAATTCTAAAGTATATTAGAACAAATGACACAAGTTATAATTCTCGCTGCAACGCACGGGCATATTTGCTAGTACCTAATAATAAATCAAAGAAATTTCAGTCTGCCAAAAGTTTTTCCGCCTCCCTCTACCCGGTCCGCCCGGGTTATGTACCGAGTAAAAAAGAAAAGAGAATATAAAAAATGTAGGGTTTCAAATGTAAAAGATTTAAGGAAGAAAAAAGGTGTGCAAGGAAAAAAAAGGTGGGAGGATCTTAATAACTTTTGAAATAGAATAGGGTTCCTGATGCAAAATATCAGGATAAAAACAAAGATCTTGCAAAATTAGCCAAAAATCATAGAAAAATCAAAAAATATCAAACCAGTTTTATTAGCTTCACAAAAAATATGATCTATCCATAGATGTTATTAACCTTGTTAGGTTGTATGTTTTTGTACGTGTGTTAAATCATGCTATGTTTCATGTTTATAGATTCGTAGATGGCTAAGAAGAAACAAACTTACTTTTATTAAATTATGGATTGGTCTTATTTTGTGAAAAGAAAAAACAAACTTACTATTATTAAAATATGGAATAGAAAAAACTTATATTAAAACATGGATCATCTTATTTAATGAACCAAAATCTTAATAGATTTTTGTCTAATGAAATTTAAACAAACATATTTATGTAATTCATAACAAAAGTTGCCACGTAAAAAAACAAGAGAGGTCACTCGTCATAATCATTGATGGAAAGATCAGGTACTTTACACATAGACAAAAATGTTAAGAAGGTTGATATGATATATAAAAAAAGCTATAAAGATCGATATTGAGTCGGGTAGTATGAAAAATTAAAGTGATGATATATTTATATCTAAATATTTATGCATTTTGTAATGTTAGAAAAATATATCATCGTGTATTTAACTAGATATAGGTTTAATATGACATTATTATATTATATATGTCACGATCATCACAAATCTATTATAAAAGCATAAAACATAAGTAGATATGTATTCCGTTGCAACGTATGGGTATATTTGCTAGTATCTATAAACAATCAAAATGTCTATCTGCCCACATGTTCTTCCGCCCGGGACCTAGCTATCGGCTCCGTATACCATACGGTGGGAAAAGTAAAATACTAAAATAAAGTAGGGAAGAAAATAGTAAAAAAATATAGGGTTCTAGATGTAAAAGTTTAACAGAGAATAAAAGGTGAAAGGATATTAATAGTTTTTTGAAATAGATCGGTGTTCCCGATGCCAAATGTTGGAGATTTTTCTAAAATTCACTAAAAATTATAAAAAAACAGAAAAATATCAAAACAATGTTGTTAGTTTCATAAAAATATGATCTATCATATATTTTATAAACCTTGTTAGGTTATACTTTGTCTATAGTATGTTAAATCATCCTTGCATATGTCGTATACATATAGGTTCGAAAACGCGAAGGAAGTAAAAAAGAGCGCTAAGATTTTCGACCAATGAATTATTTTTAATTGCGGAACCATAAGTACAAAATATAAATAAATAGATATGAGGTGTATATATCTACACATAAGAGAGATGATAGAGAGATTCAAAGTGTCGATAGTCCCAGATGAACCGGAATTCTAGAGCACCTATTTTATTGGACAAATCAGTTGGAAAAAATAATATATAATTGAAGCTTATCGTTTGACTTGATAAAACCAACAAGGAAAAAAATAGATGAGGCAATATGTATATGTGCGGCCATGAGTACACGCTCCCAATTGATACAGCCGTGGAACGTCGACTCAAAATCCAACCCTGTCTACTCCCAATTGGCTCTCGGAGCACGTGACGCTCATGGCTCAACCAACTCATAACAATTTCCGAGTGAATAATACGACAAACACGTGTCGTACATCCAGGGCCTAGATCTTAGTGAAGGAATTCCACACAAAGCACCCACTCACCCACGTATAATACGTGCTTCTCACTTACCCCCGCGTCATCATGCATCTGTGGAAACCAAGCTCCATGGGTATAATATGCCTGTGGACGCTAAATTTTGGCTCAAGAATTGTCATCTCCTAAAAAAGAATTGATTATTGTTGTCATGTTTCTGCCGTTACCAACACCCGTTGCAACGCACGGATAATTTTGCTAGTAAATCTTAAGGCTTAATCAACCAATGAAAATTATATTTACCATCTTTTTACTAAGGGAGACTCGTGCATTCATTATTAAGTGAAATGTATCATAGTCACCATCCTACCTTCTTTGTCTCATGTACAATTGTAAAATATACGTACCATCTTTTTACCAAGGGAGACTCGTTGGTCCATTATTAGTATGGGTTGCATTTGATGAAAAAATAAGATTGGTTTTATAATTCTCATAAGTCGTAGAGACAAGCCTCCGTTCTAGTCTAGCTGGTTAGTATACTCAGCTCTCACCCGAGAGACCCGGATTCGAGTCCTGGCAACGTAATTTTTTTGTCATTTCTTTTTGCGTTTGCGCACTTGTTCTGGCGAGAAAATGGGAAACGTGCACCTTGGCTTGGGCCAGAATTTCACAAAAGGCATCATCTGGTGTGCCCAGGACCAGCAGTAGAGGATGATGGGTTATGTGCCGCGCTGGCTCTTAGGTCCCTCGCCACAAAAGGTGTTCTTTCAAAATTAAGCGGCTTACTTGGGATTATAAATATTTCTTTTATAGATTTGGTGAAATCTAAAATTGTTTGACTAAGGACTATGCTAAAGATGCAGTATAATGTTATTTCTTACAAAAAATTAAGCTATTGAAAAATTTTACACGAAAATAATCAATCGTAGCACGAGCATTATGGAACAAAGCAAAAAAAATCTACTCGTAATGTGTCTCTGTTCAAATTTTTTATGGGTCAATAGAGGGGAGAGAGCCCAAAACATAAAGTTCTGTTTGGAGGTATACATATTCAAATCGAGGAATTGCATTGGGGTAGAATACCAAATCCGAGTGGAAAAATAAATTTTTGCAATGCCATTGTTGCTTTTTGGATGTGTAAAAATATCCGTAGTTGGAATCAAAATGCAGTCCCTAATTCAGCACTTGGAAGCACAGCCCATGCTAATTCTTTTGAAATTAACGAGGTCACCACCTTTACGGAGATGGTGGGTTAAATCAGCAATCGATCACCTGACAATCGCGTCAGCCATCCGATTTCTTATTCTGAATGGGGATTTACATCAGTGTTTAACACGAAACAAGAGGCCATCGTCGTCAAGAACTAATTAACCCATCATTTTGCACGGTGAATTTCATAAGTAATAATAATAACCCGTGGGTCAGATCGTCGATGCACGCGCGCGTGTACTATATTTTGTAGCGTTGTCGTCCCGATGGTTGGACAGTACTACAACAATAGCCACGGTAGTATCCCACACTTCCGCGCCTGGTGGACCAAAACGAAACGCGGCCGCGGCTGGATGAGATTGAGACCATCACACCGGCGTGAGGCCGTGCTTGAGCGCGGCGTTCCAGACGACGTCGATGCGGTCGACGTCGATGGCGCCGACCTCGTGGTGTTCCCACCCTTCGAGGAAGTGCACGACGCCGCCGGCGTGGCACGCGTGCACCACCCCGCGCGCCATGGTGTACTCGCAGGACCCGAGCCCCTGCACGTCCTTGGGGAGCCTCATGGCGGCGAGCTTGCCGTAGGTGCAGTCCCGGCGGAAGCCGATGATGGGCGGCACCACGAACTGGTGGAAGTGCGTCCCCGGCGGCGCCCACCGCTGCTCGCGCGGCGACAGCCACTTGCCCACGATCCACGTCCTGCAGTTTTGTGCTGCTTGGTACTTGGTCACCTGCACCAGGAACTGCTGGTGCTCCGCCGGCGCCTCACGCTGGATCTTCACGAACCTCTCCGACGACATCGTGAACATCTGGTGAGATCCAGAGCAGGGGTTACCAATGCAAACCACACAGGTGATATATGGATGGATGCTGAGGAGGCCTCATCAGCTCGATGCTGAGTACTAGTGTACACATACCAGGACTCTGATCTTCTTCCTGCAGAGGTAGAGCGCGATGGCCCTGCCGAGCTTGGAGGTGGCGCCGGTCATGAACACCTCCTTGACGTTGCTGGGGATCTCGTTCAGGATCACGGCCGCCGTCAGCGTGTTGCCGTGCACCACCCTCACGCGCAGGTCCGGGTGCTTGTTCACGAACAGGGTGCCGCCTCCGTTCAGCCCCTCGTTCTGAAGATTTTTTTATGGACACAGTCAGAGTCAGACAGAAGACACAGTACAAAAATAAATGAGATGCTCCAAGATTCAATCATGAAAGTTAACTTGCGGTAGATTATTTTGCATACTTGTAGCTCCGCACTGTATTTCCGACGCGTTTCGAGGCTGGCGGCCAAGAGCGCACCACTGGGGTTTTCACATGCGAAGTTAACTTGCGCGGTAAAATGCGGCACGTCCTACTGCAGCTGAGTAGCAGTACAATTGGGATTCCAAATTCATTGCGATCTTGTCGTCCCTGGGCCTTGTTTAGTTCTTGGGGTTGCTAAAGTTGATAAAATATTACTGTAGCATTTCATTTGTATTTGATAAAAACTGTATAAATTTTAACTAATTAAACTCAAAACGTTCATCTTGTAAAGTAAACTATGTACTTAGTTTTTGATTTTATATATATTTAGTATTCCATGCATGTGTCGGTATTTTGATACGATAAAAATCTTGTTTTTTATAGTAAAATTTGATGTCCAATTCTAAAAACTAGGCCCTAGAAAATTCTACGGCCCTGCTACTAGTACTGCTGCTGCTCCAAGGGCCGTATGCCTGGCATCCCAGCCGGAGGCCCACGCAGCAGAGATCATATGGGCCACACCCGGTGCCTGCGGCCGGCACGCCCCGTACCATCTACAGTTGCCTCAGGCGACGACGAGCCTCTGATCGGCGCGCAGGGATCTACGGCTCCGGCGCACACGCGGCACGCCTCCACTGATTGGAGCACGGCAGGCGGCAGGCAGGAGCAGGACCGCCATGCCAAGCTGACACCGGATTGGATTCCCATGCCATGAACGAGAACGACCCATCACGGTCACGGACTGGCACGAGTAGATCATGCATGACCCACGGCCGCACTGCTCCACGCGCGACTCCCGCTGGCGTCCGCGGCGGGCGGTGCCGGTGCGCGACAGGGACCGCGGCTCGGCGGCAGGCTCCATCGCACCTGGCCCTACG
>CM041637.1:46476989-46522010 GCA_023333625.1 Bothriochloa decipiens | reverse complement strand
GGAATGCAGGGAGGTGGAAAAAAAAATTGAACCCATGAAACTTCACCATCTCAAAAAAAAAAAAAAAATTCCAGAACTGCTCCTTTGATTGCAACGTGTTACATACATTAATTGCATGATACATGCATGCATTAGGATCATAGGGAGACTAAAGGCCCGGCAACCTAGGCTCTTGCCCGGGCTCATTTCTTGCTGGACACTTAAGGCCCACTACTTCTCCAATGTATTTGCTGTCAATTGCAAGGTAAGAGCGCAATAAATTCGTCATTCATGGGCTCCTTGCCCAGGCTCGTCAGGTTCGCTGGGTCCGCCTATGATTAGGATAGGTGTGTTGCAAGTGCAATTGCAACTGCAACTGCCTGTCCGGGGACCAAAATAATTGAGGAAGGGTACTGCTCAACAATAGAATTGGATTTGATGTGATACTTCCGCTGTACGTACAACAAATCTTGTATCCCAGTGACAGCGATCAGAAAGCTCGAGAGTGCTGAAAACTATTAGAACTGAATAACTGATGATCGAATCCTGTTCCTGACCCATCTATTTCCAACTGCTAACTGTTTCTCCTTGTCGCGTTTCCGGTTTGGCTGTACAGCCATTTATCTTCTTGACCCAAATTGGTTTGTGGTAATCTGGCTACACTTACGCTAGGATAACAAGAAGATCGCTTTTCAGGTCACTAAAACCATCCTCCTGTAATGAAGCCTCGCATGTCTTCTGCATTTATGCTGGTCATGTTTACCTTTGAACCAGTGCACGTGCAAATGGTGCAGCCTCGTAGTATCGTGCGGACTCCAATTAGGGCTCGTTTAGGTTCCCAATTTAGGATCAAATTCCATTATAAAAAAAAATTTCTCGTCACATCAAAATACCGGCTAATGCATGAAGTATTAAATTTAGACTAGTATAATACCCGTGCTAACGCTACGGCCTTATTTAAGAGAAGCACATGAAAACAGCCAAACAACGATGGATTATTTGTCTATAGATCAACTTTTACTCAACTGTATTTGAGCATTTATGCAATCCAATTAAACATGTCTTAGAGAGGTAAATTTCTTGCTGGTTGCCAGAAAACAATCTAAAACAGATAGGCAGGTTTCTCCCCTTCCCATAGAAATTGTTGTCTGGCAAGGCAACAATCAAAAATATTTTTTATACTTCGTAAAAACTCGGAGACTGATCACATAGGCATGTTCTACACATGATGGCAAATAGTTCATTCACTGTGTTTCAAAATTTAAAGTTAACAGCGATATTATAAAAATTAGACATTCTCACTTAGCAAAAATACAGGACTTTAGCTGGAGTGCCAATACTAAACCGCAATCAAAGTGCAAACACCATCCTCTAAACAGTGGCAGCTCGCAGCACTGGTCAAGGACGGAGACGTCGTCGAAGCCATTGAGCGGGAGGTCGTGGATCTCCTTTCCTGTCACACAGCCTCGCCAACCTCAACGCCAGCAGCGGAATGGTGGTGGAACGCTATGGTTCAACATAATCTGAGTCAGTTCCAGCGATCCAATAATTATTTGATATCATTATCAGAAAATAAATAATTCATATAAAATAAAAAATCAATAAATAGTGCCAACAATCAACAGAATTTTGAATAAAAACCGTTACTGATACAGTTCTGCGGTGACGTAGGCGCTGGAAAATGCCGTGCGCGCAGCTCACCGGGGCGGCCCTGCGCGGCATCAACCAATGCTCCCAGGTTGCGCGCAAGTTCCTGAAACGTAGAGGCGCTGAAATGCATGGTGGTGTAACTAAGCAGAGTTTCTGATATTAAGTTACTATCAAAGGTTGTTTCTTCAGTATGTAGCTGCTGCCAGCGGTAAAGAAATATAGTACCTCTTGATCCAATATTCTGCCTATCCAGGCACCGACGGTTATCCCTTGGACCAGGCTGCAGTATAGAGATTTGAATTTATGGGTTAATAAAACACAAATAAATTGATGAACAAATTGGATACCTTCTAAAAATTGAATTTGTGAGTTAATAAAACAATTAAGAAAACTACTGCACCAAAAGAAATAATTAAATAACACTTGTTAATTTACACCAACCTTGAGAAGCAACAAGTAACAAAGAATTTATATGGTATATGGATGAATCCTCAATGCATCTCTACACAATTCATAGCTTCTCTATATTCTCTATCTGACCAATGAAGCAAACAGTAGACATTCCAGACATGAATCTTCAGATCACTCTGCAATTGTACCAATCGATAGAAACCTGTAGAAATAAAAAAGATGAAACCATGAAAGTAAATTGATTTCAGATACTGCCACAGTTGCTACAACACGCTGAAACCTACCACATTGATTTCTAGTGTCACCTGCATTCCTCTTGCCTTTTGTAATAAATAAAAATATTTTATTCATCTGGTGCAATGCAACTCCCCTAAAAGGTAAGCAAACAACTCCCCTGTGAGCCCAAGTGTTCAGTGGAATGATTATGGCACATTCTAAAATTCAAGTTGACTCAATGCTGATTGCTGAAAAAGAATGTGATGCAAAATTCAGTAGTAGACAATTATGAAACTATCTCCTCAAACCTGTAATTTATTACAATGCTAATTATGAGGAACCAATACCAAATTCAGTATACCTATCAGGTACAAAATGACATACATATGCATCATGTATATGAGAAAAAATCCTACTTACAATGAGCTTCTATAAACTATATTTTTTTTTAACCATGAAAAAAAATATGATCAGCTATAGCTAAAAGAAGTGCAACAAGCACTTACTTACTGGAATGTCTGCTAGCTAGTGCAAAGAACAAAAAGAAGCTTGTCGGCCTCGATTGCCCTCTTATCTGGAATGTCAGTCTCTTGAAAATTGAAATAGGTAACAAAAACAGGATTGACATTGGAACACATCCCAAACATCACCTTTGAAACTAGAAAATGGCTACAGTGCGTCTGAAAGCCTTATCTTTAGTGGTTTAGTTGAAAACCGCGCGATCATCTTAAACTCAAGGTAACCAATTACTGGACTAGCAACTTATTATGTTTGTGTGTATTATCAAACCAGACAGTTACATTGCTTTGTATAATAATATAGTGAATCACACCAACCATTGGCAAGGCTCAATTCGTGAGTGATGATGACGAATTGGAGTGTCCCTATTGGCCGGCGGAGCCCCAGCACGTCAACAAATCGAATTGGGGGTGGGGACGAATGTCGGTAGTGGCTGATCCGATCCAGCAGAATTTGGGCGAAATCATTACCTGCTTGAAGGCCGGAGAGGGATGTGGAATCGGCGGTTGGCGAGGAGCTGGTGTAGCCGAAGGGAATCCCGTCGTTGAACTGTGCACATGGATGGAGACTTGACGGGTTGAGATCGTGAGGAGGCTCACCGGTACGGAGATTGCGCCGGCGCTGAGCAGAAGGTGGCGGTGCTGGCGGCGATGGCTGGCCAGGGAGTCGAGAGAGTGGCCGCGACGGCGCCATGGGTCGGGCAGGCGGATCTCCGACGCGAAAGGCCACGAATGAAGTTTCTGATTCAAGGGGGTCGACCGGTCGAGTACCTTGCAGTTGATCTCGAGGACACCGGGCACCAAGCAGGACGATGCCGGTGTGCGGGCGGCAGCGTACTGCTGCGGCGGCGCGACGTGCGGTGGCGAGGGAGATCAGGCGGTTTTCCGACTGCGCGTGGATAGGGCTTCAGGCCTGGGCCGCGCCGTCTTCACGTAGGCTGCCGCCGCGCGTGCCTTGGTGCGGGCTGCCATCGCGCGCCTGCGTTTTCAGAGAACCGCCGCGCCATCAGTTGAGGGTCGGGGCTGCCGCCACCGTGCCACGAAGCCGGAGCCGCCGACACCGCGCCAATAAGGGCAGGCTGCAGCTGCGCGTGCACTGGCCGCGATCTGGTTGCCGCGCGCAATGGCCGCCCGGATGTGCAGCCACCTATGCCGTTCGCCCAAACCCTAGCCGCGCGGTTGTTTTTGCTTTTATTTTCTCTTTTTGGAAAAAATAAAGACGGAGAAGATGGCACGGGGATTCGATCTCTGGCTGCGGTACGAGCGTCAGTGTGAAGCGCGTGCGTGACTGCGGGCTCGCGAGTGCGAGGGGTGTCGGGGCTGCATCCTACTTTTAATCTGGTCCGTTGAATTATTAGGAGGCTTAATATGAGTCGTTGATTTTAAAAAAGATTTATCTTAAAATATTTTTTATTATAGTAAAAATAAAATAAAAACTAATTATATTATTGGTTGTATTTTGTGAGACGAATATTTTAAACCTAATTAATTAATGATTAGATAATTTCTATTAAATATAAATAAAATATTACGGTGCGCTATAGCGCTAGAACAATAAATTTGGCACAACCCAATTCGGACAACTAAACATGGTCCTAGAAAACTTTCTCTTCTTTAGATTGTCTCGGACGGAAGAGATTATTTGAAACTTTCTGAGCTAATGCTCAGTTATAATTTTTTTTCTCTCTGATGATGAAGACTGAATTTGAAATGGTCTCTCAATGTTGCATCACAGCGTACACCGCAACATGGAATTGTCAAAAGTTTATCTTCGCACACAACCGTTGTTTTGAAGCATTAACTCCCAGCTGTAGACTTCGCTGCAGCTTCAGTTATCTGAATAACTCTGAACCCCACGTCATTACCTGAAGGTTTCTGCTCCAATGGTCCTACTGTACGTCACACAGTCACACGATAATAAGTTTTTGTACTTTGTCAGTAGTACTGTCTCGTTTGAAATTATAAAATCATTCTAAGAATCATGAAAATGAAAGCATCTATTAAAATTATAAAGAAAAATGTAAGATTTATGTCCCAATCCCAAAATAAATATAGTTCTCGTTTTATGAGGACTCAACCACTCTCAACTCTAATCAAATATGTACAAAAAAATTAATATTTATGATACATACTTAATATTATTTGATAGATTATTGAATTTATTTTAATGAAAAACTTAATGTTGCAAATATCTACTACAAACCTACTTAATTAAATTTTTTAAAAAATATGATTAGCATGATTATCAAAGTGACATTTATTTTGAGGGGATTATTGTTTTTTATAAATAACCCGTCATTGATCATGACAGTGTGCCGGCAGTGGCACGAGGCCACGAGCAAAAGAACAAAAATCTCTTACGTGCTGCTGCCGCTGCTACTTTTTTTTTTGGTTTTATCTGATGTCAGTGGCACGAGGCCACGAGCAAAAGAACAAAAATATCTTACGTGCTGCCGCCGCCGCTACTTATCTCTTTTTTTTTTTTTTGGTTTTATCAGATGTCTCCGAAGTGACGAGCGAAATTCTGTCATATATATGTTTCTGGCAATGAACGGTGATGGTTAGCCTCACTTGATCAATCGCTCATTGCCAGAAATATGACAGAATTTTTGGTTTTATCATATATACTTCCCTCAAGTAATAGAAGATGACGTGAGAGAAAACGATTGAACCGGTACGTAAGGTAGCAATCGGCCACATGCCCGCGCGTGGCAGATGGATCGCCGCCGCCAGCCATAGTTACTTGGTCCAAACCACAGAATTGTGCAGGCAGGAGGCGTGGCTCTCAGCCTCTGTTTTTCTTAATTCTTACAAACTAGGCAGATTCCCCAAGTGTTGTTCCGGGAATTTAGAAAGTATTTTTCTTATAAATGTTAAATGAACAAATCCAAAAAAATATGAAACTGAATATATATAGCTAATGCTTGGTAAATTTCATTTTCATAATATTATGTACTAAATCTTATGACAAAAACGATGCACGGAAGCATGTAATATAAAGTGCTTGGATGGTGCATGAAAGCATGTAAAAACAACTTGCATGCTCGGTAGTTATGAAAGCATGCCCGATGAAAAAAAATTAATGGTCATTTTTGGTTCAGATTAGTTGATATGATGACGTGTGGTGTGGATAGCTATATGACCTTTGGTTCCTCGATGGCTGCAGGATTTATTTCGATATCTTTTCATTTATGGATGATATTTGTTGAGTTTAGTGGAAGGTGGATGACATGGCTTAAGGTAAGGGTAGAGAAATAAGTTAGTCGACTTTATATTTATAGGAGTTTAGGATATTGAGAAATGCTAGATGGACCCACAAATGTTGGTGAGCCAACTTCATTTTGGACTTTTGGCACCAACTCACATATCTTTGAAGGACCTATATTATTGCTTTATATCGACCTAAAAGAAACAAAATTTGTATGGAAAGTGCATGTATTGATTATATTGATAGGTCATTGTCTTTTTTATATGAAAACAAAAATCATGGTGTCAGGATAATTGCCGTGGCATTTGGTTTCTTCCGAAACTTGTTTACCTACATTTGAAGCCGTGAAAACATTTGGATTCTTCCGAAACTTGTTTACCTACATTTGAAGCCGTGAAAAACGGAACTAAATAAAGTAAGTATATTAGTGAACTATAACTACCTACGTATATTTCTTTGTTCTTTCGCGTAGCGAGCTGTGTCCTCCCATCGGTGCCGCGACGAATATTCGCACGTCAAACAAGCGACAATTCGTTTGTAGAAAGCAACACGGCGGCAATGTTCAAGCCCGTCAAACGGGCCAGGAAGCCGCGAGCCGCGAGGTGGTCAGGTCAGCGGTCAGCAGCCACTCGAATTCCATGAGCCCAGCCCAGTCAGATGGGTAGCGGCGAAAATTGACCAGAAATGGACCTAGGAATGCTCTCTGATATGGTGCTTGGAACTTGGTTAGGGCAGGTGCATTGTTATAAATTAGCAGTCTCATAGCTTGTCTCATACAGTGTCACGTAGGATTCTTGATGACGTGGAGGAAAGAGAAACTCAAGCCGTTACCTGGCAAAACAACGAGCTCATGTCCGTCATTTTCGCCGGATGAGACGATCTCCGTTCCATTGTACGCCGAAGTCGTTGTTTCGCTGGATTCGCTGCGGCGCCGCGCCAAATTCTTTTCTCGCGCCAAATTCTTCATCGCTCCAATTTCTGGCGCCAAATTCTTCTTCCTTGCGCCAATGCACTTTCTTTTCTTCATATCAAATTCATCTGCAGACTGCAACTTCCTCTTCCTATTTTCTGCTCGCAAACACAACCATCCTTCTCCGACGGGCGACGACGCTGCCCACGGAGACCGCACGCAGCAGTACAGCATATGGCGCCCCTACACGCTCCCAAAAATGGTGGTCGTCATCAGCGCCCGAACCTGCCGTGCCTCGCCCCGTTGGCCCAGGCCACGAGCATGTCCCTTGAACTTCCGTCGGCGGCACCGGCACCGGCAGCGGCAGCGGCGACAGCCACGATCCCAGCAGCGCAAGCCACTCCTAATTCATTCGGTACTTGCTCAACATGGCTACCGATCCCTCCTGTATTTGGGTCCAACTATTCTGCCCCCATGGTCCAAAACTCAGATCTGAGTGCCTCGAGCTGTTCGATGCAAGAGGAAAGGTACGTATAGCATACGATTGAAGTGTGTACTATTTAGAATTGGAGGGAGTAATTTGGACTCATTTTGAGTGATTAGCCTTTGGCATCTGTACTGATTGGAATCAGAGGGAGTTATTTAGATGCAATTTGAGAGAAAGAATGAATATTGCTTATTCCTTTCGGTGAAGGTTCAGACTAGTAATTTAGGACCATTACGTACTGAAATTTAGTTGGTTGCTTTTTTTAACTTGCTTACTAATTTATACGGATATCATATTGCAAGATTTTATTGTCTGGTGATACTACATTTAGTACATGGTAGTTCTTTGTCCCTTGCTACAAGAAACTGAATCAATTTTCACATATTTGCTTTTCTATGACTACTTGTTTTTTGATAGCATAAATGTATAACATATTCATTATTCTTCTCCAGTGACTTAGGTTCTTACCCACCTGGTGGTTTTCTAAATTTTATGCAACGTTATTCAAACTACCCAATTCAAGAAAATCGTCACCAAGTACCCATGTCGGGTAATTTTGTTTATGCAAGTAGCCATGCTGAATATGCTCCATTTGAGGCACAACCACAGATGGCTACAGCGAAGTCATCTCATTCAATGCCTGAACAAAATACTTCACATTCAGCACTTGGTTCCCGGACTGTTCCTATAGTGGACATTGATAACATTGATGCTAATGGAGGCAGTCCAAGCTTGTTTAGAAAAAATGACACCGAAAGAAGTAGGCCTGCAAATAAGAGGATGATATGGACACCTAGTGAAACCATGAGACTGGTAAAATTCCTATATATTCTGTAAATACGTGTCCATCTTTTCCACAATGTTTGTGCATATTTTAACCATCTTTGTTCACATGTAGGTTAGTGCTTGGTTGAAAAACTCAAACGATACAGTTAAAGGAAACTGGAAGAGAAATGATCAATATTGGGGATCAGTAACTCCCATGTTCAACAGTACGACTCCATGTGACAGAAAGAGAGAAATTAAGCAACTCAAGGAGCAATGGCACAGTGTGAACAAAAGTGTGAATTTGTTTGAAGGTTGTTTCACAAAAGCAGAGAGAGACTTCATGGCGGTGGGGAGTCTGATGAGCAGGTAATGGACCATGCCAAGGCTTTCTATGAGGAAGAGGCTGATAACGGCGAGTTTAAACTTGAAGCTTGTTAGAAGGTTCTTTGAGGTCAACCAAAGTGATGCATACAATGAGGACCTTAATGGATCTCACAAAAGAAAATATTCTGAGATAGAAAGTGTTGACCTGACAACCTCTTATAATGTGGTTACTGATCTACCGCGTCCAATGGGGTGTAGGAAAGCTAAGGAGGAACTCAAAATGAAAGGAAAGGGGAAGGTGTCTTCATCAATTATGGATGAGATTGACAAACTAAGAGAAGGTCAACAGAAATCTAAGGAAGATCGCATCGAGATACTGGACAGAACCAACAAATTATCGCTGACAAGAAGGAATCAGCAAGGCTAAACCACCTTGCAGCCCAGGAGAACAAGGAGGAAAAATTACTTGAAAAAGAAGGAAAAAAACATGATAAGGAATCCAAATTGCTGGAGACATATAAAGCCCTTCTGATGACCGACACAAGTCAGATATGTGAGGACATGAGAACTGAGCATATGCTAGCTCTTAAGGGTTCGAGAGAGATGATTTTTCCCAGCCGTGCTTCTGGACAGGAGTAGGTATGTCTTCCAGATTTTTATTGTCAGATATACTTACCGATTTTCAGGTTGTTTTGAGTATATTAATAACGTACAGTATAATGCCACTATTTTTAGGTTATTTGAGATCGTTGGTCCTGCATTGCTAGTACCTTGGAGGCCTTGTTTACTGAAGATTTTTAATGTCTTGATAGGATATTTGAGAACGTTTTTATATTTGTTATTTATGAAACCTGATCTAGTCGTCATGCCATTCCAATGAACAAAAATATTTGGTTTAATTTCTGTTTGTGCTATCCAATTGGTTTCGTCCAATGCAAGTTTAGTACAAATCAAGTCCAAGCCAGACTCTTCCTTCCCAAGATGAGCATGATCGTTTTGGCAGTTAGTTGGACTTGGACTTTGGCGTGTATATGTAGGACTCGAAATATATCTTTCAGTTATGCTCCGCAATATCTTTATGTTGTGCTGACACCCTATAAATCATCGAAATATTTGTTTATGCTGTCAAATCTTAATTATGTATACTCGCCTGGGCCACGAAAGAGTAGAAGGCCCAAGATATAGCCAACAAAAATATGTCGCATCAAGCAGGATCATCTGCCTCGGATGAATTCGATGATGATTCAGATGAGTCATTGCAATCATCAGACCTTGACAAGGAGTATGAAGATTTTATGGACGACCAAGAAGCCTTTGATTCAGCCGCTGCAAGTATCGTGGAAAAGTTGAAGGAGCAACATGAAGCAGAATCATCTCTGTAACACTTTGGTGTTAAGCATGCATAATCACTTGTATTCTTAAGCATAAGCATCATTGTATATGGCATTGATGAAAAGATTAATTGTTATTTTATATGAATGCTTGAATTATTCAAATTATGGTTGTATTTCACATGACTTGGATAAGTGGTATGAGTGTTTGGTATTTGATGACCTTTAAAGTAACCTAGACATGATTAGGACACCAAATGAATCTAGGTTTATGTTCATGGTTTTGGTTAATTAAACTTTGATGTCATGATTGACCAAGGTGGACCACGAAAGTGGTTTTGTTTGACTGATTTTAAAGTGGTAGTTAGAGTGTTCGCATGTGTATGCACCCTAAATAAAGTTTGTAGAGAATTTCATAAGGAACAAAAGTTGTTATTACCACTTTTTATGAAAATTCTTTGAAGATGTTCAAAAATATTAAAAAGGGCAGATTTGGGGGCTGTTTTTCCATTTTAGGGGATTTTAAAGGCATTTTCATTTGGATTTTTGTATTTCAAAATATATGCAGAATCTGGCTATACTTTGTATTGATGAAATGTTCTACTCTTCTAGAGCCATATTTTCTTCAATATAAGTTTTGGCTAATTCGGCTTGATTTGGGAGTTATAGGGCAGAAAATTTTGTATTAGAGGTCATGGAAATAGCATTTCAGTGACGGTTGGTCAAAGCCGTCAGGGAAATGGTCGGCCACCGCCCATCGCGCCCAGCCCGTGCGCTCCGCGTGGCGCGCGTACACCGGTGGTCCGAGGCGGCCGCGACCGTTCCGACCGCGTTAAAGCGAGTGCGAGCCGCTCCCTCCTTTCTGTCCCCCTCTCATTCTCTGCTCTCCCTGCCTCCTTTCCCCGCTCCACGAGCTCGTCGTCGCCGCCGCCGAACGCGCTGCCATTGCCGAGCCATCGCCAC
Organism: Bothriochloa decipiens; assembly: GCA_023333625.1. Classification (NCBI taxonomy): domain Eukaryota; kingdom Viridiplantae; phylum Streptophyta; class Magnoliopsida; order Poales; family Poaceae; genus Bothriochloa; species Bothriochloa decipiens. Next base: position 46,511,245 of record CM041637.1, on the reverse strand, counting down.
CGCTCATTTTATTCCCCGAGCGCGCCACTAGACTCGCCTCGACGTGAGCTTGCTCGTGCGCCCCCTAGCAGCCGTCCTCGCCGAGGGTAAGACCCCCAATCGAGAGCTTCTTCCCCGCGGCCGGTGAGCCGGTGACCGCCGCCGCCGCATTTCGGTCGATTCGGCCGTCCTCTTCTCTCTCTGACGTGAGCTTTAGCTATGCCTTTCCGTGTAGAAGCCGTAACCCTAGTCCATGAAGCCAGTGCGGGTCGTTCCTCGCCGGATTTCGACCGCGCCGTCGGTCGGGAAGCCGTCGTCCGCCCTGTGCACACGGCCGAGCCGCCACGGCCCCGCTCCGACCGCGCTAGGACCTCGAATCGATGCGCCTAGACTCACTCGTGCCATCCCTCAGTTCAATTTGGTCGGGGAGCCACACCAACGGCTGGCGAAGCCGCGCCGACGCCGTCGACCTACCCTAACCGCCTGCAAGGACCTCGTCCTTGAATACGACAAAAGCTAGGGTGCTTCGTGCATGTCTGCCAGACACAGGGAATTTTTTTATCGGGCTTAGTGGATTTCTGGTAAACCCAGGGTCTCTGGTGCAAAAGCGTTTTCCTTTTTCTTTTAAAGAAACTGATTCCAGATTTTTGTTAAATCTTTGAAAAATCATAACTTCTTCATTTTTCATCCAAATGAGTTAGTTCAACTTGTAATATTTTTCTTATGAGAAGATCTATGCATAAAAAATATGAAATATAAAATTTGTGATACTTTTCTGTGTAGATTTATTTATCTCTATTAATTGCTTTTATCTTAGAAAATACATAAGTAATTCTTTGTTGCTCAGAAAAATGTGAGACTAAGTTTTTTAGTCTTCTTATGTCATGCTCTATCTATAAAAAATATTGTGAGGCTATGTCCTGTGAAAAGTTTGCTCTGTCTAGTTATGGTGCCTATTTCTATTAGATGATAAATAATTTATAATAAATAATATATAAGGAATTTGTGCATGAAACTTTTTGGAGGATATTTTTATGTCAATCTAAAGCTAAGAATATTCTGAGATCTAATGTTTGACATTTTTCTATATACAAAGTATTTTATGCCCAGTGAATTATGCTACCTTGTCATTTTTGTGTAGGATAAAGTACTTATTGTTTTGACCTAAAATTTTTATGGTAGTCTACATTAGACATGTTTAAGCTCCTGTAATTTTTACAGAATTTTTTGAGTAGTGTAAGGTCATATTGTAGTTCTACCCTGATTTCTTTTAATAAGTAATAATGCTTTAAAGCTATCATTTCATGTGTGTAAAAATACTTTTTATGATATTTGTGATGTGTGTGATCTGTTGTTGGTTTTTGTTCAGTAGATGCTAGAGTGAGAAATGATAGTAGTTTATAATTCCTTATAGTGTGAGGCTGGTTTGTAGAAGAGAATGCAAATGACATGTGCTTATCTTACATGTTTCAAAATCATATCATTTATCTTTAACTGAGCATTCATTCACCATTAGCATGAGCCTTGTATTCTATGTATATATGGTATTCATATGCACTATGCATCATACAGGATCGTCAGAGTTCGAAACGGTAGTTCCCGGAGCACCAGAAGAGGAAGGCCAGCAGGAAGCTCTGGTGCGAGAGATAGCAGCAGAAGAGGATCCCAAAGCTAATCTTCCCGAGTGTCCTGACCACCAGCCAAGCTCGTTCCTGAAAGGCAAGCCCCGGAGTATTCTCCCTGTGGTTTGCAAAATATCTAACTTGAGTCCTTTACTTGTTTGATGCATTAAGTTATAGGCGTTGTTTTATACCGTTATTGCATTACTTATATTCCTTGCCATTGTTATACTTCAACCCTGCTAGGTTCAAGTACGATTATCTACTTAGCCCTGCTTTAACTAGATCGGTAGAAGTCGGGTGATTTTCTATCATCCGTGAGTTATAGGTGGTTACTCGGAATGGTTGAATACATTGTTATCTTAGATAACTATGTGGAGATAATAAATCAAGACGGACAGGATTGGTGTTGAGACTGAACTGAAGGTTCGGTGAGGTTATCCCATCTGTGTCAAACTAGGACCCCGTCCGTTGGACGTCCTCAAGTCATATTGAATTTATGCCTCACATTTAGCTGGAAGGATAAGTCGTTCCGACCGCGAAGCCTGGGTTTGGTTTGGGCCGGGAGTTGACCTGCTGTATGTATCGTATTGGAGAAGATGGGAGACCACGGGTTACGCGGAGAGTAAGTCCGAGGTCAGGGTCACCCTGAATAAGGCAGCTGGGCGGTTCCCGGATACGATGGTACCTGTTGATCTCGCTATTTTTTCGAATTGAACTTTCGGTGATCTGTAGCTTACCGTGGATGGTGAGTGTGGTTTGTGTGAGGAATACCCGCCAGCTGGTTAGTAATCGATTATAATCGCCATCGTTCCTGGACAGTGAACACTTGACTTGAGCAGCGGCATCGTAGTAAGAACTTGAACAAGAGATGAGATGGTTGAGCTGTTGAGATTGAAAGATACTCAACCGAAATTGGTTACTATTCTTGTTGAATAATCATTGCCATGCTTGTTTAGTACAGGTGCTAATTTATTATGATAAGGTTAATCAGATTAAAATATATTGTTAGAAGGTTCTTATTAATTGTTTCTTTAATGCCAGCTTTTTCGTAATTAAATGAGTCAGCTATTCCTCTTATATAGCCTTGCATGCTCTTTGGAATTAATTTATTTTTAGTTTACGACGGGTAAGTCTAGCTGAGTATATTCTCGTACTCAGGGTTTTATTTCTCATGTTGTTGCAGATGGTGAGATGTTTTATAGCTATTGTCAGCACTGCTTCTATCCCTCCTTGGGAGATGACTAGACCTTGGGCATGGTCGCTCTACTCTACCTTATGCTTTTGTTAGATATTGACCGAGGACCTGGCACAGTATTTGAACTGGTGTGTGTGTATTTGAACTTAATCGCTTCCGCTATTTTGAAATTTGAACTAGGTTTGTAATAATTTTATTCGTACTCTGATGGTGTAAAACTATGTGCGAACTATGTACGTTGTGAATGGTGAACGCTAAACTCATTACGATCTTGGTCGTGCTGGAAATGCTTGAAATCCTTTGAGATTTCGGTATGAGTACCGGGTTTATTAGGTCTCAATCATATAGTTTGCTGTCTTAATGGCGAATTATGTGCTTGTGCGCTAATAAATTGGTCGGTTCTGTTACAATCTCGTCGTCGAAGCAGACCCAGGTTGTACATATTGACGGATCATGAACATGCCCATGAGGAGCTTGTGTCCCAGTACTTCTCAGAGTCCCCTGTGTACACGGACTTAATGTTTCGCACAAGATTTCGGATGTCACAGCCACTCTTTCTAAAGATCGTGACTGCCCTAGGTGCATGGTCTCCATATTTTACTCAAAGGAAAGATGCAGTTAACCGAGAAGAACTCTCGCCACTGATCAAGTGTACAGCAGCAATGCATATGTTAGCATACAGCACCCCTGCAGATTCACTAGATGAGAACCTGAAGATTGGCAAAAGTACGACACTGGAGTGGCTTAGGAAAGTTTGCTCGAGGAGTGATTGAAATATTTGGAGCAGAGTTTCTACGCCCGCCTATAGTTGACGAAACAGAGCGCATACTACGATTCAACGAGGCTCGTGGCTTCCTAGGTATGCTAGGAAGCATTGATTGTATGCACTGGGAGTGGAAAAATTATCCGGTTGCGTGAAGAGGATAATACACCAGTGGTCACAAGCATGCTCCTACTATGATTCTTGAAGCTGTTACTACATATGATCTTCGTATATGGCATAGTTACTTTGGTGTTGCCGGTTCTGACAATGACATCAATGTACTGAACCATTCGCCTTTGTTCATACAAGCATTGAAAGGTGAAGCACCTCAAGTGCATTTTTCTGTCAACGGAAAGCAATATAATAATGGTTACTATCTCGCAAACGGAATATATCCACAGTGGGCTGCCTTTGTGAAGTCAATAACAGCCCCCCAAACTGACAAGGACACAGTTTATGCACAAGCTCAAGAAGCTGCGAGGAAAGATATCGAGCGTACATTTGGGGTGTTGCAATCTCGATTTAACATTGTTAATTGTCCAGCACGTAAGTGGAAAAGGGTAGATCTTGGTCAAATCATGCAAGCTTGTATTATTCTTCACAATATGATTATTGAAGACCAAAGACAGCCAGGTGCAATGTCTTTTGATTTGAATTCAACTCCAGGATTATCATATGCTCTAGCACCAGAAGCTCGTTTAGGGAACAACATGTGCTTTTCTAGAGTACTACAAAGAAATGCTGCAATCCGTGATCGAGGGACACATACCCAACTTAGGAATGACTTAGTTGAACATATCGCGCAGCGTCGTCTTCAGAATAGGCACCATAGCTAAACTTTGATTTATGCATTTTTTTAATGTGTACCAAGTGCTTTGCAATAAATATCGTCCCACTTTGTTATCTCTTGCATAATTTTGCACTATCATATGAATAGCATATTTTATATTATTATATGGTAATGTCTACGCGGCTCAAAGACATAAATAAGCTACATAGTTATGGTTATACATGATCTTATCATTTATTTGATCCATGCATAATTTTAGGAATTATATGTTACAATCAGACAATTTAAAAGACAGCCCATTGCATAGGTTATTGGTTAGGTCGTCACGTGACAATTTATGAGACCGTTTATTAGACGGCACCAATGTACATGCCCTTATCTGTCACGGCTTATAACGGTATAGGCGGCAGATATAAAATATGTTCTCAGGAGGGAGAAAAAAATCGTGAAAAGTAGTTTCCGCTTATATATTCCAATTGAAAAAAACCTTGTCCATTGGAACAAACTTCTGCTCAATAGTCTGAGCACTCTGGCTTTGCTTGCAACCGAAATGGCAAAGCACCGAAATAGCAAAGCAAGCTGTCTTTCCCATGGTTGCACCGGCATTGGTTCTTGTGTAGCACTTGCAACCATAGTATATTCCTGCAGGTCCTTGTGTACCAGCACGATGTCTGTTATTACAGTCCATTTATGCATTGAACTGAATAAGTACTAGGCACGGTACAGGTGTACAATCCATCGGCGCGTGTCCTACGGCGTGTACGGCGACAACCTGCCGTCGGCGAGCGACGTGGTGCAGCTGTACAAGGCCAACGGACGGCATCGATCGACTCCATGCGCATCTACTCCCCGGACACTGACGACCCTCCGGGCGCTGATGAGCGGCTAGGACATCACCGTTACCGTGAGCGTCCCCAACGCGGACGTCGGCGCCATCTCGCCTCGCACCCGGCACCCCTCGGCCGCCGCCGCCTGGGTCCACAGCTATACGTTCTGGCTTTCCCGGCCGTCCAGTTCCACTACGTCGCCGTCCTCGGGTGCAGGACGGTAACAGCGCCTACCAGAACCTGTTCGATGCGATGGTCGACGGCTACTCGATCGGCGCTGGAGAACGCCGGAGCCGGGAACGTCACCGTCCCGTGTCGAGACCGGGTGGCCGATGGCCGGGAGCAACGCGGCTAACACGAGCAACTCGCAAATCTACAGCCAGAACCTGATCATGAACCACGACGTCGGAAAGGGCACGCCGAAGCGCCCCGGGGGCATTGACGGAGGACCAGAAGCTTGGAGACGACGAGACACGGCGGCACTTCGTGTCGTTATTCAACAAGAACAGATCGCTCGCGTACCCCATCGTCGATTTCGTCAATCCATCCACAAAAGGGCCAATCTCGTTTGGTGTTCCACAAAATGCATCGCGTCGTCTTGCCCGTGTTGGTGATTGATCATTGTTGTGCACTTTGTGGAGATTGCTGCAATGGGATGTTTTCTTTCTGCATGACTGCATTTCCCTTTTCAGTTTCAAAGAAGGGAATTTTCCCGCGTGTTAAACTTGCAGTGTTTCTTATAAAACAGTGGTTGTCCAAATAAGAAAAAAAAGGTCAATGGTGGCCTATATGCTTTTCAGAAAAGGAAATCATTATGCATGAGACAGCAATATTGTATCCATTTCCCGCAAAAGAAAACCAACATCGAAGGAGCTTGAGTCCAGACCTATCCCGTCCCTCCTAAAATGAGTACACATCTCATAGTTTAGAATTATAATCAAAATGTGAAATGTGTCCTATGTGTATTTATTTTGAGATAGAATGAGTACTGTAAAAATTATTAGAACATTTGATTTGATTATAGCCCATCCAACCATTTGATTATAGTCCGTTGTGAGCGATTGTAGTCCAAGTCATCGGTGAGGAGCTCGTACTAATCCGCCAAATCAAAGCAACCACCCAACTTGTTATAGGCAGTGGTGGAGCCAGGATTTGCTAAAGACTAGGGCCTCTCTAGATAGGGCTACCTATAATTTTTTAATTGATACGATGATTAAACCACATTGTTGGGTCGAAATCACACACAGACAAGTAGGGTGATAACAATATGCTGGTCGCGATTGTATTTCATTCTATCCTAAAAAGTTACATCCCAGGGGGTATTTATAGACCCCCTTGAGTTCGTCATTCAAGAAATCTTACCAAATTAGCCATGGAACTTCCTACACATTTAGCTAGAAAGCACATCGGCGAAGTGGTGAAACACACTTCGCCCCTCTCCTTTTGTCTTCTTAAGCAACTTTGGACTTGATCATAATTTCTCGACTTAACTGAAAACCTCACAGACTCTTCATGCGAAGCCTCCACGTTGGCTTCGCTGGTCGTCAACAGCGTAGCGAAGTCATCTTCGCCGGGTAACCTGAAACATGTAAAATCATATGTACAAAGTTTGATAGTCGCAGCGAAGTGTCCACGTCGTCTTCGCTGAGCCCCCAGATTGTAGCGAAGTCTTCTTCGCCATTTAATCTTAAAAAATGTGGAATTACATAAGCGGAATTGGGAATACGTGCAGCGAAGTATTTGTGTTAGCTTTGCTGCACATGTTAGTATCTCAAATGTTTGTAATGAAATATTTGATTCCAAAGTTTGGAAAGGGTGTTTATATGTCAAAGTTGTTCCCCAACAGCAGCCCCTCGCGGGCGAAGGCTTACTCCAAAGGTCTGAATCTCGCAAAGTTTATATGAAACTTTGCCTGACAAACGCCCTCCAAACTTTGGAGTTGGCCTGTTTAAATTTTGAATCTAACGGCTAGCTTTGACTGGTTGACCGGGCGCTGCCTATAAATAGCGAGGCACTCCCTCCCTGCGACTGCCGTTTTTAGAAGAGGGAAAGTTCTGCCAAAATTTTTTTGAGCTCTGAAGTTTGAGTTAACTTTTCCTGATGTTTTGCCGTTGTGTTCGCCTAGTCTTAAATCTTTGTTCAAAGTTTGTGTCACTTCTTCGCTAAGGTTTGTTCCTTTAACTTTTTTATTTTCGCGATTTTGTTGAATAGTGTTTCTAATCTTCGGTTTTTGTAGATGTCTTCACGAGATTTACAAGATCAGCTTCAGTCTCAGGAGAGTTCCAAGACCGAAGAAGATAAGGCTCAAATGGATTCTGACGAAGAGGGCCTAGACGGTGTTGACGCGTCAGTTGAGGACTTGGTGAAAGATGATGAAGGTTTTACCTTGACTTTTGGTAAAACTTTGTTTGAAAAGAGTCACCTTGATGAGATGGTGCGGTTGAAACTCGTTGATCGTGATCAAGTGAGGGTGCTTGACCCTTTGGAGACTAATCTGAAGCCGCATCTCGATGAGTGCATTGTTTATCGAATCTGTTCACTGCTGGTCTTCGCTTCCCTTGCCAGGACTTCATTGAGGATGTGTTGAAAGCTTTCAACATTCAAATACACCATCTGACTCCAAATGGTATAGTTAGGCTGGCTCAGTTTGTCTGGGCCATCAAATCTCAGGAGGCTAATGCTGACATTGCTGCGTTCTGTGAGCTTTTTGAAATGCACACCCAGTTCAAGGAATTTATGCTTGAAGGGCGAGTGATCACTAAGTATTTTGCTTATTCGAGTTTTAAGACGGCTCGCAATGCCGTTCAAGTTTCTCCAGCGACTAGGAACAAGTGGGGTACTGGGGATTGGTCTAGATATTGGTTTTATCATAAAGTGCCCATGGTTGAGGAGCGAGACCCTGTTACAAAAAGAATGATGAAGAAGTATCCGATGGCCGCCAAAATGGAAATTGAGAATTTTAAGCTATCTCCGTCTTTTCCTTCTTCCATGATCTTGAAGACTGTTATGAAGGCGTACAAGTGTACAGCTTCGCTACAATATGCTAGGGATCTGGTTGAGGAATATGCTGCTGCCAAAATTTGGCCATTGAAAAAAGGATGGTCCTTTCAGCATTTTTATCCTAAGAAAGTTCGAGGTATAAACTACAAGTACCCAGATAACGATTTTCATCGCCCGAGGACATTTTCTTCTGATGAAGAATTTGTGAAATCTTTGGAAAGCCAGGCAGAGGATTTGCTTGGCAAGTATGTGTTGAGCGAGAAAAATAATATTGATAAGATTCTTAGGAGTGATTATAGGCGCTTGAATAGAGTTTTTGAAATTGCTAATGTTGAATATGGTGAAAGGCCTCCTCCTGCCTATGCTCATGAAAAGAAGCAAAGTAAAAAGGAGACTGCTATCCAGACTAAGGAGAAGAAGCGCAAGTCTAGCGTTTCTAGCAAAGTTGTTGCTAAGAAGTTGAAGAAAAATCAAAGTCCTTCTGTTTTGTTGGATGCTGAGGAGATTGATGCTGTGCTTGAACGGAGTTTGGACATAGAGGGGAATTTGGTTTCTGATGTCGATGCTGGTGGTGAAGCGTTGTTGAGGTTGTCAAAGGTGATGGCGGTGGTGATGATGTTGGTTTTCCTATTTCTCAAGATGTTGAGGGTGAGGTGAGAAAAATTTGTATGACTTTCTCTTCTAGTGGTTTGGCTCCACTATTACTTACTCCACTTAACAGAAACTTACAGAATTTGTAAGTTCGTGGTGCTTCTGCCGGTGGTTCCGGCGAAGTTGGTGTAGGAGCAAGCTTGGTCTCTGGGGGAGAGACTCAAGTTAGGGATTTTCAGGAAGTTGGTGGATCGACTTTCGCCGAGGCCTGATGCTGAGGCCCCTTTTGCTGGGCCACATGAAGAAAATGTTGATGCTGGAAAAACCACTTCGGTTTACCTCCCACTTGCAGGTGAGATTGGCGGAGTTGGTGTCAAGAATATGTCGAAGGGAACTGGAGGCTTCAGAGTTTGCACTCTTGACTTTGAGGATAGTGATGAGGAAGTTTTTGATGATGAAACTAACGATGATCGTTTGGCGCGCTTATCTAGTTCTAGTATTCATGTTGAAAGTGGGAAGAATGTTGAATGTAGTTTGGGTGAGCACGTTTCTACCGGTAAGTACTGTGACTTCGTGTTTCTTTTTGATTTGAATTATTCTGTTTTGTTAATTTTTGACATTTCTTGCAGAAGCTATCTTTCCTCATGCGTCGTCTTCTCCTCGGAAGAGTGTTGACTTGAGCAAATTTAACAGTCAAGAACCTGCTACTCCCGTTATCCCTGTTGCTGGCGAAGGAGAGATTTCTGATGCTCTTAAGCGTGGGTTGGTGTTTTGTCAAGCGAAGAGTTTAAGTCTTGATAGTTTCAAGTTCATTGGTATTAGGGCTGACAAACTTCAGATGACGCTTCGTACTTCTGAGGTTCAGTTGTCGAAGTGTATAGATGAGGCCTTTACTGTCCCTAATGCTGAGCTTGAGTTATCCAAGAAACCCTTACTCGAAGTTGCCGATGCAGGGTTATCGATGATGTATAAAGGTTCTATCTTAATGAGAGGATTGCGAATGGGTTTGGAGGAGGAGAAGAATTTTGCTCTTCACGAGCGTGACTATCAGGTTGAAATTGAAAATTTGAAGAAACAACTTGCCGAGAAAGAAAAGGAAAGAGCTGATGCCGTAGATGCTCATAATGTTTTGGAGGGCAAGTTTATCAGTGCTCTTGCTCGAGTTGAAGAAAAAGAGGATGATATCAGGAAGATTACGAAAGATAAGGAGAAGTTAAAGGAAGGCATGAGACGTATCGAGAAAAATTGCAGGAACAGGACATGTCTTTCTTTGACAACTGCAACCGGATTTGGGAGCTTTGTTTTGAGTGCTTTGAAAAGTTTGGAGCTCGCCCTGAGAAAAAATGTTGGAATTTTGGTGACCGCGATAGCTTCTTCAGTTGGCTTTGTCATCAATACGAAGATTTGTCTTGAGTTACTGAGACCACTGTTGATATTAGAGTGTACTACTCTGCTCGTGCTCTATTTCATTTGATGAAACAAAGTCAAGATCCTTTGTTTGCACAGCTCTGTGATGCCAACTATAGGTTTCCTTCTGTGAGTGAGCTTACCAATGTGACGAAGGCCACACAGGTTTTGTGCAACAAGTATCTTGAGCAGTATTGGAGGTCAGGTGGTCGGGCATATTGCTTTGACAAGGCTAGAGAGAAGTTACAGAGGGTAAATTTTGCACTTAATTGTTTTTGTTTTCTATTGTGTTTCCGTATTTAACTTTTCTTTTTCTTTTATGCCAGCAAATTGCAAAGGAGGCGGAGGATGATCGAAGGGAGGCGGAGGAAGCCACGAGGAAGGAGGCTAATGCTAAAGGTCGAAGCGATGCCGGGCCCAGCAATGTTAGTGGCGACCGTCCTTAGGCTTTAGCTGTTTTTTATTTTGTGAGATGAGAGGTTTTGAGAAACAATGGCTTTAAGTTATGGCTCTTGTAAGATGTACATTTGGAAACTGTTTGACTATTTGGCCGTCCTGCCCAGGTTCCTCCTGCTGGGCCTGCGCAGGACGTTGAAGACATCGTTCCGCTGTTAATGTGTAAAGATGACTTCATTTTCGAGCCTGCCGAGTTTTATGATTTTCGCGCGAAGTGTGGTGGCTGTGATGTCAATGATTTCCTTGCTCGTAAGTTTTGCTCTTGTTGGTTCAAACTTGAATTTTTTTGGTGATTCTGTCTTATAAATCTTTTATAGATGTGAATGAGCGATGTCATAACGTCCGTCCTCCTAATTGCCGTATTTTTGATTTTACGGGCTTTGCACAGGTAAACTTTTGACGTGAAAGGTTTACTTTTCTTCTTTGGTTGCTCTTGTTTTCTAACTTCTTCTTTTTATAGTCATCTGAATCAAGTACTTCACCGGCGAGTGTTTGTGAGGACTATTTACGCCGTGAAGTGAACGAAATTATAAATGAAGTTGTGAGCGATATACTTGGTGATGCTGCAGAGGTAGTTAGTTCTCAAGATGTCTAATTTTTGTAATCACATTTTTATAATTGGGTAAGTTGTATTGCAAAACATATTGTATTGCAAAGTTTGTGAGTTTTCCTTCGCCTGTATGACTGGGTACAGAATAATATGTGCTTTGCTTAAAAACATGCAATTGAGAACTTTACCTTAGCAAATTTTGAAGTGTTGTCCCTTCTTTTTCGTACGAAGTGGACACTTGTACTTTGCTTGGAAGCTTGAAGCGTTTTCTTCTTAGTGAAATGGAGTCGAAAAATTTGCCTTGGCAAATTTTGAAATGCCGTCCCTTCTTTTTCGTGCGAAGTGGATGCGTACACTTCCTTAGAAGCTAAAAACGTTTCTCCTTAGTGAAACAAATTCAAAAAATTTGCCTTAGAAAATTTTAAAACGTTGTCCCTTCTTTTTCATGCGAAGTGTACGCGTACGCTTCCTTAGAAGCTGAAAACGTTTCACCTTAGTGAAACAAAGACAAAAAATTTGCCTTACAAATTTTGAAATACCGTCCCTTTCTTTTCGTGCGTAGTGAACGCGTACGCTTCCTTAGAAGCTAAAAAGTTTCACCTTAGTGAAACGAAGTCAAAAAAATTGCCTTAGCAAATTTTGAAACGCCGTCCCTTCTTTTTCTTGCGAAGTGGACGCGTACGCTTCCTTAGAAGCTGAAAATATTTCACCTTAGTGAAACAAAGTCAAAAATTTTGCCTTAGCAAATTTTGAAACGTCGTCCCTTCTTTTTCGTGTGAAGTGGATGCGTACGCTTCCTTAGAAGCTGAAAATGTTTCACCTTAGTGAAACAAAGTCGAAAAATTTGTCTTACCAAATTTTGAAACGCCGTCCCTTCTTTTTTGTGCGAAGTGGACGCGTACGCTTCCTTAGAAGCTGAAAACATTTCACCTTAGTAAAACAAAGTCAAAAAAATTTTCTTAGCAAATTTTGAAACGCCGTCCCTTCTTTTTATGCGAAATGGACGCGTACACTTCCTTAGAAGCTGAAAATGTTTCACCTTAGTGAAACAAAGTCAAAAAATTTGCCATAGCAAATTTTGAGTTGGATAAGTTAGCATTTTTTAGATTTAATAAAATATTGATGCTAACTTAGTTTTGCAAAATTTATGCCGATATTAGAGTATATGTTGGATATACTCTTCGGCATTTGTATTTTTGGTTGTGCAATGTAGAGACATATCTTTGGGGATACTGCTTTCTCATTTATATTTCATGAGGTTTACAAAGAGACTGCCTCATTAAAAAACCACTCACCCTTCGAAGGGTTTCCCCTGAGTGGAAAAAGAGTGCAGCTCAGTTATTGTTTTAGGAATGTAAATTTGCTCAAAGAGAATTTCTACTTCTACTTCTGCTGAAAAGTAAACTAATCTTTGTAGTCTTGTTTATGGATAATACTTGCGGAGTGCTTCTATATTCTAAGTGTGACTGAGTTCCTCACCTTTCAGATTTGCTAGGTGATACGCACCTTCTTTATTTGTTCTTGTGACGATAAAAGGACCTTCCCACTTTTGTTGGAATTTTTCCACTGTGTCTTCGTCTCTTTTTCTTTTCAGGACAAAATCTCCTGATGCTAACTTTCTTGGCTTGACTTTTTTGTTGTACCACTTCTGTGTTTCAAGTTGGTACTTCTTGATATTTTCGAGTGCTTTATTTCTTTCTTCTTCGAGTAGATCTTTGCTTATTGCTTGGTCTTCTTTTGTGATCATTTGAATATTTGTTCTTGGACCTTCGTATTTTATTTCTTCGAGAGTCATTGCTTCATCTTCGTAAAGTAACTTAAATGGCAAAAAATCCATTGGCCTCGATTTTGAGGTGTTGTGAGACCAGATTACTCTTGGTAATTTGTCGACCCATTTTCCTTTCTTCAGGTCTGTTAAATACTTTGAAATTCCAGTGTAAATTATCCCATTTGCTCTTTCAGCTGCTCCGTTGGACTGTGGATGTCTTACTGATGCGAAGCAAAGTTTGATTCCCATTGAATGGCAGTAATCTCTGAAGTCTTCGCTGTCAAAATGGGTTCCATTGTCTATGATGATGTGTCTTGGCACCCCGAATCTGCATATGATGTTTTGCCATAGGGATTTTTTCATTGTATGGGAAGACATATTTGTGAATGGCTTCGCCTTAATCCACTTGGTGAAGTATTCAACTACAACTATTGCGTATTGGTAGTTGCCTTGAGCCGGAGGTAACTTTCCAACTATGTCGATTCCCCATCTTGCAAGTGGCCAAGTTGGTTCAATTGGTTGTAGGTTTGTTCCAGGAGCATTGACTTTACTTCCTGCCATTTAGCAATTGTGACAAGTCCAAATGATTTGTTTGCTATCACATTGGGCAGTTGGCCAGAAAAATCCTTGTCTGAAGGCTTTCCCGACTATTGATCTAGCCCCTGCGTGACATCCGTAGATTCCCTCATGTATTTCTTTCAACGGGTTTTTTCCATCTTCTCTTGAGATGCACTTTAGTAGTGGTTGGCAAACTCCTTCCTTGTACAATTCTTCATTGATAATTTTGTAGCTTCTGGTCTTTTGTTTCATTCTTACTTCGTCAATTTCATTTTCTGGTTCATAAAATCCTTTGAGGAATGCCATAATTGGAGCTCTCCAGTCTTCGCCTTCTATGATGTGTACTTCTTTTGATTGTTCAACTTTTGTTTTCGTTGAGTCTTCGGTGATAGTTTGGAAGAATACTTCTGGTGGTAACTCTAACTTTTGGGCGACGGCTTTTGCAATTTCGTCTGCATCTGTATTGTCATTTCTTGAGATACTTTTCACTGTGAATCCTGCGAAGTAGTTTTCTTGGTCCCTTAATAGCTGGAGATAGTTTGCTAGTTCTGGATCTCTTGCTTTGTAATTTTTCTCTATATGCCCAGCTATTACTTGAGAATCTGTCTTGACTATTAGCTTCTAGATTCCCATAGCTCTTGCTTTGGGAAGTCCCAATAATACTGCCTCATATTCTGCAATGTTGTTGGTGCATTGAAAGTCTAGTCTTGCTGCGTATTTGAGTTTGATTCCAGAAGGTGAGGTTATGACTGCTGCTGCTCCTACGCCAGCGAAGCCCCAGGCACCATCACAGTAGATTATCCATTCTGGTTGCTCCATACTTTCTTGATTGTACTTTAAAGGTGTCCAATCAGCTACGAAGTCGGCCAACACTTGAGATTTGATTGCTGTTCTTTTCTCAAACTTGATGAAGTATTGGGACAGTTCTGCGGCCCATTTTTCCAGTCTCCCTGAGGACTTGCAGCCTTGTAGCACTTCTTTGAGGGGTTGATTTGTTGGCACTCTTATTTTGTGTGCTTGGAAGTAGTGTTTCAACTTTCTGGATGCCATAAGTACTACGTATGCGATTTTCTCGATTTTTGAATAGAAAATTTTTGATCCATACAAAGCTTCGGATGCGAAGTATACTGGAATTTGTCTTGTTGAGTGCTCATTTTCTTTTTCTTGTATCAGTACTGCGCTAACTGTACTTTCATTTGCTGATACATATAGTAGCAGATCTGCCATCAGGTCAGGTGTTGCCAAGGTTGTGGGATTGGATAGATGCTTTTTTATTTCTTCAAAAGCTTCTTGTTGTGCTTGACCCGAGCTGAATTTTTTCTTTTTCCCTTTCAGTGATTGAAATATCGGGAGGCTTCGCTCAGTTGATTTGGATATGAATCTGTTTAGCGAAGCTAATCTTCCTATCAGCTTTTGGACGTCCTTGATATTTCTTGGCACTTGCATGTTCAGTATTGCATTTACCTTCTCTAGATTCGGGTCGATTCCTTTTGTGGATACGATGCACCCTAAAATTTTGCCTGTTTGTACTCCAAATGTGCATTTTTCTGGGTTCAACTTTAAGTTTGTTTTTCTGAGATTTGAGAAGGTTTCTTGTAGGTCTTCGCATGGTCTTCTCTTTTCTTGCTCTTGACTACCAGGTCATCAACAGATTTCTTGGTATTTGATCTTTGAGAACTGTGGATGTCATTCTGATGAAAGTTGTTCCTGCATTACGAAGTCCCTCAGCCATTCTTTGGAAACAGTAAGTTCCAAATGGTATGATAAAACTTGTGTACTCTTCATCTTTTTTTTCATCCAGGTCTGATGATAGCCTGAATAGCAGTCGAGGAAACTGAGCATTTCACTTCCTGCTGCCTGATCTACCAAAATGTCTATTCTTGGTAGTGGAAAGTTGTCTTTCGGGCATGCCTTATTGAGATCTGTAAAGTCTATGCCCATTCTCCACTTTTTGTTTTTCTTCTGCACTATGACTATGTTTGCGAGCCAAGTTGTAAATTAGACTTCTCTTATGACTTTTGCATCTAGCAATCTTTGGACTTTGGCTTTTGCAGCTTGTGTTCTGTCTTCCGATAACTTTTTGAGTTTTTGCTTTTTTGGCCTGAAGTTTGGGTCGATGTTTAACTTGTGTTCTATGACATCCCTGCTTACTCCTCCTAAGTCTTGTGCAGACCAGGCAAAGATATCTTTGTTACTTCGCAGGACTTGTATTATCTTTTCTTCTTCTTTTTTCGATAGATTTGTGCCGATGATAACTTGTCTTTCTGGCACCATTGGGTCAATTGATACTTTATTTGTATCTTTGCAAGGCTTCGCTTTTTCTTGTGTCTTTGCGTTTTTAATTTCAAGCTCATCATCTTCTTCCTCTTGTATCACGTGGATGTTTTTGAAGGCTGGGCTTGCATCTCTTTCTATGTTTCTTGCCTCTGTTTGATCGCTGAAGACGGTTATGATGCCATTGACTGCTGGCATCTTCATGCATAAGTATGGGTAACTTACTATGTGTGGCAGAACCTCCTAAATCATATGGCCCACACGCATGATTATTGTCTAAACAGACTCCAAATAACCATGATTGCGTTCCATACGACTTAAAAAGTCTGTCGGGTAAATCCCGAATCATCCACGATTCTCCGAGCAGGATCAATCATTGTAGAGAGACATTGCAGTATTACAACAGTTTCATATAAATAAAATACCACGGAGTAAAACAGCGGAAGACTTACAATAACATACATTTACAAACTCTGAGTTTCAAATATTTACAAGAATAGGTTTAAGTTATACAAACCATAATAGTAGTGGAGTAGCAGTAGATTACAATATTACACAAAAGCTCTGCCCAAGAGCTTAATATCTTTATTCATCGTCGCTTTCCTCGACGACTGTCATGCAGCAGGATGCATAACACTCCTGCCCATGAAGCTCACCTGCAACAGGGGTTCAACAAACCCTGAGTACAACAGTACTCAACAAGACTGACCCGACGAAAGAGAAGGGTAGAGACTCAAGATATGCAGTCTAGAGGGACAAGGTAAGGCTTGTAAGAGATAAGAAATTTTGCAGAAAAGCTTTACAGAAAGAGAAGTTGCTGGGACTATCTCCCATTATCAACCAACTCCATTATTAACCTTAATCTTTGTTCAAGTTGTTACTACGATGATGAACAACGATCGAGTCTTCTTCTCCGAGAAGCAACGGCGATTCGAATCCATTTTCATACCCAGCTGGGACCTAGGCGACTGAGCATACCGGAGACTTAACTCCGAAGCACCCCAGATACACCGATATACCGGGATAACAACCTCAGCCGTATATCACCACATGATACACGTGAGCTCTGCGGCCCAGCGTACCGAGATACATGGGAACTTAAACCCCACAGTAAAACACACTATGACAGCAGATGGGATTCTCTGACCCCACGCTAGGTCACTCCATGGCATACACGGCTCCAACCATCCGTATACCACTTCATGCATGTGGATTTCTAAATTCTCGATATCATCCAGTTCACCAACGGACGGGACCTAGGGCATCAACAGACGAGAACACTACAGAGGGACTCCATTCCCAGTGCAAGTTCGCCGTCCGGACTCAATTTATTATTATCATCAAGATTTCAACAGAAAAACCAATCTCATCTTTTTCATTCTTTTGCCTTTGAACAATTAAATAAATAAGCAGGGCTAAGCATTACTACTCATCTTCAAAGTAGGTAACAAGGATTAAGGAAATAAGACAGGTAATGCATTTTGTGGGTTTTCACTCAACTCCTACTACTTAATGCAACATTTCAGAGCTGAAGCGGTAAAACTTTTATAAATAGAATAGGGTTTAAATGTATCCGGGGCTTGCCTTGATGTTCGGGGTAGATGGTCTCGAACTCTGGATCAACTCCCGATTCTTGAATTTGCTCGTCCTTCGAATCTGAGTGATACGTTAACTCTCCGTTAACGGAAACTATTCGAGAGTTAATATGCTTTACATGATGGAATAGTAAACATGATGCTCGATGAGTGTATGATTAGGTTAAGGGGTTGATAAATTATTTAACAGCATTAAATAAAGACATAAAAATTGAAGTTATCAAATTAATCTCAAAATTTTATTCTAGAAAGCTCTTAGCCTAACTAAATGGCAAAACAAATTTCAGAATTAAAAGCCAATTATTTTAATTATTAAAAATCACTGAAGGTCCATTTTTCAATTAAAAGGGCTAATTTTAACATATACAAAATGTACTCAATTTTGGCATTTCATATTTTTCCTATGTAGATGACATCATAAGGAACACTCACAAAAATTTTCAGAATTTTTGGAGCTATATATGAATTACTATGAATTTTCAAAGAAAATAGCATTTAAATCATTTTCTGAAAATGGAAAAAGATAAATCGGCACAGTAACCCCGCGCTGACCAATGGCGGCGCGGTGGTTGACCGCCGATTCCTCGCCGTCGGTGTGATTTCCGGTGACATATTCTGATCCATCAGACTCAGCACAACACGTGGAGTCCAACGAGCTAGCTAACGACGCTCGAGGGTTCGCAGGCTAAAGCATGCCGGGCTAACTCACGGACGGGCTATGACAGCTCGAAGCCAAGGCCTGCTCGAGGATCTATCGGTCGGTTAGGTACTGTACATTCGAGGGTACAATTCGGGCATCCTCTCGAAGACTGAACTTCGCTCGAGCGAATGGACCAGCCTCGAAGACGAGACTTCCCCCAGCGAACGAGCCTCCCCTCGAGGACGGAACTCCGCCCGACGAACGAGCCTCCCCTCGAGACCAGTACACCCCTCGACTCGAACCCTTCGAGAACAGTACAACCCTCGACTACCCCTCGAGAACAGCGCACCCCTCGACTCGACACCCTCGAGAACAGTGCACCCTTCGACTCGACACCTTCGAGAACAGTGCACCCCTCGACTCGACACCTTTGAGAACAGTGCACCCCTCGACTCGACACCTTCGAGAACAGTGCACCCCTCGACTCGATCCCTCGATTCGAGCCCGCACCTCGACCGTCACCCCCTCGACTTCGTCGGCCGAGCCCTCGAGCAAGACTCCGACGACTTCGAACTACACTACAACAACTCCCGATGCGAGATGGATGAAATTGATAATACGAATAGACGCAGGAGCTCACCACGGCGCTGATGCGCACGTTAGTAGAGGTCCGGAGTGGCTGGGTTGAGCTGCGGTCGATGGCGGTGATGGCGGCGGCGGCGCTCCGATGGCACAACGACGTCACGGTGACCTCCGGTAATGCGCTGCTCAAACCAAGGTGCACATCAGACGCAGGATAACACGGAGAGCACGATTAAGGGGTCGAAGATAAAATATTTTCACCTCCGGCGACAGCAAACGGCGGAGATGGCGGCGGCGGCGCGACTGACTGGCCGTGGGGAAGAAGACTGCGTGCAGGCAGCTCGGGCGATGAAAGAAAACACGGACTGGCCCAAAAGGACCGTGAGGAAGTTGCGGAACTTTGGGCGAGAGCAATTGGACAGAGGTTGAGCGTCGACGGCGAATTTCGGCGGCGGAGGGAGATCGTCGGCGACGGTGGTGGGAGGAAGAAAGAAAAAGAACGGCGTCGTCCGATCGATATTTATAGCTCGGAGCCGATGAAGGAGCAGGTGACACGACGACGGTGAACCTTCGCGCGTCTGTGAGCGCGCGGGCGGCCGAGAAGGTGCGGCGGTGGACGGCGGCGCGCGATGAGAAGCCGGCCATGGCGTTCGCCGATAGGGTTAGGTGCTGTTCAAGTTATTTACAGAATTGCCACTGGGTTTAAAATAAAAATTACTCCAAAATTTGTATAAGAACTTGAAAATCTCCAAAAATATAATTTGCATAACTTTTCAAGAGCTACACTTTTCCTTTAATGGGCATCTTCAAATTCTGTTTAGATTTTAAAATTTGAATTCAGATTTGAAAAGGGGATTAACCCTAGAAATAAACTTTTGAAATTACTTTTGATTTTTCAATAAAACTTGAAAATCTTCAAAATTATGAAATGTTGAGTTTGTCAAACCAAACATTTTTCATGTACAAAGTTTTCTCAAATTATGCATAATTTTTGAATTATGGTTTTAAAATCAAAAGGGGATAATTGCTAGAAACTGTATTTTCAAATTAATTTGAAATTCCTTTTGGAAACTTGAAAAACTTTCTATACCAACTTTGTAGCTCTTGTCAATATCTACAAACTATCTTTTTAGAGTATCTCCAAATTCCTTATAGAATTTGAATTAGAGAAAAGGGGATAAAATTAGGGTTGGAAATAAAGGGTTTTTGAAATGGAGTTTAAACTCAATTGGGTTTCTAACTTAATTGGTTGGTTATTAGTGATCACAAACATCATCCAAGGACATTTTTAGGTCATTGACCCAATGACACCCTTGGTTGACCAAGTTGACTTTTGAAAAACCCTTTTATAGCACTTCCAATTTGAAATTAAATTTGAATTGCCAGGCTGATAAATAAGCTTTGGAATCCAAATTAAATTTCAAATATGGAAATCATTTTTAGGGTTGGACTTAGATTTATACACTATGCTTGATACTAGTGTAAACACAGTTTACATCTCAAGTACATAGAGTATAAACTAAGTATTTGCAGTGACATTCTAAAATAGGATTTTATCATTTCATGTGACAAGTCATTCCAGGAACTCAATCAACCTATGAATTATAAACTTGTTTTAGGTAATGCATATTAAGGTTGACCTAAACATGGATGCTTTGCAGTGCATATGATGGCATGGCAGGTTTTAGTTAATATAACACCAGAGGTGTTACACTATGGCTTCGAAAGCATTTAGACTTTCCCTTCCAAAGATTGCATTGTATTGGTCGTGCATTTCAATAAAATCGAATGTTATTTGCTCTGTTCTCGCATTATTCACTATCCCGAATGAGACTGGCAGGACGATTCTGCCAATAGAGTTTATTTTCTTTCCGCCGAAGCCAACTAATGTGTGCTCGGCTCTTCCCAAAGTTTTTCTATCAACTTGCATTGCATCTAAAGTCTTGTGAATATGATATTTGCTGAGCTGCCACCATCTATTAAAATTTTTA
Organism: Bothriochloa decipiens; assembly: GCA_023333625.1. Classification (NCBI taxonomy): domain Eukaryota; kingdom Viridiplantae; phylum Streptophyta; class Magnoliopsida; order Poales; family Poaceae; genus Bothriochloa; species Bothriochloa decipiens. The sequence goes on along the minus strand of CM041637.1, from coordinate 46,490,657 downwards.
TCACTGCCCAACCTTTGATGTTTGCTTCTATGACCATTGTGTCCATATGAGGGTAATCTTTGAGTTTGAGATCTTGTTCTGAGAATGTGATTGGCATGTGGGACCATCTTATTTTCTTATGGACCTTCGACTACTATGGAGTTTACTCTTCTAAAATAATTTCTTCTTTCATTTCTTCTATCGAGCTCCATGCTATTTCCTTCAAAAATTATCATAATTCTGCCTTTGCTTGGGATGATTGCATTCCCGTTGCTTGTTGACGCTTCGGGCGTGTTGTTGTTGTATTGGATTTGGTGGTTGCTGTTTGCTACTGAACTTTTAGGGTGGAAATTTTACTGCTGACTTAGGGCCCATTGATTTTGTAGGCACACTGCTAGCGGTTGGCAATTATAGATTGGCGGAGGTGGTGGCAACATGTGCTGAGGGTAGGTTATTGGCAAGTAACTTGTTCTTTGGGGAGCCAGATGATTGACAACCTTTAGCTACGAAGTTGCTCTATTTTCTTCTTGTACTTCTTCAATTCTTTTCTTTACTCTTGGGCACACTTCGATGTGTGACCAGCCCCTTTGCCATGTATGATGTAGTACATTTCTTCGGGCCTCAAAATTTTCCTTTCAAAGTTTCTACTTTGGTTGTTATAATTTGCCCTTTGTTGGACGTTTTCCTTGTAACTTCTGTTGTTTTGGAAATTTCTTTGATTGTTTGATCTTGGACCTTGATCGGCAGCTTTGCTCATGTTGTTGATGTAATTTATCCTCTAAAATGGTCTTCGCTCAGTATTTGTTCTTAGGCGCTGGGGATTGTTATTTGATCTTGACATGTTTCTTTCTCCGTTTTCTTCTTCTATTCTTTTTCTGTAGTCTTCGTCGGACTCACAGTATTTTCTTATTTCTTCATATAACTTTTTCACTGTGGTTGGTCTTTCCCTTTTGAAGTGTGATGAGAGTTGTCCTGCTCGCAGTCCTTTGATTGCTGCAATGATGACAACTTCATCCGGTATGTTCGGTATTTGAGCTTTTGTTTGCACAAATCTTTTGTAATATTGGCTCAACGGTTCTTTTGGTTGCTGCTTGATGTTGAAAAGATCATCGCTGGTGAGTTTGACTCTTTGTAGGCCTTGAAAGCCTAGGAGCAAAGTTGTGCGAAGCTAATCCTAGGATTTGATTGACCTTGGTTTTAGCGAAGAGTACCAATGCTGCGCTGGTCCTTTTACTGCCATGATGAGCGACTTCACTAGGGTGTTTGCATCTCCCCCGCTTGATGCTACTGCTGCTTCGAAGCTCATAAGAAATTATCTTGGATCGGACATGTCATTATAGGTTGGGATGATATTGAATTTGAAACCTGCTGGCCACTTCGCTAGCTGAATGTCAATTGACAAGGCCAACTCTGTATCAATTGTTGCTATTTGACTTTGGTTTTCTTTGCTGTTGGTGTTTTTATTTGCTGAGTTTGGATCTTGAATCATGACTTCGCTTTCATTTTCTATTTTGTTATTGATCTTTCTTAGTTCAGCTTCTGCTTCTGTGATTTTTTGCCTTAAGGACTTTTCTCTTGTCTTCGCTCTTGCTTACTCCAGTTGTTTTCTCTTGACGATGAGTTGTTCTTCGAGTTCTTTGAGCGTTCTTTCTTTGTTCTGAGTTTCTTCATCTTCTTGTAAGCATCTATTTTCTGTTTTTTTCTCATCTTCCAAAAGTGGATCTTTGTCTTGGTTTAAATTGTCTCCAGCCGAAGTTGCTTTTTTGCTGAGTCTTGCCATTTTACGTCTGCGTGGTGGTCGTGGGTGTCTTTGATCACACAAACGGATGGCGCCAGATGTTGGGTCGAAATCACACACAGACAAGTAGGGTGATAATAATATGCTGGTCATGATTGTATTTCATTCTATTCCAAAAGTTTACATCCCAGGGGGTATTTATAGACCCCCTGACTTCGCCATTCAAGGAATCTTACCAAATTAGCCATGGAACTTCCTACACAGTTAGCTAGAAAGCACATCGGCGAAGTGGTGAAACACACTTCGCCCCTCTCCTTTTGTCTTCTTAAGCAACTTTATACTTGATCATAATTTCTTGACTTAACTAAAAACCTCACAGACTCTTCATGCGAAGCCTCCACGTCGGCTTCGCTAGTCGTCAACAGCGTAGCAAAGTCATCTTCGTCGGATAACCTAAAACATGTGAAATCATATGTACGAAGTTTGATAGTCACAGCGAAGTATCCACGTCGTCTTCGCTGAGCCCCCACATTGTAGCGAAGTCTTCTTCGCCAGTTAATCTTAAAAGATGTGGAATTACATAAGCGGAGTTTGGAATACGTGCAGCGAAGTATTTGTGTTATCTTTGCTGCACATGTTAATATCTCAAATGTTTGTAATGAAATATTTGATTCCAAAGTTTGGAAAGGGTGTTTGTATGTCAAAGTTGTTCCTCAACAGCATATTTCATACTAAAAAAAAGCGGCATCCATTCTTAGATGCTGCAGATTGCGGCACTGCTAGATGGCGAGCCTACCCATTGGCCGCAGAACAGAAAAATCTTTCAAGGCACGATGCGTAGAGCAGCAGACGAGTGGAATAGGGAGTCATAGAGCTGGGATTCCCGTGCGCTATGGGTGTGGGCGTGCGACATGACGATTGACGACGTGGCTAGGGAGTAGGTAGCCGAGCAGTGCCCTAGTTGATTCCGTGATGGACCTATATAATTTTAATGGGCCAAACCTACATGAGGGACTGAGTATTATTGGACCATGACTAGGGCATGTGCCCTAGGGGCCTTAGTGGCGAGCCGTCGCTGGTTATAGGGGCTCTCCTCTTTCTCCCTTTCTCTTTTGTCACATAAACATAGGGCTTTGTCGTGTCACATCACAACTATGCGGTGGGCAAGCTCGCCACCCCAATTCACGGTTAGGAATGTTCTTCTACCATAACCAACTGCCAAATAGGGGAGAATGGTGTATTCCCATCATATGAGATATGGCTGAGTTTGAGTAATTACTTAAAAAATAAATATTGAAAATTTGTTCACACAAGTAAGGGCACCGCAAATAGCTTAGCACATAATGGAGAGGGGCCCAGACGACGAAGCAGATTAGCAAGTTGGTCGTGCAATGTAGACATCCATTCTTGACTTGAAAATCTCACATAGACCCTGTAGGAAGACCCTTCAGGGAGGAACGCAATGATGTTACTCTAGGATTGGCAAGACCACCTAGAACACCAATGGATCATATCGACAAAGGCACTAAACAATAGAAAGTTAGAAGAACTAAATTGAAAAAGGGTAGTATTACTAATTTTTGACTAAATGAACCTCAATTGATTGCAATCCTCTGAAATGTACTCACTTGGTAACATTCCCAAGTTGTAACCTATGTGTTTACCATGAGACTGAAGGAGTTTGGGTCGAGATCGGATTGGATTGCAAAGGGCCACAGGGAAGGGTAGTTTGGAAAAGTAGCTTGAGCTTGTTGTGTTTGTAAATTTGATTCCTAAGATTGAATGCAACCCCCTCTGATTTGTTTTTCTTCAAGGGGATCAAATCTGTAATCTCTTGGAGTCATGTTTCAAAAATAAAATAAATAAAAACTCTTGGAGTCCTCTCATACAGTTGACAATCAAAAATGTCCATTTTGTGAAATTGTCAAAAGTGGAAACAGACTTCATCATTGTGTTCCTCTCGTTGAGATGGTCAAAAAACATATATGGAATGTTCAATTTAGAGTCTGAATGAGGAAGTTATGCTTCTATGAAGGGATGCCTAAACTATAGGAACTGCTGGTGGAACTTCTGCTCCAAGGACCGGAACTTCTGGTAGTTAGCTAAAGTGAGGCGTCCGCGTGCGTGCAAAAACTTTTGGTGTGAAGACTGGAACTTCTGTTAGTTGGTAGAAATTGGGCATGCACGTGCACGCAAGAACTTCTGGTCCGGGACCAAAAATTTCGGTAGAACTTCCGATGGGTCTGTTCCGAACCGACTTGTTTATAAGTCGGTTTTAGGTAACTTTTGGACGTGGAAAACTTGAAGATTAGGCTTTGGAGATGTTTCCTACTGGGATAAGGCCACCCTCTCTATATATATGAGAGGATCATGGCCAATTGATCCCATCCAACTCAATCGACACAAAACCAATCTATCTCCTACCTTTACTCTATTTTTCAACCCCATGCCGTTCATCTCTTGATCCAGGCGACCAAGGATGGCATCCTAGGCTTCCCGGCCAACCTAGGATGACCCGATGATGTCCTTGCCCTGATGGGGTCCTTCCTAGATGAGAGCTTCACCATTTCCTTTGCTAGTTTGCCTGAAAACTAACCGGTTCTTCGTCCCGAAAGCACGTCGGCTATCCTTTGGTGGCTTGTTTGTAAACCTCTTCGTCCTTCACCACGTAAGGGTGATTATCTTGCTGTGTTCTTGTCACACTCTATTTTTAAGGATAAAAATAGAATATGATAAATTGGTACCAGAGCTGTGTTGACTGTAGGACGCAAGCCTAGGTGGAACTTGGTCGTAATAAAGTTTTAAAAATTGCTAGAACAACCTTTTTCTATATACCTTGGTATTTTCTTCTCTACTATATCTCTATCCTTGATATTGCCTCCTCCTTGATGTTTATTTTAAAGTCTTTGTTCTCATCTACTCCTTGCTTTGATATGCTTTTAAAACTCTCCCTTATCTTCTGCTTGCGTAATCTTGAGATAAGCTTTAGGATCTTTGCCCTTAATATGAGGAAAACGATAGTAACGCAAGTTGAGTCAATGTTTGTTTTGTGCTCCTTTAATGCTTTGTTGTGTTGTCATTATTCCTATGTTTGTTTTGCATCTTTGTAATGAGTGCAATGATCTTGTGTCTTTATGCATAATTTCATTTAGATCGTAGGCTTAAGGTTAAAGTTTGAATAAATTAAGTTTGGGTTGCTTTATCCTGTCTCTACCCTGGCTGTCTTCTGAGCAACCTGTGATATTCTGAGTATATCTCAAAGTTGGTTTGTCCAATAAATATGAGATTTTTCTAGATACAATTAAATGTCTTTATCTAACAATTCCCACAAGAATCATATCGATATCAGTTCTGAGTTGGAAGTAATGGCTATCGCAATCAGATGTTCAGTGTTGTCTAGAATTTTTGAACAGTTTCTGTTGTTTGATTAATTTGACAATTTATATATTAGAATCTGGTAATATGGGCTAAACAAAAGTTGTAGAGAATTTCTTAACCTTTCCAACCATGTATAGAATGTCTCTTTTCAACATCTAGATCTCAAGTTATGTCTATTTCTCTATATCATTGAAATTAAAGTTCGCACAGAATTTTTAGTTTTCCAATCCTTATCATTATATAAGTGATTTGTATTTTGAATATCTCTGAGCTTTGATTTTTTTGGATTACAGATGGCTGCTTGGGGTGGAAGAGGTAACCGTGATAGAGGCCGTGGTGCTGGACAAATCACTAATGAGGAAATGATGGAGGCACAAATGCAGATGATGCAGACTATGACCCAGTTTGTCCAGACTATGCAAGCTGGAGGATTACCACATGCTCAACTACCAAGGGATAAACATAGGGACTTTATGCAAGGTCATCCTCCTGTGTTTACTCACACTACCAATCCTTTGGATGCCGAAGACTGGCTGCGTGCTGTGGAGAAGCAGTTGAATCTTGCACAGTGCAATGATGCTGAGAAAGTGTTGTATGCTTCGGGGCAACTCCAGGGAGCTACTCAGACCTGGTGGGAGTCCTACCAAGCTACACATCCTAACAATGCTCCTACTATTACCTAGGAGGGGTTCAAAGAAGATTTCTTGGCTCGCCACGTCCCTGAGGGTTTAAAAGAACAGAAGGCAGAGGAGTTTAGGAGTCTCAAAATGGGCTCGATGACCATGAGTGAGTATCATGCTAAGTTCGAGGAGTTAGCTCGCTACGCTCCCCATGAAGTTTTAAGGGATGTTGATAAGCGGCATCATTTCCTCAATGGCATATACTACGAACTCAGGCTGCAACTGAAGGGCAACAAGTATGATACTTTTGAGGAGTTAGTGAATAGTGCTATTGTGCTAGATAATGAACGTTTGGCACAAGATAAGAAGAGGAAGATGAATGGACAGGGCTCTTGAGGTAGCTCATGTTTTTGTTCTAACTTCCACCAAGGGTTCAAGCAGAAGTACCAAGGACCAGTCAGTCAGAGGAATCATGGTTAGAACCAGCAGAACTGGAATGGGAATCAACGCTCACCCTACCAGCAGCATCACTATAATAACCATACTCCATGTCTCACTGCGCCTAATAACACTCCTCTAAAGAATGGTGGTCCCAATACACCTACAAGGTGTTTTGTATGTGGAAAGGAAGGACACATGTCATTCAACTGTCCAGATAATAAGATGAATCAACAGACCCCTTAGTGGCAGAATGGCAATCAGAAGCCTCCGCAGTATGGGAAAGTTCATCATGTGTCCACTGAGATAGCTCAGGAAGCACCAGAGGTTATGCTGGGTACGTTCAACATCAACTCTATCTCTGCTACTGTACTTTTTGATTCTGGAGCTTCGCATTCCTTTATCTCGCAAGCATTTGTTAGAAAGCATAGCATACCAGTTGTAGCCATGAAGAACCAAATGGTAGTAAATTCACCTAGGGGTGCTATACCAGCTTCTTACTACTGCCCCTTATCTAACCTTCACTTAAGGGGGTAGACTTTTCAGCAAATCCTGTAGTGTTGAATGCATCTGGTATTGATTTAATTCTGGGGTTGGATTGGATGGAAGCTCACCAAGCAGTGATAAAGTGTAAGGAGAGGGTTGTGGACCTGACTACCCCAAAAGGAGATAGAATCAGTGTTGATGTCAGAGTGCAAGCGCCACCTACAACTACACTGACTCACCTTGATGACAATGCAGATCCTCAGAATCAGGTGGTGGAGAAATTCCCGGATGTGTTCCCCGATGACTTGCCAGGTATGCCACCTGACCGTGACATTGAATTTATTATTGAGTTATTACCTGGCACTGCACCCATAGCTAAATGTCCATATAGAATGGGGATTAATGAATTAGAAGAACTTAAGAAATAGTTAAAGGAATTAGAAGAGAAAGGTTTCATTCGTCCTAGTGCATCACCTTGGGGTTCTCCTGTGATTTTTGTTGATAAGAAGGATGGAACTCAGCGTATTTGTGTTGATTATCGCTCTCTCAATGAGGTTACCATCAAGAACAAGTACCCAGCCTAGGATTGATGATTTGTTTGATCAATTGAGAGGTGCCTGTGTGTTCTCCAAGATTGATTTGCGCTCTGGTTATCATTAGTTGAAGATTTGGAATTCAGATATACCAAAGACGGCATTCACTACCAGATATGGGTTGTATGAGCATACAGTTATGTCCTTTGGGTTGACCAATGCACCTGCCTACTTCATGTACCTGATGAACAAGGTGTTCATGGAGTATCTGGATAAGTTCGTGGTGGTTTTTATTGATGATATCTTGGTATTCTCAAAGAATAAGGAAGAACATGCAGAACACTTGAGGTTAGTCTTGCAGAAGCTCAGAGAACACAAACTTTATGCTAAGAAGAGTAAGTGTGAATTCTGGCTGGAGGAAGTCTCTTTCCTTGGCCATGTTGTTTCTAATGGTGGGATAGCAGTTGATCCAAGCAAGGTGAAAGATGTGTTGGATTGGAAGCCACCTATAGATGTTAGCGAGATTCGCAGTTTTCTTGGGTTGGCTGGTTATTATAGGAGATTCATTGAGGGATTCTCAAAGATTGCTAAGCCATTGACAGCCTTACTAGAGAAGAAAGCCAAGTTTGTGTGGTCCGACAAGTGTCAAGCTAGTTTTGAAGAATTCAAGAAGAGGTTGACAACCGCTCCAGTGTTGGTATTGCCAGACCTAAGCAAGAAGTTCTCTATCTATTATGATGCATCTCGTTTGGGTTTGGGATGTGTTCTTATGCAAGAAGGTAGAGTTGTTGCTTATGCTTCAAGGAAGTTGAGGAAACATGAGATTAATTATCCTACTCATGATCTAGAATTAGCAGCTGTGGTTCATGCGATTTGGTGACACTATTTGATTGAGCACAAGACGGATATCTTCACTGACCACAAGAGCTTGAAGTACATTTTCACTCAGTCAGACTTGAACATGAGACAACACCGTTGGTTGGAACTATTGAATGATTATGATTTTGAAATGTTTTACCATCCTGGAAAGGCAAATGTCATGGCCGATGCACTTAGTAGAAAGAAGCATGCTAATGAGCTTGGCGACACCTAAATCTGATAAGTTGTGTGCAGAGTTTGCTCATTTGAACCTTACTCTTGTTACTAATGCTATGGACATAGAGGTGACACCAACTTTAGAGGAAGAAATTCGCAAGGGTCAGCTGGAAGATGAGGATCTAAAGTATATAGTGAAGAAGTTAGCAGAAGGGAAGGCACCTGGATTCCGCATTGATAAAGAGAGTACCTTGTGGTATGGCAACAGGATATGTGTTCCGGAGGTAGAAGCCCATTCGTCAGGCAATTCTACGAGAGGCACATGAGTCAGCTTACTCTATCCATCCTGGAAGTACTAAGATGTACATGGATCTCAAGAAAAAGTATTGGTGGATTGGTATGAAGAAGGATGTGGCAGAGTATGTTGCTATATGTGACACTTGTCAACGTGTGAAAGCAGAACATCAAATGCCAGCTGGATTATTGCAGCCAATGAAGATACCTGAATGGAAGTGGGATGAGGTCGGTATGGACTTTATAACAAGTTTACCCCGTACTCAGAGAGGTTTCGATTCTATTTGGGTAATTGTTGACTGATTGACCAAGGTTGCTCACTTTTTTGCCAGTTATGACAAGGTACAATGGCCCACAGTTAGCTAAACTGTATATGGAAAGGATTGTTTATTTTTATGGGGTACCAAAGAGGATTGTGTCTGATAGAGGAACTCAGTTCACATCTCACTTCTGGAAAGCAGTGCATAGTGCTTTGGGAACAAAGTTGAACTTTAGTACCGCATATCACCCACAGACTGATGGTCAGACTGAGAGACTTAATCAGGTTTTGGAGGACATGTTGAGAGCTTGTGCATTGCAGTATGGTATAAGTTGGGATAAAAATTTGTGTTATGCAGAGTTCTCATACAACAATAGTTATCAACAAAGTCTCAAGATGGCACCATTTGAAGCTCTGTATGGGCGTAAGTGCAGGATGCCGTGTTCTAGAATCAGACTGGGGAAAGTCAATTGTTTGGGACAGATGTCCTGAGAACCGCAAAAGAACAGGTACGGGTAATTAGGGAAAACTTGAGGGTAGCACAATCTCGCCAGAAGAGTTATGCAGATACCCGAAGAAGAGAATTGGCATTCAAAGAAGGTGATTATGTGTATTTGAAGGCGTCTCCTATGAGAAGTGTGAAGAGGTTTAACCAGAAAGGGAAACTTGCACAAGGTATGTTGGCCCATTTAAAGTTTTAAAGAGACATGGAGAAGTGGCTTACCAGTTGGAGTTGCCTGAGAGTTTAGCGGGTGTGCATGATGTGTTCCATGTGTCTCAACTTAAGAAGTGTTTGCGTGTACCTGAGAAGGAACACTTGCCTTTGGAGGAACTCACTGTTAAGAATGATCTCACGTATGAAGAGTTTCCAATAAGGATCTTGGATACAACTAAAAAGGTTATCCGAAGTCGGGTTATTAAGATGTGCAAGGTGCAGTGGAATCGATGCTCCAAGGCTGAGGCAACTTGGGAAACAGAGGATGCACTAAGGGCAGCTTATCCGCAGTTGTTTGAGTAAGCCAAATCCAATCTCGAGGACAGGATTCTCTTAAGGGGGGTAGAATTGTAACACCCTAGATTTTTCAAGTCTTCAAAAATAGGCAAAATGAATTTTTGGGAATAAATAACTTAGGCAAAATAAATGTTTTTATGAAAATAAAGTTGAATCATGGTAGAAACTTGCTTGAGCATTCATGCTGGTGCATATTTTATTGTGTGGTGTTTGAATTTGATTTGGAATTCAAAGTTCATTTGAAATTTGCTTTTGAAAATAATTCAAATAAATGAAAAACTATTTCTTTTCCCTCCTCTCTTTTTCCTGCTTTCGGCCCAACCAAGCCAAGCAGCCCAGGTTGGCCCATTTCCTCCCCGCCTCTCTCTGGCCCGCTCGGCTACCGCACGGCCCATTTCCTCTCCGCTCGGCCTGCTCCGCTCCTCCGCGTTGGCCGCCTTGTTCCCGGCCCGAAGTCGCGTCCGCGCGCCGCTTTCCCTCTTGGGCCGCAGGCAGTGGCCCATCAAGCCAGTCGGCCGCGTCGTTTGCGTCCGTCTCTCCCCTCCGTCTGGTTGACACGCGAGACCCACCCCGTCTTCGTCCTCCTCCGACCGGGACACGCGCGAGCCCGAGTCCGACCCGCGCCGCCTCCATCCTCCGCCACTCGGTCGCACCGCCTCGCCCTCGGGCTATAAAAGGATTTACTCCGTGTCCGCAATCTCTCCCGAACCCTAACGCAAGCAACCGCCTTCGCCTCGAGCCGCCGCAACATCAAAGCCCTAGCCGCCATTATCACCGCTGCTGGAGCTTGAAATTCGCCACGGCCGTGAGAAATTTATTACCGTAAGCTGGTCCTTGAGCTTTGCTTTGACCTCGTGAGCACGCCCGAGCTCCGAATTTCGATCAATGAGGCTTATCTCGGCTGAATTTTCGTGCGCAGGAAGCCACCGTCCGCCATCGCCCGCCATTAGCTCATCGCCGGCCATCTCAAGTTTCATCTTCCCCTCTGATATGCTCGTCTTGATCTCCTGAGTCATTTGGTCTAAGTCCCGAGGCGAGCCGATGCCCCTAGGGTCAATTTCATGAACTCCGGTGAGGTTCCTCACCGCCGGCGATGTCCGCTGCCACGTCTGTCTCCTTCCCCGGTGAGGTCAATTGCCCCGATCGATCTGGGCCGTCCATCTTGAAACAGACGGCCAAAAACATTCTGTACCCTTTCGCGTGGCAGATTTGCCAAAAACCCCCTGGGTTTTGGTTTAATCTGTTAAGAGCCCTTGGCGGCCTCGACAGAATGCGTTTTCTCTACTGGAAAGAGTAATTTCTGTTTAACAGATCTATAATACGCTTTATCCACTGGAAAACATATTTTCCTTGTAACAGCTTTTAGAATACGTTTTATACTCTAGAAAACGTATTTTTCCTTTTCAGTTTCAGAATACGTTTTTATTTATTTACAGTTTTGCCATTATCTTTAAAAGCTTATAACTTTCATGTTTTAACTCCGTTTTGGTCCGTTCAAATTCCATTAGATTCATAATTTCATAATCTACGCAGTGATGCCACTGTTGAAGTATTTTAGAAACTTTATATTTTTAGTCTATATTTAAAGTATTTATTTGTATATATGAAATCTTTGAAAATTCATAACTTAGCCGTTATAACTCCATTTTTGGTGAACTTGACGTCTGTGTGATCGTAGCAATGAGTAGAATAGTTTTATAAACTTTTATTCTATTTTGATGATATTGGTGTACTGTTCCTCTAATAACTCTTTGTTGCTTCGTGTATGTATGCTCGATTGGATTGTCTGTTGTTGATTGTTAATGTCGAGTTCAGACGGTGAGGATTTTGTTGACAAGGCTACTTTGAGGATCAGCAGGACCAGCAAGACTTTATGAATCAATACAAGTATAGCATGGATCTTCTTTGTTACCTATACACTAAATAATTACTACATTTGCATGAGTCCACTTGATGACCCTAGAGATTATAACTAGATGTTGTTATCTTGATTTCTGACACTTTTGGGTTGCATTGGGTAGCTACGTTGCTAGTGCTTAACGAATATCATGATCTTGTGGCTTGATGAGTAATTGTATCATGAACAGTAATAATGACTTTTAATAACTTGAGGGCTAATCTGTAACAGAACCTCCGGGATTGACAGTACAGCTGTGAGGGCTATATGGCTCTGGCTTTAGCTCAGTATGAGGACCTTTTCTAGCTTGTTAGTAGTTTCCTTAATGGCGCAAGGGGGGATGTTTCGGGTTGGGTGTAGTTGGACCCCTGTCTGCATGTGTATAGGCTGCGGTTTTGTGCCATCAGAAGGGGGGATACTACATTCGTAGGGCACAGAAACCTCAGCGGTCCTAACATGTTAGACGAACCTTTGAAAGTCTTCATATTAAACCCTGCCGGCCTTCCATGGTAGTGGGCTAAGAGGTTGGCCGTCTTGGGCGAAAGGGTAAATCATGACTCATAGTGAAAGTGTACACCTTTGCGCAGAGTTTAATAAACTGGTATACTAGCCTTGCTCAAGGACACGAGTGGCCTTGGAATTTTTACACTAATGATGATCTCTCTTGTCATGTTAAATTGTTCAGTCATTTGCTGTTATATTTACTATTCATTTATATTACATTGATCATGATGGTTTTGGGAAATACTTGCTACCTTGATGCTACTTAATTGCTTAACTTGATTAACTTATAAAAGCTAAATACAGTCAAACAGTGTCAGCTTAATTGAGCCTCATTAACCCATGTTATGCTTGTTGAGTACGGTTGTGTACTTACGCTTGCTTTACTTTCAATTTTGGAAAATCTCGGATGGGTAACAGATGAAGGTTGAAATGAGAGCTATCGAGATGAGTACTAGGCTTGGTGTTCACCAGTTGATGTGTCTCTGTGGGAAGATTCCGCAATAAAGATATCTTAGTTTTTATTGTTTATGCGCAATACTCTGTAATAAATACTGGTTCGCTATGTAATAAACAGGGTGATGGTACTCTTTGTAATTTGTCTTCTTATATGTGCGACTGTTCCTGGGGCGCATATAAGGCTATTTATACATTCTATTTTTATCCTTAAAAATGGAGTGTGACAGTTCTTCGGTCCGTGGCGACGCGGGCGTCTAAAACCCTCGTGGTGTGTTGATCCGGACCACATTCGGCGTCAACACATACATAGCTGTTTTTAAGTAGGCAACATATGCTATGAAAACCAGAGAGCTATGGAAACTATAGAAACTTTAATCAAAACTACAGGACTCTAATTTAATGGCTAGATGTAAAAGTGGGTTATTTTAGCACTTAAACCCTACTCGTCCCATCCTAATCTCATTTTTTTCAAAACAACCCCTTGCCCAGCGCCGATTCCCTTCCCCTCGATCTACTTCGTCCCATGCCGCCGCCCCCTCGCGACGAGAATACGGCGCCGCCACCACATGGAGTCACTCGATGCCGCAGAGTAGGGCAACGCAGGAGAAGGAGCGGTCACCTCTGTTTACGCAACACTAACATGGCATGGTTGAATACTAAGTTTTCTAGTCCCAAATGCCTGCAAATCAGAAAGAACGTAGTGCAATTTATATAGATGACGATGACAACCAACAGGCACTCTTGTATATGACGGACATGCACCTTGGCAATGCCTCCGCCATCAACACTATCACCAACTTCATCATCACCTCCTTCATGCTCTGCCTCTTGGCCAACTTCGTCAAGGGCGTGAGCGGACGCCATGGGCGCGAGTGCCGACAGCATGCGGGCCAACAGGACGCAGCTCTCCATGCCGAAAATCATGGCTGCCTCACCACCGGGCACGATCGCGAGAGGGCGCGGCGGCCTCGAGCGGGGCATGAAACAAAGCACAGCTCGAGGGAAGGGAACCGATGCTAGGCGGGGGGGGGGGGGGGGG
>CM041637.1:46459295-46471989 GCA_023333625.1 Bothriochloa decipiens | reverse complement strand
TATATCTGAAAATTATGCAGGATGCCCAAATACAAAACACTTCAGATGTTTTCATTGACTATCATCAGAAGTTCATAATATTATAGACCAGGATGATCTAAACAAAACCTAGACTATCTAGTCTCTGCATTTCACATAGTCAACAAATGGGTTACTGTGTGAATTGCATTATCACACAGAAACAATGAAAATAAATGTCCACATGCATGATTCTAAAAAAAAGGACGTACCCAGTGCCGTAGGCTCCCGCACTGCGGGGTCTGGGAAAGGGAAAATAACCAACAGCCATCCCTGCACAAATGTGCAGAGGCTGGGGCTTGAACCCTGGACCTCTTGGTCACAGGCGGTAAAGCTCTACCGCATGCATGATTCTACATACAAAGAAATGCTGTCCGAATATATAAACAACTGCCTTCTCTCATTTTTTTTAAAAAAACAACAAAATACTGTATCAACCACAGTTAGATGACGCCATATAGATGCATGAATTCAACAATGTCAGAGTTTTAAGGGAACAACCGGTAAAAACTGATAATTTGGCTTCTAAGCCAAGCTACTAGAATATAGACCCGCCCCCCGCCCCCACCCAAACAAAAATGATCATCCATCACAGTAGCATTAGAGTCCTTGAGGATATTATAACTCACAAGCACTACTAATAGTCACTATGCCACTAAAAACAACAGATAAACACCTATGCTGAATTCCCACCAAGCTAATCTCCAATCTCGGCAGAACAATTCACACAACAAGATGTAAACAGCAACGAATTGTCCTAAGCATGTGGTTCGATCCAAAGAGATCTACCGCCAATGGAAGCCCAGGGCAGGGGGAAGAGACCTGGCTGGGAAGTATACCTGAGGGGAACGGATCAGCCGGAGCCGACGATGATGTTGTTGATGGGGATGAAGATGAGCTTGACGAAGAATCCGACGAATCCCATGACGACGAAGCCGATCGCAGTCCGCGCGGCGACCTTGGTGAACTCTGCACGAATCGAATCGAAAATCGAAACCGCGGCCCGTCAGATCCGGTCCGACCTCGGAGCCAGCAGCAACATACGGGTACGGGGGCAGGGGGATCTGGGGTTTAGCAGCTATTACCCTTGCGATCAGGCTTGTGGCAGCGCTTGACGAGGCGGATGCTGTCCTTGGCGAACTCCCGGAGCGGGTCGACCACCGAGTCGACGGCGTCCATGGCGGCGGCTCGGGGAGGGAGAGGCCGAGAGATCTCGAGGGGGCGCTCTTCGCTTGCTTGGAGACGACGATGACGCGGAGGTGGCTTTGCGCGTGCTTTGCCTTCACGACGCCGAGGCGTCCCTCACTTAATATGGCTGTGTCGGAATTCGGTTCCGCGCGACAACGGCCCATTTGTAGCTGTAGGAGGCCCAACCTACTGCGATAAATTAAGGCCAATGAACGAAAGGCCGTCCTGGAGTGCTGAAACTTTGCAGCCCAAGGTTCGTGTTCTTCCGAAATTTCTTTTCCTAATCCTTGCTATTAGTTTGTTGTTATTTATTTGAAGTAAAAATTTATCATTCATAATGCTATGGGTTTTAATATATGCAAAGAAATACTAGGTTCAATATATTTCAAAAACTATTTCAACATTACATTTGGAGAAAAAACTTGCTCTACAATTGACGGGAAAATGTGGATACACACACTATAAAATTATTGAAAAAGATCTTTTTGGGTCTTAAAACCTTGTATATAATTAATTATTTTGTTAGATTTCTGCAAACTTAATACCCAAATCGTTCTAGCTTTTCTGTGCATAGGTTCCGTGTATCTAAGAAACAACTTATACAATTTCTGAAACAGTATCGAGGTTGGTTGATGACTTGGTGTCTTGCGGCGGCGGCATCGGATCTAGTAGTATACGAGTATATATGAACACAAAAGAGGCCGGTAACAGCAAAGCAGGCAGTATATGAACATCTCAGAGTCCTCTTGTCTCCCTCCAGACCCTGCACTTCTCAGCATCAGTTGCCCATGCATATCACACCTGAGCACAGCACTTCCGATCCACACAGATGTGCACGTACTGTTGCTGAACATCCAGAGTAGTTCCAGACCAACCTGAATGCTGAGAAGAATCGTACAGGTTGAATTCTTCCTTGCTGGACGCACCGAATTTCAAAGTATTCCGTGGGCAGTGACTAGACCTGACGATGCAGCCACGCGGATATTCCTCACTTACACCCCTGAACACTGTAACTGTAACTGGCGCTCGATGTCGATTGACCGTTCAGGTGAATGCATGGATGCATCGCATTATCTCAAGGTTCTCTTCTTGTAGTTGCTCTCCACATGACACTGAAGACTGTCCGTAATCAGAAACAGAAGCCATCCTATTTCCTGTAAATAAAACACTGCCATCTCTCGGATTAGATTAGACTAATTATCATTACTCGCTGCATGCGACTGCTGCGAACAGGATCTTCATATCTCGTTCAGTGCGCCAGTGTCCCATCGCTTGGGCCGGCCTCTTCCTTTTGGATTTGGGCATCTTCGCTGCGCCTTTTGGGGCTTCGAGCTTATCCCGGATCGAGCGCGCCGGTAGGCCTCTGCTGCCGGCCGGGTTTCGCTGGCTAGTGCCCGTGCCAGTGGGACACTACACTGGGTCATCGATCAGGTGATCCGAGCTGCTATGCTACTGCTAGCTCAACAACTCTGTATGATTGGATCGTATCCCGATTCCCGGATGGTTGGTAAATCATGCATGGGATGGGAAAAGGATTACTGACAGAGCAGGCTAGTTAACGTCGTCGTCGTCCCTTTGATTTGTCTCCCCCCAATGGTTGATGCTGCAAATAATGACATGCGCGCTAGCTGATTCAGGTAGATCAATCACACGCTGAAACAACCTGAGATTAAGCTGAAATTCAGATATGGTGTTTGCCAAGTCGTCAAACTTGCATGGGTTATACATATTAATGGCGATCCATACTAGCTAAGCAGCCAGCAGGTAATCAAAGGGGGACCGATCAAGCTAGCTAACCTTGCGTGCAATTCATTGCGTCTCTGCTACTCCTAGCTAGCCCGGTCAGGACGACTAAAGGACATGCATGGGCATGAGCAACAGGGACTGATTGCGATCGCCCACCCAAACGCAATGCAAGGTCTGTCGCCGATTCAGCCGTGTCCGCCCGGAGAATTAAAGGTGGCAAAGCAAAAGCTGCCTGGATTGGGTATGCAGATAGATTCGTCTTCACCTTTCAACTCCTTCCTCACAATGCAATCTTTTAAGCTCAGAAAAACAATAGATTTTCTTTTCTTTTCGAGGCAGGAAAAACTCAAAAATATTGTGTACAATACGATTGTTATTGTTTTCTAAATCTATGAGTACAGTGAGTGTACACTATGTTAAGGATCAGCAAAGAAAAGCTCCATAAAAATGTTTCTCCCTTCTTGATTTGGGATTTTTCTCATACATAATGTTTTGTTCGCTGTCACAAGAAATGTGTCCAGTTATTTATATGTCGCTAATTTCACAAAGATATATATGTGAGTGGGAACTTTGTATATGCATGCTTGTGATTTTTCATGTTGTCGTCATCAACAGTACCCAGGACAAGCACACTTCTGATCGTGCATTGTAGGATCAGTAGGTGTCCCAAGTGTCACGGTATCCAAAAGCTCGAAAACGTTCTTGAAAAGAAACGACAGCACCTTTCTCTCAAAAATGAGAGCTCTATCGTCGCGCCTTTACCACAAAGGACTGGCGTAGGGAGAGGTTGAACAGAGCAAGCCACACAATTATTAAAGCGCTTATTTTGTCTCATCCGAAATAATGGGTAAACGTGTGTTTTGCTGCGAGAATTTTTAAATTAAATCGTTGCATATATGAGTTAGACACTTAGACCTATATGTTCTTACATCGACTCCTATCAAAGTTGGACATGTCAATATAAGAATTTAATAAAAACATAAAAGAAATAGATCAAACTATAAACTAGAAAGTGGAACGGCAAAACAAATAACAATATATGCATATGCCTCGTATGCTTTTAAGTACTGAAACTTGTAAATGCACTTAGGCGTTGAGGTGATATGTATGGCTTGCATTAATAGGTTACATGCAGTGATACGGATAGTCTGTATAAAAAAATGATGTGGATGGACTGCATGTTGAGATTAAACTTGTTGGGGGTTTGAAAATTTCATATGTCTTTTGTCTCTTGACAGACTGCAAATGGACAAGGGCTTGTTCGATTCTGAGGGGATTGAAGATGATTAAGCAGGATTTTATCCGTTCCAATCCTCTAAGGTTGGAGGCTAACACATTCGCAATAAAATAAAAAAAATTGGACACATTCGCAATAAAATAAAAAAGGTTGGAGGCTAACCAAACAGGCATTAAAACTCTAAAGAAAACCAT
Source organism: Bothriochloa decipiens (assembly GCA_023333625.1). Classification (NCBI taxonomy): domain Eukaryota; kingdom Viridiplantae; phylum Streptophyta; class Magnoliopsida; order Poales; family Poaceae; genus Bothriochloa; species Bothriochloa decipiens. The sequence continues at coordinate 46,467,606 of CM041637.1, read as the reverse complement.
ATGAAATTCCACCCTACTCTTCATCTTTTAAGTGGTATGGACGTTTACGAATGAAATGAAACTCTACCACTTCAAAGTCAATTTCTCCCTAGTGCTCAATTATTGTGGTGAGTTGTGCTTTGCTTGTCTTGAAATGGGCGGAGCCATCTAATCAACTAAAAGAACTTAGTAATCGTATCTTTTATATGGAGAAGGACCCTTTTTAATTTCCTTGGGTAAATTCAACGCATTTTCATGAACACAAATAGTTGAAAAGAAATATCAGCATACATTTTTTTTAGAAAAATATCAGCATCACATTTAAAGATACCAGCTAGCGTTACAAGTAATTGAAGAGAAATTGTTTACGGTAGAAGAGATATATATACTTTCTAGGAAAGGATATGAGCACTACATGTGTATATTCCACCACATCACTACATCAGAAAGAATAAAGCGAGATACTTTGGCCGTGCGCTAGAACTGAATATACCATAGATTTAAATAGCTCGTTATAGTTATCGTTATAGCTTGATATAGCTTTTTGAGGCAGAGTGTCGCTATTTGCTTTCATGCACAATTTTGCTGCTATAATCTGATATAGCTCTGCTAATAACGGTTGACAAAACGATGAACACCTTAGCCATAGCTCGCTATTTAAAACAATGGAATATACACATTATCATATCATGAAAACAACTTGTTAAGAGGAAAGTATTGATAAAATGACCAATAACCGAATACAAGCATGGTTTAACTACTTGATTTTAATTTTATGACCCCCTAAAACAAAATTTAACAAGTCCTATAACAATTCTTTTGAAACTTTCAAACAACAAATATTACATACCGGTGTTTGCGAGACGTAGGTGAGATCCACAAAAAGTTGTCTCGTTAGGCCATTCTGTTGGATCCACTTGTAGAGTTCTTTTGAGTTACAAAATGGGCAAATTGTAAGCCACGGTGCGCAAATTGTATCCAAAAGGCTATATAATGCTCGATCCACTTATTCATGGATAAGAGCGTGTCTTTAATTTGTGAGATTTTGTCACAAATAAACGAGTAAAAATGCCCACAGATATGCTATAGTACGTAGCAAAGCTAAACAGTGGTTGCCTTTTGTAACTGACCATCACCGGGCAGCAATTGAAAATTATATCAGGAATTCATAGGTTGGCAAGCCGGTGAAGCAAACCAAGGTGCTTGGAATTTCTTTGCCGTAGGATCCGGGACAAATCATACTGTATATACACTTTAGTTTTAAAGAAGGAATTATTTTTTTTCTGCTTTTCAAATTAGCTAAATCTAATTATTAATAATAGTATACTACGTACAAAGTATTATAGATATGACAACACTAAACTAAACCCTATTTCTTTATTGCTTGATTTGTGATCAACTTGCCATGCTATTACTAGTAGCACCTTAATGAAACTCTGTGGTCTATAAATAGGGCCTGAGCAAAGTACAAGCACTGCCTCATACTGCCATTTATTTTCATCACCACACCTGGCCGTCGTCAGTCTCCCTCCTCCCTGCTCTGTTCCAGTTCCAGACAAGAAACGCAAGCTTGGCAGCAAGCAACAGAGACACAGCTGCTACCGAGGCTGGTGGTGTCAGTGGCAGTGGCATGCAGTGAGAGATCACCGGAACCACATGTGGCCTGCAGGCGCGGAGGACCCGATGGGCATGGACCACGGCCCAGCGGCGCCGCTGTCGCCGAGGCCGAGCACGACGGCGGCGACGCACTCGGCGTCGGCGGCGTGGCAGTCGCCGGTGCCGTACCTCTTCGGCGGGCTGGCGGCCATGCTGGGGCTCATCGCGCTGTCGCTCCTGGCGCTGGCCTGCTCCTACTGGAAGCTGTCCGGCAACATCCTGGCCGCAGGGGAGCAGGACGACGACGACCTGGAACGCCAGGCCGCCGCCGACGGGAAGGCCGCGGTGGCCGGAAAGGCGGCCGCCGGGGAGCATTGGCGGGAGCACGTGGTGGTCATCATGGCCGGCGACGAGAGGCCCACGTTCCTCGCCACGCCGGCGTCCGGCCGCGGCCTGGATGACGACGCCCGTGGCGTGGCCGTCGTCAGCGTGGGCTGCGGTGCCGGCGGTTCTGGCTCCGTGGACGGCGACGAAGGGAGGTGCGTGGAGTGCGGCGCGAGATCTTGGCCCGCTCGTGCGGCCGACGGCGAGCTGAGTCGGAGCGAGCAGAGTGGTGTTAGTGGTAGTAGTGCTGCTTCTGTAATCAGTGAGAGATGAGAGCTCGTTCGATTTCTTGCTTCTTTTTCTGCTGCTCCTTATCTTTTTTTTTTTTGGTGTGTGATTGCGTCCACTTTTTTTTAATCTTTTTTGCTGTAGTCTAGTAGAGTATGTTTTTGAAGAACGATTGGTCTGAAATGTAAAGAAACGAGGCTGGAACTTGAGCTGTGATGCAAAGAGTTTGGAGCAAAGAATTGAACCGAGGAACGCAACGGAAAGAGCAGGACACGAGATGGATGGGCAAACTTGAGGGGAAACTGTTGAGTCGTTGTAGCGTGGATCCATCGAAGTTGCAAAGAGAAACAGAGTGGCCAGTGGCCACGCAAACAGAAACGCCCCAGACCGTTTGGCTCGCTCGTCGCAGCAGACAGAGCTGGCTGGACAGCTTGCAGATGGAGATGGACAGGGGTAACCTTCCATCATCATCCATGGAGGAGGTCGAGGATGGTCATGATGGACTCACATGGACGTACTAACGGAGTAGAGTAGCACAGGCTGACGAAGCTGTGCTCTGACTGGCGTGGCCTGCGACAGCTTGGTTATGGCGTCCTGACTGAGCCGTCAGGTGCAGCTTTGTCCGCGTCGATCCGTTCGGTTCGCCGCAGGCTGCGGTAACGGGTCCGGCAGGCCAGCACCAGCTCGCGTACGTACGTAGTACATGTTTTGTCTCGCGCACGTACTGCTTCGTACGCAGTCCAAACTCCAAAGGTACACTTTCCAGGGAAATCTGTGGGCTTTCTTGGAAAAGCTCTGTACTATAGTAAACTCTTTTTTTGAGCTACTCCTTAAAAGAGCGTAGTTTTTGACTTCTAGATATCATGTTTGATCGTTTCATCTTATTCAAATTTTTTAAGTATATTATAAAATAAATAAATAAATATTAAAGTATCTCTAATGATAAATAAGTCATAACAAAATAAATAATATTTATAAAACTCTTTTAAATAATACGGATAATCAAATATAATGGATAAAAATCTAAAACGATATTATTTTTGGGACGGAGGAAGTAAAATTCTGCATTGTCTGTCATGATAAATTGGTTGTCATGATAGCACTATCTTTGACAAGCATGTTCTTCCAGCCTTAGAAAGGAGTCTTCCCTTGGAACCAGGCAACCTGCCCCAGTTTTATCAATAATAAGGTTAGAATTCTATTTTCTGCAAGGATTTTTTGTGCGTGCAAAGGCAGTCCAAGGTACTTTCCCGGGAAATCAGTGGGTTTTCTTGGAAAGCTCGGTACTGAACTCAACTCAATCCCCATAGCACTGCATTGGATATATTTCTGTTTTGTTCATGGTCAGGCTCAAGTACAGGAAATGTTGCAGGCTGATCTTATTTATCCTCTGAAGATATATCAAGAGACGAGACACTGAACGGACCTTTGGGGGAGAACTAGTGGACTGATGCCACATCTTATACAGGCTTATCAATTGATTAGGCAGAGCTCCTGGCTCACTTCCCGCAAACAAATCTCACATAAAGATTAAAGAAAAAAAAAAGGTAATCTGTGCTTGTTCCAAATATAATGGTCCCTTAGGTGAGGGAACCAGATGTTCGAGCACCACTGTTATGCTGGGTGTCCTGTTGTTCCGTTTCATTAGTGGAAAGGGCACTTGAACCTGAACCTGAACCGTCAGGTATTCATTCTCTGATGCATTCCTTTCATGCTCATGCCAGCGCAGTCCAGTAGTCCATCAGTAGAGTAGACCGATCCGACAGCATGGATTAGATGCCTGCGTGGCTCGTCAAGTCGCGCGAGATTATATTCTTTCCAGGAGAGAATTTCATGTTGGAATGAAGTACATGCACCCCACAACTTCCTCTCCGTGTTTGCAGCGTCAAAGTTTCTCTGCAGAATCTACAATGTTCCAAATAGTTTGTGCCAGTCGACGCCCTGTACGCTAATTAGGGGCAGGGCATGATGCTTGATGCACCCAGGGAATCGTAGCACTAGAACCTGGGAAATTTGAAGTTTCTGTCTCACCTGGCTGACAGAATCTCCTAAGAACAAGGTCTGTGTGATCTCCAATCAAAGTGCGATGTGTTCATGTGGCTATACTAAGATCCCTCTTTACTGTGTGATCTAAAAGAACTGCCTGTGATTGACCTTATGAAATCAACTGCAGCACCCTCAGACTGCCTGCGAGTGCTTATGAAATCTACTGCACCGTTCGAACCATTTGACCCATTCATACATCACAAGTTGGGTGGGAAGAAACGAAACTCACAAGGCCACAGATGCATGAAAAAACGAGAGAAAAGATGGAACAACGACATTGCAAATCCGTCTGCATAAACAGCACCACAAACAGGTCAATCATCAATGCACCACCAAACGACCCCAGTGCTGTTTAACATCGATACAACTCTGCATAACACATTAGTATTCCAGCTCGAAACAGAGTTTGGAAAGAACGAAGGGCGACAGTGCACCCTCCTATAGGTCACATACCGCTAAAAGACGTTGGGTGTAGCGGTCTTCTGTATAGTATATATATATTTAGCCACTCATGTGGAATAGTGCAACCAACACAGCAGTGCGCTGTGCACATCGACCAGGTAGCCAAAATCCTAACCGAAGGCACCACCCAAAAAATGATCCTATGGACTTCTGCAAGTAAAAGTCATTGCAAAACTCAATAACAAAACCTATGTGCATCAAGATTCTCCTGTACCCCTTTCAAATGGAACCCTTAGACGTGTTTGCAATGTGCATCCTGTGTAGCCTAATCTTTGCACCTGTGATATGTACTTGGACAGAGTGAAGGAACTTCGATCACTCAATCTGCAGTTTCTGTAATCAGCTCCTTGAGCACGTATTTCAGGCTATTCATCCGCTTCCGTGCTCTCTGCAAGAGTGTCAGAAAGAGATGAGCATTTGGTCAATAAGGCGTATGTGAGCTTTGAAAACCGCTTTCGTTACCTTCTGGACCTCTGCAATTTTGGTTTCTGCATCATTGATCTGAACGCCCACAGTTTTCTCAGCATTTACTAGGAGCTTCTTGTGGGATGATTCTGTTGATGTAAATAGTAAAAGACAGAATAAATTAAATGGTAACTCCGATGGTCAGTGATAAAAAAATGACCATGTACAATAATAAGAAGATTTATTGGTCAATGATACAAATGAACACAGCTGTAGTTAAAAATGCCAAAGCAATGTCTGTATGAACACAAAATCATTTGTTCAAACTGGCTAAAATATTTCCAAATAGAAAAACAGCTAGGAGCAATACAATTGAAATGTATGGATAAGCAACGCTTTACAGGTATTTACTTCACATGACTTGATGTTCACAAAGTTAACATTGTTTCACAGTTTTTGGAAATGGTAAGAAAATAAGAAATGGTCCATCAGATGCTTCATTTACTCTGCTCCAGAGGTTAGGCATAGCGTTAAGACTTACTTTGCTTGTCAGCTACTCCCTTAAGTTCTGCATGGTAGGATTCAAAATCCTCAAGAGAACTCCTGCAATTCAGAAGCTGTTTGTTGACCTCCTCCTTGAACTTCTCATGAAGAATCCTTAGCTTTTCTTGTTGATCTGTGTATCAAAAGATATAATTTGTTAACTAATAACATGTAAGAAAAAAGCAAAGAGAAAAGACAAGAAAGCAGGAAAACTATGAAATTTAACATGGCTGCATACTTAGATATGTACCTAGATACACAACAAGGTCCACAAAGATCCAAATAACAAAGAACAAAGATTTTAAAAAAATGCTGGATAATAGGGGCACAGATTAGAAGATGGTACTAACAAATTTCTCAAATAATCTTTCATGGGATTGGCAAAATGCTTTAGCACAGAAGAATGATGAATTAGTTTATAAGCACCAAATCTCCAATGTAACACCATTCAAGCTGGGCTTTTGGGTTCTATTTGCACCAATTGTTTATTATGCTTGGTTAGGTATGACCCTATTGTTATGCTCTACTAAGTATTGTTATGCTCTACTAAGTACATGATAAGTTGTAAATAACAGGATATAATTCTCACTGCTAGGATTCAAAACGTACTCCACATAGCTGCTGTAGATTCCAAAAGGTCTTATGAAGAAATAAAAAGCTTTTACACTGTTTGAGCTGAATAATCCAAATAGATAGAGAATGAGAAATTGTGAATATTGGATAACAATGCAAATCTTCAGGGATTAACTGCTCCATGATCGAGTATAGCCAAAGGGATACCGTCATGATAATTCTCAAACAAAATTCGGTTTCAGCTTGGAAGCATTAGCATGACAAAATTGGTACCTTCAAGTGTAGATTCTAGGCGTTTCCTTTTAGACTTGCCTGTGTTGACCAGTTTATCCCTAAAATAACAGTCAAAATGACATGTATCAAGCAACTGTACCTATAGTTTTTGTGATATGTATATTTATATATGGACCCTGTATATATGTGTATGAGGAAAGAGGGTTTGATTTCAGGGTAGCACTGGGACAAGATCTTACACATCAGCCTGCATCTGCACCTCAACCCCTTCAAGGTGCTTACATATTATCTCTCTAGTAGCTGCAAGTATCTCAGAATTTTTCTTGCTTGTTTCAGACTTGATCTTAGTTTGGAACCTTCCCAGAACCACTACTAATTGATCAAAAGCCCTGATGAAAATGAAGAACATAGAACATAATAAAACAAACTAACAGACTAAGACAAATAATTAATTAACACAGCATAAGACAGAACCTGGTTAGGTAGTTTTCTGGGCATTGTTCTTGTTCTTTGTCAGAAACTGTAGTTTCTTGTGTTCCTGAAAAAAAAAAGTTATGAACTGCTAAAAATGGAGTCAACAATCAATGAAGCCAAGTAGTATTACCAGAAGTGGCAAAAGGACTAGGGGAAGATAAGTATCTTTTCCTCATTCTATCCTCTTTTAGTTTTGATTTCCTGTCCACATGCTCAAGGGGAGATTTATCAGGGCCCTTGATATCTGAAAGCCATTTGTGAGATTTATATCCTGCATTTGAAGAACCACATTAGTTATAAGTAGCATGCCATAAACATCCTTAGGTAAGAGCTTGAGCTGCATCCTTCTGAAAGTTATGCAGTCAAAATCCAAATAAAAAGCAAACTCAACATAGAAAATAATACCAATTAAATATATGTAATTTGTCATGCAGGATATAAAAATGTGCTGTTATCCCATTAATCTAACAAAATTGTATCTTCAACAATTTGAATATATTCTGTGATTAAAATTTATTCTAGTTTGCCGTAATTGGCAAACAAGAAAGTCATGAAGAATGAAAAGATAACAGTACAGCCTAATTCAACATTCATGAAATATATGTTCGGAATTCTGCATAAGCATGCAAGAGTTGGAAATGTAGACTAACTTGAAATATATCAAACAGATTAATAATCCAGAAATAGTAAGAGATAGACTTAGCGCCAAAACATGCACATGGTTCATCATGAGTGGAGAGGGGAAGAGATCACGGTACACAGTTTTGTTGCCCTTCTACCAATATGGAACACTAAACACAAAAGGGAATGTACATGATCTAACCAAATGTTTTCCTATATTAAGTGTATGATAGAATGACAATGTGGTACTCTGACCTTTTGCAAAACTTTGTTCGGAACTTTTACTCCCTTCATCTTCAGTTGGAGAAAGGGGTAAATGAGATGGTTGTTTACTGTTTTCTCTTTCTTCTGCAGAACTAGGAGACTCACTACCAGGCAACTCAGTGGTTTTATCCATTTTGTCCTGATCCACTGTTTTAGCTGTGCGTTTCTCATTGAAGGTAAACACATTGCCCTGCATTTTCCTCGAGTGAAAAGTAGAAAATGTTTTCTTAGCACTTCGGCCTGGCTGCTTGGAAGCTTGATCAAAAGCCCTGGCAAAAGTCAAGAGCGTATTTAAACATACTAACAAACTAGGATATATACATAATAATTTTATTAACATACAGGATAAGAAAGAACCTGGTTAGGAAGTTTTCTGGGCATTGTTCTTGTTCTTTATCAGAATCTGTAGTTTCTTGTGTTGCTGCGTAAAAAAAAAAAGTCAAGCACTGCTAACCATGGACTCAAATACTCAATGAAGGAAAGTAAGCAGTTTTACCAGAAG
>CM041637.1:46430717-46459285 GCA_023333625.1 Bothriochloa decipiens | reverse complement strand
ATTTATATCCTGCATTTGAAGAACCACATATTAGTTATGAGTAGCATACCAAAAGCATCCCTAGGGAAGAACCTGAGCTGCCTGATATTAAAAGTTCTTTCCGAACATGGCAGTGGAATACCAGTCAAGTTTGTTCCAAACATACCAGTGGAATACCAGTCAAGTTCTTTCCAATGTCCTTAAAAGTAATGCAGTCAAATCCAAATAAAAAGCCAACTCCACATGGCAAATAATACCAAATAATATGCGTAACTACCATGCAGGATAGGAAAAATGTTCCTGCTATTCCATTATTGATCACATGAAATCATATCTTCGGTTTGAATATATTCTGTGATTAAAAAATATTTTAGCTTACTGGAATTGGCAAAAAAGGAAGTCACAAAGAAATGAGACAAATGACAACAATCACAACATGCTGAGACAGCCTAAGTCATAGTTCATGAAATATATGTTTGCGAATTCTGCAAAGACATGAAATAGTTGAAAATGTAAAGCAATTTGAAAATTTTATATATATCCAACAGATCAATAAACCCGGAAATACTAATAGGCACAGACTTGGCCCCAAAACATGTACATGGTCCGTCATGCATGAACAAGAGAATAGCCAATTAGGGCATGGTACACAGCATGTTGAACTTGCCTTTTTCCCGATATGCAACACTAAACATGAAAGGGAATGTAAGGAAGTACATCAAACTAATGCTTTCTTCGTATGAAGTTGAAGTGTATGACAGAATGGCAATTTGGTACTGACCTTTTGTGAAACTTGTCTCAGAACTTTTAATCCCTTCATCCTCAGTTTGAGAAAGGGGTGAAAGATCCGGTTGTTTCCTGTTTTCTCTTTTTCTGGCAGAATCAGTGGATCTGCTACCAGGTGACTCAGTGGCTTTATTCATTTCAACCTGATCTACTGTTTTAGGTGTGCATTTCGCATTAAAGGTAAACACATTGTCCAGCATTTTCTTCTTGGGTGTAGAGCGAAATGTAGATAATGGTTTCTTTGAACTTCGGCTCTGCGTCTTGGAGGAGGACACTGGTGCTTTCTTGCGTCCCAAGGAGCGAGTAACAGGTCTTCTTTCAACAACTTTTGGACTATCAGAATCTGACTCGATTGGATCAAGGGACAGTTTACACTTTGTGAAGTTCACTGTTTGACGCTTCAGTGGATCTGGTGTCTTGATGTTATCAGGAAAAGGTGAAGTGAAAACCTCCTTGATCCCTGAAGATGGTCCTTTGACATTTTGACTTCTAGGCTGATCGAGTGTCTCGATGTCATCAGGGTTTGGTGAAGCAACGGCCTGCTTGTTTTGTGAAGTGCCACCAAGGATCTCCCACAGCTTCATCCTAAGCATCTCACTATTGGGTTTGCCTTTATCTGCAGACTGCGAGTTCTGTCTTCTTTGGGAACCTACAAATTCAGGTGTCTCCAATTTGTCAAGGCTGTTGCTGCCTTGTTCTCTTCTTGTTCCAAAGGAAAATGTTCCTGTTTGTTCACATGCATTGCCATCAGGTTGTGATACAGAGACCTTCGTAACAGGGTCAGCTTCAGGAGCGCCTTCAGTGGATGCAGCATGGTTCACGGCTTCTTGTGAAACCCGAAGTGAAATATTATCACCTTTGGGTCTAGATAAACCATCAGTTCCCTGAGACAAGTTCCTGTGAAATGTAGGGGTTGGGGTAGCATCTCCGCCTCTTGATACAGAACCTGCCCTTGGAACCGTGATACCCACTGAGACCTTAGGAAATTTACCAGGTGGATATTGACTGCTGGCTAAACTCCAATGGCCAGTTGAAGTAGCCTACACATTAACACATATCATAATATATTAATTTGTTAAAATACTACTCCCTCCATTCCAAATTATAAGTCATTTTGGCTTTTCTAAGTAAATAGCTTTTGCTATGCATCTAGACTTACCAAGAAAAGCTAGAACGACTTATAATTTGGAATGGAAAATACAATGTAGGGGTAACCTGAGCTCAATAGGTGAAATTAGTAATCAGCACACCCTAAAAGGGTACAACTTAGAAGAGGAAATTGCTACTCACTTTATGGATATTCGGCAGTTCAACTTCCATTGGGGCAGCTACAGAGATAACAATAAATCACAAAATTAATTACAGGTGAACCTGAAAAATTGGAAAACAACTGCATTAAATAAGACTCTGAAAGCATCTTGTGTGATTAAAGAAAGCTTCACAAATCACAACCAAGGAAACACCATTAATAAAACATAGCAAGAGGGAGAGCTTTAGCAGCACAGAAGTGTAGCAATATGAGCAATAGCAGAAACAAGCTGTACAAAATAAGCATACTTCTTGCACATCAGCATTGACATAGGTGGATCACCAATTCATCAATGACCCTTGACTAACCAAGCAAATTAAAGCAGACAAATACCGAAGCAATATAACCATCAAATCCATACATTAAAGTACAGTAGAAATCATGCCTAAGGGAAATTAACAGTAAACACTGTACATTGTCACAGAACCACACCATATGCATTTATCAAATCAATAAACTTAGTTGGCATAAACGAGTGTATTGTACGGAAAAAATTTCAACTCCAAGCTGATTTTGTTTTTCCTTCCCACTCAGATAACTGCACTTGGTTCAAATTCTACAAACCACATACCACAGGTAGATTTGACCTGACCTCTGCAGTAAGACCAAGGATTCTTTCCAGAACATTTCAAAATATCACACCATCTACGAGCATTACAAGCATAAAAAGCCCCACACGAGGTTTGGGAATAAGTGATTGTCTGATAATGAGCAAGGAATATACGTCTTTCTGCTAAAGAGGATCTATTAAACTCATAATTCATTAGATCCTTGTTAGCAATGTCAACTAGGTATCATAGCTCTCGCCTACAGTGACTAGTCCCCTATAAGAAGAACACCACAATAACACAGCTGTATCATGTAGCAGCGCACAATATTCAGTGATCGTCTTCCTCAGCCACAATCCACAGGGTGGAGACACTCTAACAATTATTGCGGAAAAATCGAATACAGTAGGGATAATAGACATATCCACTTGCAATTAGATCGGATCCGAATGCAAATATGCAAATAGCTTGAGTCGTTAGGGTTCGGGTGCTCAGTTTCGCACACCAGGAAGGGGCGAGACGGGGATGCACATGCCTGGTGGCTGCCCGTCGCCTGCGAAGGGGACGGCGAAGGCCTAGCGAGGGGACCGACGAAGACCCGCGCACCTAGAGTAGGACGGCGGGCGGCGGCGGTGATCGCCTAGTTGCCGCCGCGAGAGCGAGCGAGCGGGAGAGCGCGCGCGTCGGGGGTGAATGTTTGGGATTTTGGGAGAGAAGCGGCAGGGAGTGAAGTCAGTGTCTCTGAACGGTCCCTAGAGTTATTGCCTGGGCCTGGAATGGGCTGGAATGATGCCTTTCTAAAAATCCCGTCAGCATGTCAAGGCCCAGCAAACTAATACTAATTATCTCGTTAAAACCTCTAAAAATGCCTAAAAAAATCAGGTTTCGCAGTACTTTTTTCAGTTACTCACTTGCAAGCTCACACGCTGCACATATATTCACCTCTGTAAACAAATAAATTCATGTACTAGGTTTTATTCCTATGAGCACGTTCGAAATATTCTTGTGACCCCGTTCGAAAGACTCAGGCGGTGGTGGACTCGAAGTTAACAAATAACTGTAAGCACATTGATGTTGACGAGCACTTCACCTACTCTTTTTTTTTTTGGCGAAATGAGCACTTCACCTACTAGTAGTGGAAAAAAATAGATGTTGTTAACCCTGAAATAAAATGTGTATTGCTAAATTTATTTATTTGCATTAACATATATGTTAGAGCATAAGTGGTGTTGAGGTGGTAAGAGAACAAGAGTCGAGGATCAAGGCATTACGCAACAAAACCTTGAGACCCGACCGTAAGCTTGACACCCAACCTCACGTAATAAAAAGTCGGTGCTGCTACGGCCAAGGCAGATCCACACTTCGTACAAAGCGCAACACCCCATACACACGAAGCATTGTGGTCGACAGTGTGGTTGAGAAGATAAAATTCTAGTACGGTCACTAGTGTTTAGTCAAGGCGAACTCACTCCCACACATAGCCGAATCGGCCTATAACGGGTTGAGAGGTCAATAGGGAACGTAAGGCGACCAAAATTTTGTGAGGTGTTTCTCATTACACATGTGGTGGTATATCATGGTGATTTTTCCTTCTGCAGATGGATCTCAACAAATTTAACTCAGCTCTTTGAGCTTAGCAGGGGGCAAGGATCGGAGCTACTCCCTCCGTCTTAAATTGTAGTCTTAAATTATAGTTCACTTTGATTTTTTTATGTATATATTTTGTTATGTATCTGGACATATTATTTATTTGGTTACATAGCAAAATGCATGCATCAAAAAAGTCAAAATAAACTACAATTTGAGACGGAGGAAGTACTTATAAAACCAAGATGATCCTTTAGCTAGCTTGTACTTCCTCCGTTCTAAATTGCAGTTCACTTTGACTTTTTTTGTATATGCATTTTGCTATGTATCTAAACAAGACATATTATATATCTAGGTACATAGCAAAATGCATACACTAAAAAAGTCAAAGTAAACTAAAATTTGAAACGGAGGGAGTATCAACTAGAGTTTTTGGTTTGACTATTACCTATCCTGACGATGTTGTGGTACATTGATCTATATATTAGTACTTCTATAAATAAATATTGTCTTTTTCTCAAAGGAAAAGGAAAAAAAAACCAATCTGAGTGGCGAAGGCGATGGAGAGAGATTATCATTGCATTTAGTGCATCCTACTGCTTAAAGCCTTCTTAATTAGCTAGTTTAACTTTTTATGTTCTCATTCTAGTAATCATGTTGTTTCTTTTGGGGCCTAATTTGCTTGTTAACATTATATAAATCGTTGCAGATCCCCATTCTGAAGTAACCGGACGAGCCTTTAAGGTCAATCTCAGTGGTAGTTTCATTTGCATTTGATGAACTGTCACATAAGCATGTTTGATGATATAGCAAGGATTTTAAGAAGAGAGAGAAGAAGTGAGTGTCATGCTCTTGACACGATTACTAACCCTCTTTGAGTCATGGAATTAAATATTTATGAAACTATACCATGAAAACTCTCATTCTTAAAGAGCTTCATTCAAGTTCCATTTCATTCTAGATGACATAGTCGTCTTAAAAATAACACAAATAAAACTCTCTGTGGAGACTGACCTAAGCGGAACCCATAAAGTCATAAAGTCAATAATCGATTTACACGATCCCGATGCCTTTTAGGAATGGGCGTTGTCTTGGAGCAGGACCCACCGTAAGGTTCAAGAGCCGACTTGCGCGATCTGAATGGAGGTGCCTCGGAGGACTTGATGACTAGAACTATTCTTTGGTTGATACAGATTGGCGTAACTATTCTTTGGTTGATACACAGATTCGCGTATACAGTAAGATCGAAGTCCTCTAAAGCACGGGCCTATGAAAGATATTCAGTATCGAGACCCATCTCGTAGGAGTACATACATATCCTTATAATTCTCATGAATCATCAATTTAACCTTGCTCACTATCAATAACTAATTGAGTCATTCCACAAATTTCTTATGTGGACGTATCTATGCTTGTTTTAAGATAGAGTATACTGTACACCGTATAAGATAAGATAGAGAATAATTTCAAATCAGACACCTCACGAGATTCGCATATATATACACATACCGATACGTGCGCAACCATTCCAATCGAGGCTGGGATCATGGTTGAACACTTGAACTGCGTGCCAGCTAGGGCCAGGGACATCTGCCTTACACAGCTTCGATTTTCAATAAAAGCACCTTTCCAAATATAGCATAATACTACATCGATCATTGAAATAGACCGTCGATCAGATGCTAAGCATCTACCTGTGATCCAAAATTACACAAGTACAACAACGTTCTACTAGAACTGGTCGCTCCAGCAAACACGTATAGTAGCAGTACACACTAGCCTGCTAATTTTAACCATGGCTAGGCTAGCTCAAAACGGCATCCAATCACCAACTAGAGCTCGCCGGCGCCGCTCTAGCAAACACGTACGCGCGCATGCAGCATGGCACGCACGCCGGATTCGCTCGTGTGCCCGCGCGCCACACCGGCCCATCCAATCCATGCATCGGCCGGCTCAAAAACATGCATGGGCACGCGACGGGCATCAATAATCAATCACACCGCCGCACGCGTCGTCATCAGAATATGGGCACCACGCCGTAGCCGGCGGCGAAGTCGAGCACGTAGGGGTAGGATGGCTGCTGCTGCTGCGAAGACCGCGCCGGCGCCGGTGGCGTCGCGGCAGCCGAGTCGAAGTCGGCGTCGCCGTCGCCGTCGTTGTCGTCCGCGCGCTTCGCGAAGCGGCCCTTGATGCGCGGGCGCGACTCCGCGTAGGCCTTCCGGGACGCGTAGCGGATCGTCTTCTCGAACCGACGGTTCTTGCGCTTCTCGCGGTACCGCATCAGCCGCGCCTCCCTGCTGATTTCCGTGGCCGCCGACGGCGGCGGCGTCGCGACGACCCTGCCCGCCGCCATGACCCCGTCACTGCGTTCCGGCACCGCACCCACGTCCAAAGACGACATCTGGACATACCAAAACCAAGCTCAGATCGGTGCATCCACCATCGATCCTCCTAGCTAAAAAAACTTTGCACGTGCTCGTCGTCTTGTCTATTAAAGGAAAGCAGGCTGTTCTCTAGCTGGGAGCGCAGAGCACATGGTCTTACACTGTGGGTAGGAGTTGAAGCGTAAAGCAAGTAGGCGGCCTTGGACTGCGCGAAGTCGAGCTCGATGACGCCGCCGGTTACGCTCCCGCCGCGGCCGCACATCGCGTCTGGGACCAGGCCGACCTCCGACGACGAGCCCTGCTCGACCAAAAACCAAAGTCGAGAGAAAGATTAGGTGCTGTAATAGGAATAGCAAACGATCACCGTGTAGGAGCTGTAGGACACTTACGCTGTGGCCGAGCGACGCCGCGGTGTAGGAGCTGTAGGACGGCTTGGCAGCGACGGCGGCGACGCCACCACCACCAAAGTCAAGATCCACTGCGCCGCCGCGGCAGGATCCGTTGTTAGGCACAACGCTGTCGGCGTGCGGGAACCTGCCACTACCAGCGAAGTCTTGGCCGAGGAACGGGTCCATGACGTCCGCGAACAGGAAGTCCGCCAGCTTACTGGCGTCGACGACCTTGGCGGCGTCGTCATCGGCGTCTTTCTGTTCCGCGGTGGCGGCGCCGAATAGCAGCGCCTCGGCGGCGGCCCCATCAGCGGCAGGCGCGCCGATGGGCTGCATGGGCACGCGCTCGTGGCGGCGCGCGAGCGGGTTGGCATCGTGGATGTCGGCGTCGCACGCGGCGCAGAGCGCGGCGGCGTCAGCGCGGCACGTGACGGTGGCCGGCGCGCGCTCGCACACCTCGCAGACCCACACCCTGACGTGCCCCGCCCGCGCGTGGCAAGCCGCGTCGCACCCGGCGCACAGGTACGCGCCGCCGCCCGGGCACGTCCGGCAGTGCACCGCCGCGGGCGAGCCGCCGCACGCCTCGCACCGCCGTCCCCCGACACCCCAGTACCTCCCCACCGCCAGGGCCTCCATCGAACGGTGATCTCCTCGACCTCGATCGCTCTCTCAACCGGCAGCCGTGATGGTGGATGGCACTTGCTAATTGCTTGCTGCTAATGGCCGGATTGATTAGCTAGCAGGGAAGCTTGCGAAGCTGGAGCAAGCTGCGACTATTCCTTGCTTTATAGGGGAAAGGGTGAAGCAGCAGCAGCCGCCGCGCGCGCCCGCGACGGCGGGTGGGCGGGCTCGCTTGTTGGGGAGATGGAGATGGTACGGGTAGGTGGGACAGGGGCGGCGACGGTGACGTGGGCTTGGGGACACGTGGGCCGCCGTGGGCCAAGCGAAAATATGCGAAAATGTTGATCTCGTGGATTTCTGGGTGGTGGGGCCCACGTGCTGATGCCGGGTCATAGGTGGCGTGGGGCCCGCTCGAGCTACCATCTTGGAGGAGCTGCTGGGTTAGCATGGTGATCACTGGTCTTGACCGCCAGGGATTAGGTCATTAGCAGCCAGGGTTTCGGATATTCGCTGTACGGATTACGCGATTTAATCATGTCATCCCTGCAGCTTATCGCCGCGTGTACATGCTAGATCATCGCTTTGCATACTATATATAGTTAGTGGAATATATACTAATATTTAAACTTCACGCTTAGACAAATGGTTTAGGCCTGCCTTTTTGCGGCACGACAAAGCCTAGCTTAAGCTTATGCCACAAGCTAAACTGATGACCAAGGTAATTTGCGTGGGCATGTAAACGATGAGATCCGGCAGGAAGAAGATATTACGACGTAGGAATGAAAGCGGCAACTCAGACGCGTCAGGGTCAGCCTCACCGCGCGGTTAACCTCAAGGTCAAGAGACACTAAGAGACAAGGCTTAGCTTTATGGTGGGCGGCTTCACGTCGCCGTTTGAGCCACCGCCCGCGTTGACAGTCAAAAGTAGTACTGTAGTTATATACACTCGTATAAGCAGTTGAAAAGTATAGTATTAATGGAGGCACTTATGACTAATTAACGACCACTTATCTTCATCATTAACATGTGATATACCATCGCTGCCTGTCCTCGTCAGTCTAGCTGGCTTTGCCTTCCCACTCCGGAGACCAGTCGGCACTAGCTGGGTTGGGATCCGCGAGGCTGCGGCGACATGCCGCGCGCGCGAAATGTCGCAAATGGCCTCGCGAAATGACGACGCCACTTCAACTTGTCCGGGAGTCCACGCAGATCGCGTCAATCTCCGTGTTAATTGCTCCGGTGTATATCTACCCCCTCGATTTGAATGCCCGTATACTTCTGCTTCTGCCGACGACAACGACACAGGTGGGATAGCGCTAGCTAGCTCTTGATCGAGCTACTATTTTTAGACGTTTATCGTGTCGTAAAGTGAGAATTTATCCACCCTCGCGATTTTTCTAGAACAGTAAAACTGTTTTGGTTTTGCAGCACACGTCAAGAATAATCGCCCGCGATCGCGTGTAGATAGTAGCCCACGCCGATACCGTACGTTTGCTGAACAAGTCTGTGCTGCGATGAAGATGAAATCCTTCCGGATACCGGAACAGAGAACAGTCATTGATGTGATGCATGAAAGACAAACCGTCCAAAACTCGTCTTTCCAGAGGAATGAAAATCTCCCTCGGAAACACCACGGATTTCATGTTCCAGGACGAGGGCCCCGGCCGGCCGGCAAATCCATCTCAACTTTGGGGTGCGCGCGCGCACGCTGCCCGTGCTCGGTCGATTGGCGCCCCCAGGCCTGCCCCGCGCGCGTGCTCCGCTCCACCGCTCGATCGCCCGCGCGGCCGAGCGCGCGCGAGCACGCATGAATGCAAGTCTCGACGACGCGGACGCCCGCCGCGCCGCGCCGCGCCGCGCCGCGTCTCGCCGGCCCCCGCTGGCCTGGACGATCGCGTCGCGTGACCTGCCGCCGAGGGCAACCGCAACCGCGTGGGAGCGGGGACGGCGACGTACACGGGACCGAGGGCAGGCGGGTCATTTGTGCGAGCGGGGTGATGACGAACTGGATGCCGTCATATCCCGTGGACGGACAGCGACAGCGCGGCCGCGATCCGGTGCGCCGGCCGGCCGGCCGCGCATGCATGTGCCGGTGTCGCTTCGCCGAAATCGGCACGCTCGGCTCAGTGCTCCAGTCCACTGCTGCTTGGTTGGGTCGTTGCCGCTTCCGCCAGCATCTCCGCTGGAGATCGTGCCAATTAGCTGGCGACGGTGATCTCCGATGCTTCTGGAGCTAAGGCATTTTTATATACGAAGCATGGATCGTTTTAGGTTTACTTTGGAAAACGTGATTTCGTTTATTATTTGATTGATTAGTTCTTGTTTTATATGTGTTTATTAGGTGGAGCCAAATTTACTTCAGTTTCGGCTCGTCATCTGTTTTCTGAATCTGTATCTGCCGTTTTATGCGCTGATTTGGGAGCAGCCGCCAATGCAATAATAATAGCAAATACGCTCATAATCTGGGATGGATTTTCTCCGGGGCCTTGTTTAGATTCCCGATTTGGGGCTCCGAATCGACACTTTTAGCCCGAATCATCTAAACGGGGTGGTCAGAATCGGGTGCAGAATTGGCCCAACTCGGGCCTGCCCGCAATCCCTGCTCTCTCTCTCCTCTATATTTTATTGCCTTGGCCGACGCTCTCCCTCTCCCTTATCCATTCGGCCGGGGAGTCCAAACCCTCCGCCGCTCTCCCTCGCCTCCGCCGCTCCTCTCCCCACCACGGCTCGTCTCCTCCGCCGCTCCTCTCCTCCGCCGCTCTCCCTCGCCTCCGTCGCTCTCCCTCTCCTCCGTCGCTCTCCCTCGTCGCCGTGCTTGACCTCGTCGCCGGCGATGGACGGCTACCACGGCCAAGGGAGCAGCTCGGGGTTCAACGCCAGTGGATCCGGCAACCCCACCGGCTACGACTTCGGCAACCTCTCCGACTACGACGACGGCCGCCGCACAAGGGACCTGTTCTCCCTGGCGCAGTCGGGATCCGAGGCCAGTGCCTACGACCCGTACACCGCCGCGCCGCCGGCATCCGGATCCCGTGGCCATGCCTCCTACGGCTCCGCGCCGCCGGGGTTCGGATCCGGTGCCTACGACCCCTACTCCTCGGTGCCGCATCCGTACTCGTCCGCGACCCCAAGCCAGCTCGTGTTATCTAGCCTCAACCTCAATGCAAGCTCCGGCTACCCGCACATCGACGAGTACCAAGACATGCTTCGTTCCGGGCAGCAACAGGGAGGAATCGGCAGCAGCGGGGCCGCCCCTCCCGTCGTCGAGCATGCCGCCACCGCAGGTGTGGACGCGCCGGCCGGTCCTGGTCAGCGCCGAAGGGCATCCAGGGGGCGCGGTGGGCGTCGTAGCGGCGGCAACAACAACCCTCCTGTCCCGGTACATTTACCTTGACTCCCCTCCCTTCTGTGTTCCTTGTGTTGAGTTGCCTTTCTGTTAAGAGCACTTATACTTACAAGACTGTTGCTTCTATATGTCTTGCACAATGTCGATTCGTTGTTTGTGCTGCTATATGTTCATTGTTTGTGATGTTACTTATACTCTGGTAATGGATCAAACAGGATAGTAAGATGTATTGCACAATGTCGATTCCTTGTTCATGCATTGCTTTTTGTTTACAATGTCGACAGAAACAGACTGTCAGAGCCAACTGGACCAAAGAGGATAATAAGTTGTTCTGTGAATATTACTGCATCCAAATTGACGTGGGTACGTGCAAAAATGGGATCATGAGCAAGTTTGGATGGCAAGACATCTAGCACAGGTTTGAACTTGCAACTGGTAAGCTTCATGATAGTGAGCAGTTCGGCTACAGGTTCAGAGAGCTAAAAAAGCTTTAGATGTTCATCGAGCAACTTCGGCATGTGGCCACAGGCGTAGGAAACAGAGAAGATGGCTCTGTGGTTGCTTCTGACAAGTGGTGGGATGACAAGCTCGGCTCTAACAAGGTTCATGACCTTTGACCACTTGTTTCTGCAAACATTCTCTTCTATATTACGTACTGACTCCTTGATGGTTTTTCTTTGCAATGCAGAACAAGCAAGAGTGGCAGGACCTGAAGTATGGATGGCTAGAATACATTGATGAAATGGACCGCATGTTTGCTGGAGTTGCTGTCACAGGAGAGACCGCCTATGTTCATGGGGTGAGCCGCAACCTGAACTTCGTTAGCAGCGGCGACGAAGAAGAGGCACTTCCTGCTTTTGATACCCCTCAGACGGATAGTACCCCTTCCAGTGTTGGTACCCCTCAGTATTTTGATACACCTGCCAGCAGTACCCCTGGAAGCAGTGGTAGCAAGAGGAGTGCGAGTAGCACCCGCAGCACTGCAAAAAAGTCCTAGCAAGAAGCCCAGGAACACATCTGCTCGGATGAAGGACGCCAACATGAGCTTGTTCAACTCCAATTATGTGGGTAGGACACATATGCTTCACAAGCTGATGTTGGAGAAGAAGAGCTCTGAGGAACAGGAACTGAGGCTGAAGCAGCAGCAGATGGAACTGCAGAAAGAACAGTTGGCCGTAAAGGAACATCAGCAGCAACCGATTACTCAGTCAGCTGCTGAGCTTGGGCTGGACGACATGGAAGTTGACCTCTGGACTGGTGTGCTCAATGTCTGTAAAGATGACGATGCCATGACTGTTTACCTGAATGCTGGACCAAAAGCAAGGCTTCAACTGATCAAGAAATATGCCAAAGTGGTTTAAACCAGCCCCTTGCATGCATGCATTTGACCTAGATGTGGCAATAGTTGTCATGATGGCTTTTATCTTTTGTGTATGCTAGTTGTTGTCGTATTGGAACTATGTGATTTATGGCTGTGTTGTAGTTGTTGAACCTTTATGGCTGTCATGGCCTTAATTTCAACCTTTGTGGTTGAAATAAGTTGTGTACTATGTGGTGTAAACCAGAGTGTTGGCAACCATGTCATTAAGGCCTTCATGTTACTTACTAACTATGTGGTGTATTGCATTGGCCAGGACATTCAGCCTCCAGCTCAAGCTCAAGTTGAAGCTGAAGTGGACAATGAGGAGGAGCCGGACAACTGGTGGGAGCTATTCTGGAACCTGGTGGTTGAGGATGAAGCTGAAGAAGCATTCTGGAACTATGGTATGTATGATTACGCTCAGCATGTGGACAAATATTGCAGTAGACGCCCGTATAGGACACCACCATTGTCTGGGGAGGATTGGGTACAAAACAAGTTGGCGGATGAGGAAGCCTGCTATGACATGTTTAGGATGAGTCCACGCATGTTTATTAACCTGCATGAACTGTTCACAAAAAATTATGGCCTAAAATCATCACGCAAGTCTACCTCTATGGAGGCTCTAGGCATCTTCCTTTGGGTATGTGGGGCACCACAATCAGGTAGGCAAGCAAGGGATAGATTTGAGAGATCACTAGCGACTGTCCACAACCTCTTTTACAAAGTCCTCAAATGTATGGTAGCCCTAGCTGACGACATCATTAAACCTAGGGACCCAACGTTTAGCACAGTGCATCCCAGGCTGGAGCAATTTCGATTCTCCCCTGAATTCTTGGGTTGCATAGGGGCAATAGATGGCACCCACATTCCTGTGGTCGTTCCACAGGATAAGTTCAAGCAGTACTTGTGTCGCAAGAGCAAGACAAACCAGAATGTCATGGCTGCTTGTGACTTAGATATGTTTTTTATATTTGTACTTGCTGGGTGGCCTGGATCGGTGCATGACATGAGAGTCTTCGACGATGCAATCGCAAGATATAGCGAGAAATTCAAGCAGCCGCCTAGAGGTACACACATTTGACTATTTCGTTGTTTTCTAATTTGAGGCAATGAAAACTTACAGGTACTACATGCTGTAGGCAAGTTCTACCTGGTGGACTCGGGGTATGCAAACCGGCGGGGTTTTATGTCTCCTTACCGCCAGACCAGGTATCACCTCCAAGACTTTCAAAACGCCCCCGAACCATAAAATATGAAGGAGACGTTCAACCATGCACATTCGACCCTTAGAAATGTGATAGAAAGGGCGTTTGGTGTGCTGAAAATGAAGTGACGCATATTGTTGGATATCCCGTCCTACCGAGCTCAAACACAAACATATATTATATGTGCATGCATGGCGTTGCACAGCTTCATAAGGCTCAATGGTGAATTTGATAGGGACTTTGGTTTACTTGATAACAATATCAACTTTGTGCCTGTTGAAGCCACTATAGATCAGCCAGAAACGGTTGATTGTCCTGAAGGTTTTGACATGCCCACCATGAATACAGTCCGAGACCAGATGGCTCAACATTTGTACAATAGGTATCATTCTTGATTGAGGGATTGTAATCTTTTCGGCTATGTAAACTATAACAATTTTATGCACTCTTTGAATCTTTTTAAATATGTGGTCATGCAGTGTAATGCACAAGTGCAACAATTGCATGCACAATTACACAATCACATGCACAATTGCATGCACACTTGAGGGGAATAACTGGTGAACAGTGGCTGTCAAGTTTAGAGGTGTAAAAAAATAGGGCTGCAGTGAACAGTACCAAATTAGTATGAACAGTGAACTCTAAAGTTTGGAACACCAAACTTTGGAATCTACACAAGGGCCAGATTTGGACTTGCATGGGCAATGCCGATGCAATGCGCAGCAGCATGTGCCAGTTCTTGCTGCGGCCTACTGCTACTTTTGACTTGGGGTCGGAGTTCGGTTGGGCAAATGCCCAAAATGAAGCGATAGGAGCAGTCTAGCAGATCATGCATGTCCCATTCAGCAGTTCAACCGGATCTTTTCGAAGTTATGAGCCCTCGTTAATCAGTGGCGTTAAAGTCTCATGAGGATGTCACGGATCGGAGGATGGCAGCACGCCCAGAACGATCAGGCCGATCTATCGGGCGCCCCAATCAGCAGGGCGGTGCCGGTGCGCGTACCGAGCTCGAGCATGGGCCGGTGTGAGTGGGCCCGGAGCGGGCAGGTTGACGCGCCGCCAACCCCAACTCCCCTAGGCGGCGGTGGTGGGCCCAGCGAAGCGCCACCTTGTTCGTGATCGTATCCATCCTGTCCAATCCAAGCAATGCGAGCCGTGTGCCGTGCCCGTGAGAGGAGGGAGGGAGGAGATTCGGTGGGTCGGGGCTTGCGGCTTGGGGGTGTGCAATGCATGCATCTGCCGTGGATGCGAAGCCACTCGATCTTGCCGACTGCAGAAAAAGTTCCCGTGCCCACATCACCGTGTGAGTATGGTGGACGTGGTCGCCGGTTTGTGTTGTGTGTGATGCGCTACAGCCAGTCTCGACTGTTGAAGGCTTGGTGGGTGGCGAGCGTTCCAGACGGTTCCGCTGCCAACTGCACGTGCACATCCTGTTCCTAGATGCGATCCACACGCCCCTGTGCGTTGCGTGTGCACCGGTGCATGGTGGTGTGAGCAACTTTTTTTTGCATGCGTCTCGCTATAATCGCACTGTACGTTTTGGGGTCTACTTTGTGATCCGTTTAGAAAGAGGAGAAAAAGTAGTAAAAGAAAACAAGAAAAAAAGAGGAGCTTGAGCAAAAATGACCTGAACTCGTGTTGCATGAACTGGGCACTTTTGGATGGGCCTCGGGAGGACGGACTTGCCTTTTCTGACACGTACAGGAAGTCAGCATTCAACAAGTACAGTACGTGGAGCTAGCCGGCCGCTAGGCCAGGACGGCAGCACTTATCGTGTCATGTCCTGTTCCGTGTGCGTCGGCGCGTGCATGTGCAATCGGACCGCCGCCGTCTACCGAACTGCCAGAAGAGCACGGTCACATGGACGGGCCAAACGACACCGGCCGGTGTCTGTGTCCGCTGGAGGAAGTACGCACGCGTGCCTCGGTGCCTGCGCGTGCGCCGATAGCCACAGTTGTCCGTCGACTCTAGGGCTTGTTAAGATTACGTAAAAAAAAATAAACCTGATAAATAGTACTATTTTCGTTTTATTTAATAAATATTATCCGATTGTAGATTAATTAGACTTAAAAGATTCATCTTGTGATTTTAAACTAAACTGTATAATTAGTTATTTTTTTATCTATATTTAATACTCTATGTAAACAGCTAAATATTAATGTGACGAAAAAAGAATAAAAAAATTATAACTTTTAGATAAATCTAAACATGCGCCTCTGCGGCTCGACGGCTCTGCCCAAGTCAGGGACACCCACACGTGCAGGCAGGCCGGAGAGGAACCGGCAGCGGCAGGTCGTACAGCACGTGGCGGCGGCTTTCGGCGCCGACGGATCCGGGGATGGTTGAGGTGTCCCCGTTTCGGCTGCGTCGGCTCATCGTTCTCGCGACGCGACATAAATGGCCCGCTTACCGTGGAGTGGAGGACTGACTGTACCGGAGCAGCAGATGATGGGCCGAGACGGCCATTTCGTGGACGCGACAAGGGCTGCTGGGCAATGATCCCCTTGCCGAGAAGGCCGATGGGATGTGCAGTATGGCACGATCCCCTTGGCTCAGCCCTGCTTGCTCCATTCTAGCGAATTTTTTTTATTAATAAACTTATTTTTTAAAAAAATTACAAAATTAGTCTCCGTTTTTAAAAAATTACAGGAATAGGCCACTAGTCGCCCGTTGAAAGGGCGACGTGAGAGAATCGCCCGTTCAAAGAGCGACCAGGCCCACGTCGCCCGTTCAAAGGGCGACCACGGCCCATGTCGTCCGTTCAAAAGGCGACCAGGCCCACGTCGCCCGACCAAAGGGAGTCGCCCAGCCAAAGGGCGATGGGCGGCGAACCGCGGGGCCAGTCTTGTTTGCACGTGTTCAAGCGCCAAGCGTCCGTGCGATTTCTGGTGTGTGTATATTGGGCCGCGGCACAGCGGGCTGTTTTTTGCCGTGTCTATAACAGTGAGTTGTCTTGTCACTGTCGCCGGTAGTTTGCTGGAACCGGGACCGATGAAGAAGGAACGAGTGTTTATTTTCTTTTTTCCCGACCAAGACTTCACCCTTTTTCAAGGAATGAGTGTTTACATTTAGCAAGTTGAAAATCCTTGCGCGTGCTAGTTTGGAAGTGCTGGTGGTCACTCCAACTCTTGTCTGTCCCTACGCGGCAGTTTCGGTACCAAATTCCATGATTTTACCAAGGATTGTATTTTTTTCAATAAGTTTGAGCACACATTTCCATATAATAAAGAAAGAAATATAACTTGTACAACATATGATATATGGTCGTGTATTATACTCGTATTTGGTGGAGCGATAATAGAATCGCCAATGGAGGGCAAGGTGCTATCGGTAACGATGACCAATATGGGAACATGCAGATCCAAAGTCAGAAAAATGACATGTTTATATCATAGATAGAAGGAAAAAAAAACCCTGGTCGGGCGACGTGGGGCCCGCCACACCACGTCGCCCATTTAGCGGGCGAGCAGGGCCAAGTCGCCCCCTGGTCGGGCGACATGGACACGCGTCGCCCATCGGCCGGGCGACGAGCTCCACGTCGCCTGTTGGTCGGGCGACATTGCCCAGGTAGCCCGCCAGTCGGGCGACAAGGCCCATCTTCGCCCTTCCAACAGGCGACTGGTGGCCTATTCCTGCAAATTTTTGAAAACAGAGACTAATTTTATAATTTTTTTTTAAAAATACATTTATTAATAAAAAAATTCCCATTCTAGCTCGCGTCATCGCATGGCTGAGGCAGGCCGCAGAGAAGCAGACGGACACAGAGCGCGACCGCCGGTTTGTTGTAGACTTGCCCAGTCGGCCGAATCACGTCCCGTCCACCTCCCACAATAGATAGAACAAGGTCTATTTTTTTTCCTCTAAAAAATATTCCTATAGTCTTGTTTTTCTACCCAACGAAAATCTTAAAATCACACATTCTACCCCTTCAACTCTCAAAACCATTTAAACTACCTTTCTTCCCTGGTTTGAAGCGATTTTGAGGTGGTTTTATCTTTTCATAGTTAAAATATCAAAATACATTATAGTTTTTTATACATAAAAAATATCTCTAAGATTTCAGAAATTCTAAGAAAAAATCATTGAGATATTGAGATACGAAAATCCAAAAAAATATTTAGACCTCATTAAAATACCTCTGGGATCTTCCAGAAATGAGATCTAGCTATAGGAGAATGAACAAAATATCTAAAAAATTATAAATTCCCAAAACATTATAATCTATGTCCAAACACATTTTGAAAAAAAAACACAATAAGACATGATTATATGTGCATTAGATATGCATCTTAGCATAAATTTCCCAACCATTTTCAGTTAGTGCAATAATCTTGATATGACTATTTAGAAATGCTAGATTCATGATTCCAAGACTGTTAAGTTTAGAAGGTCCTTTTGTTTAAGGGACCATTTGGTAAAATTCTAGATTCTCATAAAAACATTTCGGCCCTAAATTTCATTAAAATAAAGCAGTTTATCTAGAGAAATATCAGTATTTAATGAAACCGCTTAGCTGACTAGGTAGATTAGAATTCTAAAGGAATAGCCACATAATTGCCTTTGCTTGGTCCACGCTTACAAGGCAAAAATGGGGACCATTACACCTAATTCAAGGGAGAAACGTGTTGTTTCCATCAAACAAGAAAAACTTATTCTAGCTACAAAAGTACAGGTACTTTAGATTTATCTTGCCAAATATGCCCTGAGTACCGAGGGGATTTGCCCCGCAGTTTTCCGCTAAAAAAAATGCCCTAAGTGTGTGCACGTATGCGAAAACAGTATCATAAAAGAAAAACAAAGTATCATTTTTATGAAGTTTATGAGTTGCTCTAGACCAATAGAAATTTAGTTTAAAAACATTTCCCGTCTATGGAAGCTTATGCCACTCGCATCGTGAAGATACCATCAACTCCTCGATAGAAAACATATACACTTTCAGGATTCATCGCCGTGCTATATAATTGCTTTTGTAGTGTGCCGTCTTTGTCGCAAGAAATCACATTACTTCTTTGTGTTACTAATTGAGTGATACTCTAAGTCTAATATGTAGTGCCATTAACATTGTCTCCCACATCAACTCTGTCCTCGCTTTGCATATGATATCGAAGAAGCCTACATATATCTCAGTATCATTCGGTGTGAACAATATAATTATAATATACTCGACATCATACAATCATATCTCTAAATGCAAGAAAATGGTATTTTTAGCTATATAATCACTGTAAAATGATAGGAAAACGTTTTATTTCCTAATTAGAAGAATTATTGCCATGTTAAGTATTGTCTGCCTCTAGGTCGAGGTGGTATGAAATCTACTTGTGTGTGTAAGCGTATTATCACTTTGGGAAAATTTTCTATAACAATCAATATTTCTCTTTCATAAACGTCAGCGTAGAAAAGGAAGTTTATAATTTTTTTCTTAATCTAGTTGGGGTAACCGGGCCTACTCACGTGTTGATTATTCCCTTGAGCCTCCTCCATATGGTGGTAATCATTATCTCCTCCCGCCCCCGCCACAGGATCACGCCGTTCGTGGACCGACCGCCCGCGGCCCCTGCCTCCGCCTCCGCCGCGCGCTCTCGCTGCCTGCCCTTGGGATATTTGCGTGCGCCGGGGCCACGTCACCCAATCAGATGACGACGTCACTGTCACTGCGGGCCCCGCAATGTGCTCCTCCTGCTTTCCGCTTCGCACCGTACCCCCGCGTACCCGCTCTTGCACCGTATAGACATCCGGTGGGACCGGCATATCAATCCCTCAGTGGGGCCCAATCTCAGTGACGAATTCGCGACCGGCGAGTCGACGGCCCGGTGCGAAGCGTTGGCAGTAGTCTACAGTATATAGGGTTCATTCCCCCCTGCCACATCGAACTGCGTGCGCGGCCGGTCGCGCTCCCCTTCCCTTTGTCCGTCCGCGATCTGGGCTCGTCTCCGATTCCGGCGTCCCGTCCGAACCAGGTGAGCAATCTCGCGCCCGCACCCACCCCTCTCAGCTGGCTATTCGCGCGCGCCGAGCAGTGGAGGGGGCGGAATCTGACGCGAATTTCATTGGATTCGGTGCAGATTTGCCAGCGATGAAGGAGAAGCGTGGGCTCGAGGACGCCGCCGGCGACGGGCGGCCTGATGCCAAGAGGGCGCGGCCTCCGGCTCTGGCCAGGTGAGGAACTCTCCGGGTTACACTTTTGGGCGTGTCTCGCTTCGTGATGTGCTTGTGTTTGACGAGCTGTGGAATTAGTTGCATGAATGGGGAGCACTAGCGTGAGCCGTATGGCTTACAGTATTCTATGCAACAGGAAATTTGTGCCTGGATTACTTTTCCGCTGATCTGTTATGGTAGCGAGTACTTGTGGAAATGGTCCCGTGTGTATTTTCGGCTCCCCCTTGTCTTGGGTGAGCTGAACTCGAGCTGAATTCATCTTCAGTGGCTACTGGTGACTGGTCTGTGCTAAGAGCAACGTTTAAGCTAGGGTTTGGTGCATGCTGTCAGAAGATTGGCTGCAGTGATGGCAGACTGGTTGGCTGGATCCTGGAATTTGGAAGAATTTCTTATCTCAGTGTGCGTGTTAGGTTATTTATGGAGTATTCATAGTGCTGCCTTATCCAAAATGGAATGTATTTTATCGTTACTATTGACCTAATTCTGTCGTTGTTAGTTGGACACGAGTAATAACGCATTGGCTGTTGGGTTTTCGGCAAATCAGGTAATGTCCCTGTTTATTTCAGTTGATGAAGTAACCGTTGTTGAGTGTGCGTTACCAGGTAAGCAAAGGAATCAAGCCCAGCTTGGTTGGTCAAGGGTGTAGGTCAGTGGGTGCATGCTCAGCCCACTCAAGTTCCAGCCCTATTCAATGCGGATTTGGGTCCCCTGTTTCTTCTTAATGCAGTCACTTAATTTCCAAGTTTGGTATAAGTTTCTAGGAAGTATGTAAAGATCTCAAGTGAAATTAGAGCATGATAGCCTATGCAAACATACTGTGTTGGTGAATATGAGTCTAGATGGATTCAGGGACCTATGGATTTTTGTAAAACCGTAAGTAGGAATAGAGTTATCTTTCTAATAATGAGTGTTATAATTCAATTGTATATACTATGTACTTTTATTCTATTTGCAAAGCCAAGTTGAAGACTGAACTTGTACATAACTTGTCACATTTTTTAGAGTTGCTGACACCATGTTAATAATTGTAGCGAGTACCTTAGTTGTTTCGATCTGAGTTCAGACTTCAGATTGCCACACAGTTGTATTGAGAAAATATAGGTGTGACACTTTTTCTTCCGACAGCATGAAAACCCGAATTCATTACTTCACAGCAATGAAGGTACAGCAAGTCAATAACTATGCTAAAATGCTGAAAACAGCTCCGACACTAATGAATCATGACATGAAAATTCTACAAACATGTTACATGTCCTGTCAGAGAAGGACCACAGCTCACAGGCGTTACTGATCATGCTTGGTCACCCCCTTTTAAGTAGCGATTGCTTCATGCACTTCCAACCTTGCACTTGTATGAATATAGATTTTCTGTTGCTGACAGAACTGGCTCTCTTGATTGCTTGGCGTTCTATTTTAACTTATTATTAACAGAAAATGACCTATCACATTCTAGTTGTAAACAGTCTCTCTATCTACCATGCAGTGTTATTGTTGAAGCATTAAAGATGGATAGTCTGCAGAGGCTCTGCTCATCATTGGAACCAATTCTTCGTAGAGTAGTAAGAACATTATGTAGAAGCTATTCATCAAGCACAAATGATTCATTCCTTTATTTGACTCTGACTTTGTTCTTCTTTTATTTGATAGGTCAGTGAAGAAGTGGAGCGTGCACTGGTCAGACTTGGCCCTGCAACAATTGGCGGAAGGTACGCTTGTAAATTCATAAAACATCTTTTTTCTTACTCAATTCAACACTGTAGTAGTCAGTGGCAATAGTTGCTTCATCAATGACCTATTCAGGAAGCCTATTTAAGAATAAAGCATATTCCTTAACTTGCCACTCTGGTAGATTGCAATCCAAATAAGGAAGCATGTTGATCCTACCGACTTCCCCTCCCCTTTTAATTATAACAGGTCTTCCCCAAAGCGAATTGAAGGTCCAGATGGAAGAACTCTGCAACTCCAATTCCAGACAAGGCTGTCACTTCCCCTTTTTACTGGAGGAAAAGTTGAAGGGGAGCAGGGAGCTGCAATTCATGTTGTTTTGCTTGATGCTGGCACTGGTGGTGTTGTATCCTCTGGACCAGAGTCATCTGCCAAACTCGACATTGTTGTTCTCGAAGGTGATTTCAACAATGAAGATGAGGAGGGCTGGACAGGGGAAGAGTTTGACAGTCATGTTGTGAAGGAGCGTGAGGGAAAGCGTCCTATTTTAACTGGTGATCTACAAGTCACACTGAAAGAAGGTGTCGGGACTATTGGTGAGCTTACGTTCACAGATAACTCTAGCTGGATAAGGAGTAGGAAATTCAGGCTTGGCTTGAAGATTGCCTCAGGATTTTGTGAGGGTGTTCGCATTCGTGAGGCAAAAACTGAAGCCTTTATGGTTAAGGACCATAGAGGAGAATGTAAGTCCCAAAAATTTATCTGTGTATTTCTACTCGACATATATCTATCTAAACTATTTCAATTTCATTTGTCTAGTGTACAAAAAGCACTATCCACCTACACTGAAAGATGAGGTCTGGAGGTTGGAAAAAATAGGGAAGGATGGGTCGTTCCATAAGAGGCTGAACAAATCTGGAATATCTACAGTTGAGGATTTCCTTAGGCTCGTGGTTCGGGACCCACAGAAATTGCGCAGTGTAAGTTCATGTGTGGGTTTGGTATTATGCTTTCATTTTATGTGTTTCAGTTTATTTATGACTATTAATGTTCTGTGATAGATACTTGGAAGCGGTATGTCCAACAAAATGTGGGAAGCCCTTGTGGAACATGCAAAGACTTGCGTCTTAAGTGGAAAATATTACATATACTATTCTGATGAGAGCAGAAGTATTGGTGCTACTTTCAACAACATCTATGCATTCTGTGGGTTGATTTCTGGTGAGCAGTTCTATTCATCAGAGAGTCTTGATGATAGCCAAAAGGTTAGTAATCGACTTAGCATATATTCAGGATATTGAGTGACATTACATATAATTTTAAGTTGTCTTCCAAGATGCATACTGATATTATTCTTTAAAAACTATACATGAGACAATGTTTTTTAATTGTGCTCGTGCAAGTTGGGTACCAGAATTGTCAAGCTGTGGAGCTTAGAAATCTTAATGAAATGCAGTTCAGACACGGGTTATGTTACATTGATCTACAATCTAGATTTCTTTACATTCCATTCTACACAAGGATGAGGGGGTTGAAAATGTGTTTTTTAAGTCGAGAACTCCCATGTCATCTGCATGGAAGATATCATCATCAAATCTTTAGAAGTTTATGAATTATGACTACTTCACTCAAATGTGTCGGAGCTCTTATCGCCTTCTATAAAGGCAGCCATGCAGCTGGTCTTGAAAAGTACAAGCTTGTAGTAATTGCCTACTCAATTGAAATAGTTCTGTTTCATTGCTCAGTTATTATTTTTGTTCTATTAAAATGCCACTGATCATAACTTTATTGTTCTTTACAGCTGTTTGCTGATGCATTGGTAAAGAAAGCATATGATAACTGGATGTATGTCATTGAATATGATGGCAAAGGTCTTTTGAACCCGAAACCAAAGAAAAAGGCTGCATCCACTAGTCAAGCTGAGACACATGCTCCTGCGGGTGGTCTAACTTCATATCAACAACACCTCCCCTCGACGAGCATGCCAGGACCATCACCATCAGGTGAGCAGCATCTGAGGCTCAGATACAATTAGAGTGTTCTATTTCCATGTATGTTTCAGTTTGTAGCTTATGTTAAACTGGAAACCCTAATTGCTGTTTGCCCATATGGATACTTAATTTGATACGGGGCTCTAAGACATGCAAATATGTTACTTCATTATAATGAGCCTTCAAATTTGAATGCCGTGCTTTAATTTCTTTCAGGTGGAACTGATTCCGTAGGGTATGGTGTCGATCAATCAGCAACACATCCATATCAACTCCAGAGTACATCCACCAATGTCCAGTCTGCCATTGTCCAGCCACCATATGATGACACATTTTCGTTCTTACCACCTAACATGCTGACAGGGTCTGCAAATGATGCCATGGGTCTGGAACTGGGCCAGTTGCAGCAAGTAATTTCTCAGGGCCAGGCAATTCAGCCAGCAAACGCGGGATATGGTGATTGGTCAAGAAACCGTGACAGTCAGTATGCTGATGACTTCACCGAAGACATTCGTGTCAAGAGCCACCAGATGCTTGAGAGCGAGGACATGCAGCAGCTGCTGAGGGTCTTCAGTATGGGTGGAGCTTCTGGCAGTTTGCCAGACGACACATTCAACTTCCAGTCCTACATGCCCTCTCCCTTACCGAACCTTGGGTTCGAAACTGAGCGTAACCATTCCTCTGGCAAAGCTGTTGTCGGCTGGCTCAAGATCAAGGCGGCAATGAGGTGGGGGATTTTCGTCAGGAAGAAAGCTGCCGAGAGAAGGGCACAGCTGGTCGAGCTGGAGGATTAACATCGTGGCTTTACAATGGTCAAGGTTGTGTTGTAAATTACTAGTAGCTCCCTGCCCTCCATACCCTCGTGTTACCGTTGAAGTTTCTGAAATGTACAACGACTAGTTCTGCTATCTTGTACAGAATTCTCCTTGTTTGCCTTTGTTAGTCGTGTAACATAGCTCTGCTAAGTTTAACAGATGACTATGCTTGTGTACCCCCTTCTTCCTAGCTCTTCTGGTGCAGAATACCGTGACAGTGCGAATTGATCCAAAGATTAAAGTGTTTATGTTGATGGATTGCTTTTTGAAGCGTCTTTTGCAGGACTCCCTTGCTGGACCACATTTTTTTTTGCCTTCGAGTACCAGCAAGTAATTCCTGCTCATTTTGCCCTGGCCTACCGATCTTTGCAACCCTTGACCCCTGTGTGTCATTAACTGAGCCACATTAGATTGAAGAGCTCCTGCCAACTTTTCTACTGAAATGAAAGGGAAACCCGGAACACTTGGATTGGTAGACCTATCACTGGATGAAGTCAACCGGCATCGTTGGCAGCACGCACCTGCTTGTGATCTTTTCACAATTAATTTCCAATAGTGATCTTTTTAATGTATTGGCAGGATTAAGAACAGTGAACTTGAGGGCCCGTGTTATTATCCTTATTAGTGCAGCCATGCTACTAGCTCTACACATTGTGATGTGAGCTGCATATTTGAGTTGAAAATTTTCCATTCTAGCTTGGCTGTCAGTTACTCAGTTATATGCATGGCTCCCCACTGCTTCACCCTTCAGAATTCAAAGGCATCCAATTCATGAGAAGCTGCTTGTGTTGGCGTAGTTTTGATGCTTCATCTGATAGTACACAGTTTGGACACAGATTGGATGATTTCAAGAGCTCTACAGATAGATAACTAGAGACCAAAAAAAGTCAGGATTTAAACTGCATGTGACGCATCTCCCAGGTTCAATAATGGCAAGACACAGAAAACAGCACACATGTCGAGTTGACAGAACCTGATCGTACGACAGAGTTTAGCTATCAGACGAGTTCAACACATGTCGAGTTAACAGAACCTGATCGTACGACAGAGAGTTCAACATAGCAGTTGCGAGTTTAGCTATTACTATACGAGTTCAACAAAAGCAGTTGCGCGAACGCGCCACCAGGGATGTAGCATTCTTCCTTTTGTTGCCAACGGTTTCCTTGACATTCCTCCTTCCTCTTGACTTTCCTCTTGTCATTCCTCTTGACTTTCCTCTTCTCAGCCGTAGAAGTGCCGGCTACCTTCTGGGGGTGCCTCACCTGGATAGATTGGGACGTCCACGAAACGTACGAACTCGGCAGTCCCAGCCCCAAGGTGCGTACGCTGCTTGAGGAAGCGCTCTTCAAGAGCTGCGATCCCGTTCTGCAGGTGAGCGCTCAAGAGTTTGAGTCCGTTGTCCTTCAGCTCGAGGTACTCCAAGTTCAATTGCGTGACGTCAAATTGTTCCTTCAACTCGTGGTCCCAGCATTCCGCCACGCGTGAAGCTGAAGGAGGGGTAGCAGGGGAGCCTTCCTGAAGGAGGAAGGTTCGGATGACTTCGATATGGTCGTTCATCTCCTCTTCATCAACCACCTGCCACAGTAAACCAAAATCAATAAAAAACAATCACGACAGAGAAGTATAGAACAATATTGCAGTTTCACATACATGGGAATAGATTCGAGACAAACAACAGATATCTAACAACTAGCACAGAACAGATAGCATGCGGATTTCTATTTCTGAAAGCACATGACAGCAACCATCTAGTAAGTAGGTAGTAAAAAAGTCCAGGTCCCATGTTGACCTTCAGGACAGCAGCATGATATACAAAACCAAAC
This sequence comes from Bothriochloa decipiens, assembly GCA_023333625.1. Taxonomy (NCBI): domain Eukaryota; kingdom Viridiplantae; phylum Streptophyta; class Magnoliopsida; order Poales; family Poaceae; genus Bothriochloa; species Bothriochloa decipiens. Next base: position 46,433,315 of record CM041637.1, on the reverse strand, counting down.
ACAGCGAAGCATGGGCGACTCTATTCTAACTAAAGCACAACTAAATAAGCCACTGATTGTAATTGTAGCACATACTCTCATCCTCTAGAGTCCAAAACAGAACGCACACCATCATAACCAATATAGCCCACACGGTTAGCACCAGAGAACAAATCTATGAGTAGACAAACCAAAATCCTACTAAAATTCAGTTCCAACAACATTCAGCCCCACCGAATGGAATGTAGAGCGTGTAGGCAAAGACCCTGGGCCCTGGGCTGTAACTCGTTTGCACCCAATTGATCCCACTTCCCAATCCAACTCAGAGCCATTCAACTCACGATCCAAACTAACGAGTCGGCCCCAAATTGCATCTCCTCCCAGCCCAATCCATCAGCCCCCAATTGATCCACCTCCCAATCCAACCCAGAGCCATCCAACGCACGATCCAAACTACGAATCGCACCCAAATTGCATATCCTCGCAGCGCAAACCAAAATCCCCAATCGGAAGCGACCGACCGCACCTGTGTGATGTCAATGCGGGCTGGAAGGCACTCGTGGCAGAGAGGCTCAAATCCTGCTGTAACGCCAGGTCCACCAGCATCGACCACCTCCTTGAGCTTGGAAACCTGCGCTGTCACCTTGATCTGCTTGCGGTCCAGCTTACGCTTCCAGCGCCCAAGCCTCTCCAGCTTGTTCTTCACGAAGCGGTACGCCTCCTCCTTGGCGCTGAGACGGTCAGGGCTGAGGAACTCGCTCTCGCCTCCATCACCAGCTGTCACCATCCCCCACAGCTCGTAAGCGTCGGCGAGGGACGAGTCCGGCGCCAGGGTGAACTTGAGCTGCGTGCTGACCTCCGCGTGCTCCAGCTCGCGAAGCACCTCGGCCGCCGACGCCACCATGATGGAGGAGGAGGAGGAGGAGGAGCCGTCGGAGGAGATCTGAGAGGGCGGGAAGGAGGCGGGGGAGGAGGGGGAGCCGTGGGGGGAGTCCGAGTCGGACCCCGAGGAAGCCATGGATGGATCCCGAGGAGGGAGGGAGGCGGAGGCGGAGGCGGGGCGTGCTCTGCTTGGGGACGAAGTATTCTGGGGGGAAGTCTGAATTTCGAATTTGGGATTGGTAGGTGCGGGTGAGCGAGGGAGGTTATATAGAGGCTGCGGCCGTCGTGGGCGTGGGCGTGGGCGTGCCCTCTCCGTCGTCTCGTCGTGGGCGTGCGCGGTGCGCCGTGTCGCCGTCCCGCAGGCGCTCAGAAATTTGGTGTTACTGCAAATGTAATAGTGATTTTATCCTTTTGGTCCTGTCACGGCCCGCTTCCTCGTCACCACCGTCATCCGCGTGCTCACGACGCCAGTACCTCCTCTCCTCCGCCTCTGCAGGCCCCTTGAAGCCCCGTGTGCGTGTGCTGCCCGGTGCGGGTAAAGTCCCCCTGAATCCTGATGGCCTGATCCTGTCTCAAGCCCAATGTCGAACTACAGTTGCTTTGCGGTGCTCCCTGCTGTTACTGATTTCCGATTTTTGCTGCAGCAATCGTGCCAAATCTTCCCAGTGTCATTGTTCCTCAACTGTTCAATTACAGTGTACGTCGTATACAAGGATAAATTGTGACTCCAACTCCCATCTTATCCCCAACAATCCTCAATTCCCTCGAGCAGCAGACGCGAAAAAAATAAATCGGAAGGAACCAAGCAACAGATTTCGTTGTTGTTTTTCTCGTTATCTATTTTTGTATGGGTGACTCTGTACATCTGTCGACAGATTTAGCAATGACAAATCTGTCAATTTTTTTTTTGACAAATCAACAACTAACACGTCAGCCAACAAAAAATGACAGTTTTGCAATACAAGAATCTGTCGAATTTGCAAAACCCACTAGCATTAGCACAAAGATCCGAAATCAAATAACAGTCAACCACTTCATCGCACAGGACCACACCACGTCGCTCTGCATTCCTGGTGCTGCTGGGTCTCGTTGCTCTGCTGCTGGCGCTCCTGAGCTCCTCCCACGCCCGTTCTCAGGGCCTCAGCATGCGCTCTGCCATGGTGTGGGCACTGACAACGGCGGCTACTAGTCTGTCGCGCCGAGCGTTGATGAGAAGGCCTCCGCCATTGCCGACACGCCAGCACGGCGCTGGGCTCTGCCTGCTCGTGGGCAAGCTGAACATGCTGAGCTGGCGGAAGCGGCAACATCATACGGATGGCCTAGTGCTGCGGCCGGCACCTGTGGGCGTCTGTTTCGTCTTCAGCAACATGACAGACCCAGTGGAGCCACCCTGGTGGCGATGGAGGCCCTGCGCCACGGCGACATGCAGGTGTTCGACTGCACGGAGCACCCTGAATCTTGGCTAGGAGAAGCTGGAAGATGCCGCAAATCTGCATTACATATAGGACTCAGAGCAAGCATAAATCAGTCAGAGTAGGATAAAAACAAAAGGCACATTTTAGAATTGATCTTTGGATCGCTGCTAGAAAAGACGAGAATTATACAACTCCTTTGGCACAAGATTTCCTCACTGATTCGTGTCAATGGTTAAAGCTAAAAGACAGAAGAAACTAACAAATGAAATCAAATATATAACACCCAGATTTTTGAACTTTAAAATTTAAATGAATTTGATTT
>CM041637.1:46402519-46412577 GCA_023333625.1 Bothriochloa decipiens | reverse complement strand
AAAAGCATTAAATAAAGGCATAAAAATTAAAGTTATCAAATTAAGCCCAAAATTTTATTTTAGAAAGCTCTTAGCCTAATTAGATGGAAAAACAAATTTCAGAATTAAAAGCCAATTATTTTAATTATTAAAAATCATTGAAGGCCCATTTTTAATTAAAAGGGCTAATTTTAACTTATACAAAGAGCATTCAATTTTGGCATTTCATATTTTTCCTAGGTAGATAACATCATAAAGAACATTCACAAAAATTTTCAGAATTTTTGGAGCTATATATGAATTACTATGAATTTCCAAAGAAAATAGCATTTAAATCATTTTCTGAAAATAGAAAAAGAAAATCAGCACAGTGACTCCGCGCTGACCGACGGCGGCGCGGCGGTTGACCGCCGATTCCTCGCCGTCGGCGAGGTCTCCGGCGATGGGGTTTCCTCCTACTTGCTCCTCTTGACACAGCGCGTCGATTGAGGTGGCTAACGGGGCTGGGGAGCGGCGGCGGCACCCACGCCGGCGGCCATGGCGGCGCGGCGGAGCTCGGGCGCTGCGGCGTCGCTCACCGGAGCGGTTTCCGGCGACGGCGACCTCACAAACTTACGCAGGACACCTAAACGGACAGGTTGGGTTACTACATGAAGGTCGGTCTCGGTCTCTGGACAGGACGGCAACGCGCGCGGCGGAGCGGCAGCACTGCGCCGGCGGCGGGCTACGGCTACCGGCGGCTACGGTGCAAGATGAGTGAAATTGATGGCAAGGCTAGATGCAGGAGCTCACCACGGCGCTGATGCGCACGTTAATGGAAGTCCGGAGTGGCTGGGTTGAGCGGCGGTCGACGGCGGTGATGGCGGCGGCGGCGCTCCGATGGCACGACGGCGTCACGTCAGACTCCGGCGATGCGCTGCTCAAACCAAGGTGCGCTTGAGATGCAGGATGACACAGAGAACATGATTGCATGGTTAAAGGTAAAATATATTCACCTTTGGCGGTGGCAAACGGTGGCGATGGCGGGGCGCCTCGGCTGACCGGCCGCGGAGAAGAAGGTGGCGTGCGGGTAGCTCGGGCGATGAGAGCAAGCTTGAACTGGTTCAAACTGACCGTGAGGAAGTGGCGGAGCTTTGAGTGAGGGCAATTGGACAGAGGTGGAGCGTTGACGGCGAATTTCGACGGCGGAGCGAGGTCGTCGGCGACGGCGGCGGGAGGAAGAAAGAAGGAAGACGACGACGTCCGATCGGTATTTATAGCATGGAGTTGATGAAGGAGCAGGTGACACGACGACGATGAAGTCTCTCGCGTCCGAGAGCGCTCGGTTGACCGGGAAAGCGCGGCGGTGGACGGCGGCGCGCGATGAGAAGCCGGCCATGGCGTTCGCCGATAGGATTAGGTACTCTTCGGTTTATTTACAGAATTGCCACTTGGTTTAAAATACAAATTACTTCAGAATTTGTATAAGAACTTGAAAATCTCCAAAAATATCATTTGCATAACTTTTCAAGGGCTACACTTTTCCTTTAACTGGCATCCTCAAATTCTATCTAGATTTTGAAATTTAAATTCAGATTTGAAAAGGGGATAAAACCCTAGAAACAAACATTTGAAATTACTTTTGATTTTTCAATAAAACTTGAAAATCTTCAAAACTATGAAATGTTGAGTTTTTCAAACCAAACATTTTCCATGTACAAAGTTTTCTCAAATTATGCATAATTTTGGAATTATGGTTTTAAAATCAAAAGGGGATAATTGCTAAAAACTGTATTTTCAAATTAATTTGAAATTCCTTTTGGAAAATTGAAAAACTTTATATATCAACTTTGTATCTCTTGTCAAGATCTATAAACTATCTTTTTAGAGTATCTCCAAATTCCTTATAGAATTTGAATTAGAGATAAGGGGATAAAACTAGGGTTGGAAATAAAGGGTTTTTGAAATAGAGTTTAAACTCAATTTGGTTTCTAACTTAATTGGTTGGTTATTAGTGATCACAAACATCATCCAAGGACATTTTTAGGTCATTGACCCAATGACACCCTTGGTTGACCAAGTTGACTTTTGAAAAAAAATCTTTTATAGCATTTCCAATTTGAATTTAAACTTGAATAGCCAGACTTGGAAATAAGCTTTGGAATTCAAATAAATTTTCAAATATGGAAATCATTTTTAGGGTTGGGCTTAGACTTATACACTATGCTTGACACTAGTGTAAACATAGTTTACATCTCAAGTACATAGAGTATAAACTAAGCATTTGCGATGACCTTCAAAAAAAGGGTTTTATTATTTCATGTGACCAAACATCACAAAAACTCAATCAACCTATGAAATGTAAACTTGTTTTAGTGGATGCACATTAAGGTTGACTTAAATATGAATGCTTTGTAGTGCATATGATGACATGGCATGTTTTAGTTAATATAACACCAGAGGTGTTACAGCCTTCCCCCCTTAAAGAAATCTCGTCCCGAGATTTAAAGCCTCGAATGAAGTAATGGAAAAGAAAAGGTGTCAGGAAAACATATTTCTTCTAAGTTTATAAAGGAAAGGAATTGTACCACTCACAAAGAAGTTACAACTCGTAGAAAGAATTATTACTTTAGATAGAGGCATAAAACTCCGGGAAGTTTTCCAACAGAAAATCCTCTGATTCCCAAGTAGCTTCTTCTTCTGAATGTTGATCCCATTGTATCTTGTACCACTTGATTATTCTGCTTTGCGTAACACGATCTTTCTGATCCAAAACCCGTATTGGATACTCAAAGTGGGTCAAATCAGGTTCAAGTTCAATACCCTCAACATCAATGACTTTATCTGGCACATGGAGGCACTTTTTGAATTGGGACACATGGAACACATTGTGCACAGCCGACAATTGTTCAGGTAATTGTAGACGATATGCTGACTGTCCACATCTTTCTATAATTGGAAATGGTCCAATGTAACGAGGTGCTAACTTACCCTTGACTCCAAATCGGGTAACTCCTTTCATGGGTGACACTTTTAGGTATACATGATCTCCCTTATTGAAATACAATGGTCGACGCCTTTGATCTGCATAACTCTTCTGACGGAATTGTGCTATTTTTATATTTTGTTGTATCTGTTTAACTTTCGCTTCAGTTTCTTTTACCAAATCAACTCCGAAGAATCTTCTTTCTCCGGGCTCAGACCAACTTAATGGAGTTCTACATCTGCGACCATACAATGCTTCAAATGGTGCCATTTTGATGCTTTCTTAATAACTATTATTATATGAGAATTCTGCTAAGGGTAAACATTCATCCCATTTCTCTAGAAAATTTAGAACACATGCCCTCAACATATCTTCAAGTATTTGATTTACTCTTTCCGTCTGACCTCCTGTCTGGGGATGGTAGGCTGTACTGTGCAAAAGATCAGTACCTAAAGACTTATGTAATTGCTTCCAAAACTGGGAGACAAACTGCGTGCCTCTATCAGAAACAATAGTCCTTGGTATTCCATGAAGACTTATGATGCACTCCAAATACAGTTTGGCATATTGCAAAGCTGTAGTTGCAGTTTGAACTGGAAGAAAATGTGCGGACTTGGTGAGTCGATCCACTATAACCCAAATTGAATCAAAACCCTTTGTTGTCCTGGGTAGACCCACGATAAAGTCCATACTGATATCTTCCCATTTCCAAGCTGGAATAGGTAATGGCTGAAGTTCTCCTGCTGACTTCAAATGAACAGCTTTGACTCTCTGACAAGTATCACACTGAGCCACATACTTAGCAATTTCTATTTTCATCTTGGTCCACCAAAATCTCTGTTTCAGGTCATGATACATCTTATTACTGCCTGGATGAATAGAAAACTTTGACAGATGTGCTTCGTCAAAGATCTTTTGTTTTAACTCAGAATCTTTTGGTATGACCAGACGATTCTTATACCATAGAACATCTGCTTCATCAATTGTGAAACAAGAATTCTTTTCATTTTTAACTTTCTTTTTGATATAATGAATTCCCTTGTTACTTCTCTGAGCAGCAATAATCTGATCTCTGATGGTTGTCTCAACAGTAATGTTAGACAAACTGCCTTGTTGCACCATCTTTATACCCAGTTTTTCTATATCATGACATATAGAAATATCCAAAGGCTTCACTGTTAAACAATGACAATGACCCTTTCGGCTAAGTGCATCGGCCACTACATTGACTTTTCCAGGATGGTAATAGATTTTCAAATCATAATCATTGATTAACTCTAACCATCTCCTTTGCCTCATATTCAAATCATCTTGAGTGAGTATGTATTTCAAACTCTTGTGATCACTGTAAATATTACATTTATTACCCCACAAATAATGTCGCCATATTTTTAGAGCATGAACAACAGCTGCCAATTCCAAATCATGTGTGGGATAATGCTCCTCATGTTTCTTCAGTTGTCTAGAAGCATATGCAATGACTCTCCCTTCTTGCATCAACACACATCCAATACCTATACCAGAAGCATCACAATAGACATCAAACGGCTTCTCAATGTTTGGCTGTGCTAGAACAGGTGCAGTAGTCATTAGTTTCTTCAATTTCTGGAATGCTTCTTCACAGGCAGGTGACCAAATAAACTTGACATCATTCTTTAACAATTCAGTTATTGGCTTGGATATCTTCGAGAAATCTTGTATGAAACGACGGTAATAACCCGCCATTCCTAGAAAGCTTCGAACTTGTTGCACAGTCTTTGGTGGTTTCCAATCCAGTATATCCTTTACTTTACTAGGATCAACAGCAACACCCTTGCTTGATAACACATGTCCAAGGAATTTCACTTCTTTTAGCCAAAACTCACACTTACTAAACTTGGCATACAGTTGATGTTCTCGCAAACGTTGCAAGACAATTCTGAGGTGTTTAGCATATTCTTCTTCATTCTTAGAATATATCAATATGTCATCAATAAATACAACCACAAACTTATCCAGTTCTGGCATGAACACTGAGTTCATCAAATACATAAAATAGGCCGGTGCATTGGTAAGTCCAAAAGACATAACCAAATATTCATACAGACCGTACCGAGTGGTAAAAGCGGTATTTAGAACATCTTCTGGGCGAATCTTGATTTGATGATACCCAGATCGAAGATCAATCTTAGAGAACACCTTTGCTTCTGCCAATTGATCAAAAAGCAGATCAATGCAGGGTAAAGGATACTTATTTTTAATGGTTACCTCATTCAAGGGACGATAATCCACACATAACCTTAAACTTTGATCTTTCTTTTTCACAAAGAGAGCAGGACATCCCCAAGGTGATGAGCTAGGTTGAATAAAACCTTTATCTCTTAGCTCTTGCAATTGAATCTTGAGTTCTGCTAACTCAGGTGGTGCCATCCGATAAGCTCTTCTGGATATTGGAGCAGTATCAGGTTTCAAATCAATTCTAAACTCCACATTTCTGTCAGGAGGTAAACCCGGTAACTCATCGGGAAATACATCAGGAAATTCACAAACCACTGGTATCTCCTCAATCTCTTTTACAGATGTGGCACATACCTTTTGAATATTCCTCTTAAGTGTCGGAAGTTGGATAAGAAGAGAAGTTTTGCAATTGGGTATGTTTAATCTCACAGTTCTATTCAAGATATCTATCACAGCGCCATGCCGTTTCATCCAATTCATACCCAGGATCACATCTATATCTTGATCCTTTAATATTATCATATCAGTGGGAAAAATATACCCACCCAAACTTACTAGCACATCATGTACCATTTCTTTAGTACACATACGCCCTCCAGGCGATTGTATAAAGAATTGTTCTTTTGTACCCCATATTGAAATTTCATGTGTCTTAACAAACGTACCATTAATGAAGGTATGCGATGCACCAGAATCAAATAGCATAATTGCTGGATGATCAGCAACAGGAAACGTACCCATCATGACGGGCTCTCCTTCTGGGATTTCCCCAACTTGAGTGTAGAACACTCTACCAGACTTCTTTTCATTCTTACTATTCGACACCTTCTGATTTTCTGCCTTAGGCTGATTTGGTGGTTGTTGTTGTGGTGCAAAAGCTCTAGGGACATAAGAGTTATACTGCCTCGGATGCGGGCAGTTTCGTGCAAAATGACCAGGCTTTCCACAGTTATAACAGGGAAAGATAGGTGGCTGGGAATTGAGATTACGAATACCCAGGGCATTCGGCTGTCGTGGATATGAAAGATTAGCAACAGGACGAGCGAATGCCTGTTGCGGTGCTTGGTATTGTGGTGGACGATAAGGTGGACGAAAATGATTCTGAGGGTGATAAATTATTTTCTGGCGCTTTGGATTGCCACCAAAAAATCCAGAGGGTACACTTTTCTTCTTTTTGATTTCCAGATGTTGACGATTCTTATCTTCATAAGAGATAGCGATATTCACCGCCTCATGAAAAGTGGCATTTGGATTTCCCGTCATCATTCTCTGAATTTTACTATTCAGACCTCTCAGAAAACACTCTTTCTTCTTACGGTCAGTACTAACATAGTCTGACGCGTATTGAGACAAGTGATTAAATTTGCCAAAATATTGCATTACCGACATATCACCTTGCCTCAAGGAAAGAAATTCTTCGAGCTTTATAGTCATTATTCCCTCGGGAATAAAATGTGCTCGAAAGGCTTCTCGAAACTCAGTCCAAGTAATACGATGGCCTTCGGGCTGAGCAGCAACGAAATTTATCCACCAAGCTCCTGCAGTACCTCTCAACTGCTGGGCTGCAAACATGGGCTTTTGATATTCTGTGCATTCAATCAGTCCAAACTTCTGTTCCATAGTGCGGAGCCAATCATCAGCCTCCATCGGTTCATCTACTCGGCTGAAAACTGGAGGTCGAGTGTTTGTGAAATCCACATATGTGGTTTCATCTCTATGGTTTCGCCCATGATTTCCTGTCGGGCATTCTGATTTTGGTTTTGAGCCATCATGGTAGTTGCAGTGACCAATGCTGCAACTGCATCAGCTAGAGTGGGTGGAACTGGTGGAGGATTAGGGATATCACCTCCATCCTGAGATGGGCCAGCGACATCACGGGAACGGGTGTGAGCAGGCATCTGTCGATAAACAAACTATACTTTATTCACAAAGCCTTATGGGATTTCATAAGGATATATTACAAAGGCGTAACATACTTATGTTACATTATTCTATTACATTAGTCTGCACTCCGGCAAGACTTCCCACACCTACTAGGCTTTAGAAAGCAAAGAAAGGATATATTACACATCTTACTCCCCAAACTCCTTACTCATCCTCCTCAGGCTCTTTCTCTACTACTTCTTCCATAACATCTTCTTCCTCACTTTCATTCTCTATATCCATTTGGTTTTCCTCTTCTTCATCAATAACATCCTCTTCGATAAATTCTAATTCTTCAGGATCTTCCTCTTCCTCATCCTGACCCATTACAAGACCGAGGTCATCCTGAACTGCCTGTCTTTGATATTCAGGATCCAGTAGGTTATTCAACCTCACACATTCATTGTCAGCCTCCTTCGTATACTCTTCCAAATCTTCCACATAATCTTCAAGTTCTTGAATGCGAACATTTGCTGCATCTTCTCTTGCCCAAGCATCATTTCTTTGGTGCTTCATATACTTCCGGGATCGCCTCAACGAAGTGATTTTGGCGGCCTCTAAAATCCTGTCAGTTTCAGCCCTTTCCAACTCGGATCTAAGCCTTGCTATCTCAGCCTGCGGATCTTGATGCGGATTGCTACTGCTTTCTTCGATCTCGTATTTAGAAGCTAACTGATGTCGAGGTACTCCTTTTGGTGCAGTGCTCTTGCGAGGTGTTTGCTTGGTAATGGCCATCCTGAAGCAAGATAGGATAGATGAGAAGAATTCTAATGGTTAGCATAAAAAGGATTGATACTACTTAACCCAAACCACTTTAAAGGAAAAAGTAATTAAATAGATTTAATTAAACATGATGCATGAACGAACTTACGGTCTAAACAAAAAAGATTTGTAATGTAATACTTACATATATAACATAGGGCAATATAATATGCTATTTCTCCACCACACTTTATAAAATCAGATTAAGGGTCAATAGAAAGAATCATAGATAAGGAATAAGCAATTTGGACCCAAAATAGTCAGGTTAAAATTATTTGACTCAAAACTTCTTGAAGTTTTCACAAAAGAATACTACAACAACTCTTTTCAACAACGATCCAGCTCCGATACCAGCTGTGGCAGAACCTCCTAAATCATATGGCCCACACGCATGATTATTGTCTAAACAGACTCCAAATAACCATGACTGTGTTTCATACGACTTAAAAAGTCTGTCGGGTAAATCCCGAATCATCCACGATTCTCCGAGCAGGATCAATCATTGTAGAGAGACATTGCAGTATTACAATAGTTTGATAAAAATAACTTACCACGGAGTAAAACAGCGGAAGACTTACCATAACATAAGTTTACAAAACTCTGAGTTTCAAATATTTACAATGATAGGTTTAAGTTATACAAACCATAATAGTAGTGGAGTAGCAGTAGATTATAATATTACACAGAAGCTCTGCCCAAGAGCGGAACATCTTTATTCTTCGTCGCTTTCCTCGACGACTGTCATGCAGCAGGATGCAAAACACTCCTGCCCATGAAGCTCACCTGCAACAGGGGTTCGACAAACCCTGAGTACAACAGTACTCAACAAGACTGACCCGACGAAAGAGAAGGGTAAAGACTCAAGAAATGCAGGCTAGAGGGACAAGGTAAGGCTTGTGAGAGATAAAAAATTTTGCAGAAAAGCTTTACAAAAAGAAAAGTTGCCAGGACTAACTCCCATTACCAACCAACTTTATTATTGAGTCCTAATTCTTGTTCAAGTTGTTACTACGACGATGATCAGTGATCGAGTCTTCTTCTCCGAGAAGCAACGGTGATTCGAATCCATTTTCATACCCAGCTGGGACCTAGGCGACTGAGCATACCGGAGACTTTAACTCCGAAGCACCCCAGATACACCGATATACCGGGATAACAACCTCAGCCGTATATCACCACATGATACACGTGAGCTCTGTGGCCCAGCGTACCGAGATACATGGGAACTTAAACCCCACAGTAAAACACACTATGACACAGATGGGATTCTCTGGCCCCACGCTAGGTCATTCCATGGCATACACGGCTCCAACCATCCGTATACCACTTCATGCATGTGGATTTTCTAGTTTCTCGATTATCGACAGGTCACCATCGAACGGGACCTAGGGCATCAACAGACGAGAACACTACAGAGGGACCCCACTCCCAGTGCAAGTTCGCCGTCCGGACTCGATTTATTACTATCATCAAGATTCCAACAAAGAAACCAATCTCATCTTTTTCATTCTTTTGCCTTTGAATAATTAAATAAATAAGCAGGGCTAAGCATTACTACTTATCTTTCTAAGCAGGTAACAAGGAATAAGGAATAAGACAGGTAATGCAAATTTGTGGGTTTTCACTCAACTCCTATTACTTAATGCAACATATCAGAGCTGAAGCGGTAAAACGATTATAAATAGAATAGGGTTTAAATACATCCGGGGCTTGCCTTGATGTTCGGGGTAAATGGTTTCGAACTCTGGATCAACTCCCGATTCTTGAATCAGCTCGTCCTTCGGATCTGAGTGATAACGTTAACTCTCCGTTAACGGAAACTATTCGATAATTAATATGCTTTAACATGATGGAATAGTAAACATGATGCTCGATGGATGCATGATCAGATTAAAGGATCGAGTACAACTTTTCTTCACGATAAAGTTGCAGGCTAACAGAACTTCGCGTATATAACTGATTAGGGTTAACTACGCCATTTTTATAATTAATTACACACATAAAATAACGTCAATTAAATCTTAACGACATGATTAAGGTAAGCGCAAACAATTAATTAAAGTGCCAAAGGTCATTAGTGTTAATGACCTAAGGTCATCAATCAATCCCAAGTCACACAACTCCTATAATGATTAAGTTAATTAAAAGGGGTTAATTAATTATTTAAAAGCATTAAATAAAGGCATAAAAATTAAAGTTATCAAATTAAGCC
>CM041637.1:46365077-46402419 GCA_023333625.1 Bothriochloa decipiens | reverse complement strand
GATCGATTGACGGTAGCATCAAGTTAGTTTGGCAGAGCCAGAACCTTATCTTGCATCTCTGACTGGTAAAACAAAATTCAGTAATGGCAGAAATTTTCAGGCAATTTAACTTTTAAACAAAGACGTAAAGCAAAGGTGTCGCCGAAGAGATCCTATGCAGCTAGATGCCATCAAAGGTAGAGTTTGGTTTGGCCATGTTTGGCCAGACATACTGTTCAACGATAAGACTGAAGAAAAAGGTAATAATTGACTTGTGAATGTGTGATGCGTCGATTCCCTTCGCTTTCCCCGAGCCTCGTTTGCTTGCTGTCTCGGTCACGCGATGGTTCACGTTCACCAAACATTTGCTAGCGTTTCAGTTTCAGGTCCTTGTTTCTCTGATTGCTATGCCGTCAGATAGAGATAGGTAGGACGAGAGAACGACGGACTTGACTCTGCAGCGGACGCGACATGATGCCGCACGCCCACGCCAGGTAGTAGGACTGACTAATCATGCGGCTCATATTAGGTAGACCAATAACCTAACCAAGTGCCGTTGGGAAGTCCAGCGGAAAAGCAAGCTCTCTGGATCTGTCTTCAGCAGCTAGTGTTTAACGGTTCATGCTGTTTCGTGGTCGTGCAAGAACAGTTCAGGCGATGTCAATCAGGCAAATGTGACTTGATGCATTGTAAGCACAGGGCAGGATTTGCTCTGCATGGGTTTCCTGTCCTGCCACTGGAGAGTGGAGGCCAGCACAGCAGCATTGGCCATTTGGTTGGTGTTGTTGGTTCCTGGTCAGACTGTTCCACCACCAGCCACCGGCGATGGACGTGAACGTTCATGACCCGCCATGACCATGAGCGTCTATCATAATTTCTTCACCAAAGTTTGACTTCTCTACTAGCACTCCCTATCAACCGTGCGTCCAAATGGCAACAGCACGCTTGCTATGCCTATGCTACCTGCACTCTCAATCATGTGGCGTGGTGGCCACATGGTTCTCTTTGTTTTTCGCAAATAAAAAAAGGGAGACCTGCTGTCTTGGACGCCGCGGCAGTGCCATGGCGATTGGCGACGACGATGCAGCTTGAGCGGGAGAATGATACGGTCGATCTGGCCGCCGTGTCCACCTACCACGCGCGGGCTGCTATGCAGAAAACGCGAAACGCGCGGGGAATTATTCCTTGTCCAAACCAATTCAATCGTAATGTACTGACTTGGACCAGATCACCACTAACAAAATCCCTTTTGGATTTCCAAAGCCTCCACCAGCTACCAAACTGGCGCGAACGAACACGACGGAGCACCGATCGCAGACGGTGTCAATGGCACAATAGTCAGTCCCTCGCATAACGATGACGAAAATGACGAGAAAAGATGTCGAAATGCCTCCTAAATCTCGAGGGAATGGTTGGTGGAGTTTGTTCAAAGCATGGGATCTCGAGCTGCTGATTCACGTGGAACGGACGACCAGTCAGCCGGCTTTTCTTGCATCCTTTATTATACTAGCAAAGTAGCAAGACTAGACTAATCATTCAAATGCCCCCACACCCCCAATTTAAAATGCCGATTTGCGCATTGTTTTTGGCTTTGGGCGACTGTTGTCGCGTGGCCTAACCGTGCGGGACCAAACGGATTAGTTGCAACCAAAGTACTCGGACCAACAGGAACTTTGTCCACATCAACAGACTCTCCCCAAACAATGGAACTCGTGCTCCGCTAGTGCAGCAGTACCACATGGGCCCACGCGGCGGTGTCCGCACTAGCATCACATGGGCCCACGTGACAGTGCAACTGCCGTGGCATCAACCGCCAGGGTCAGCGTGCCAGGTTGGCGCTAACGACATGTGAAAGTGAAGCTTGTTGGACCGATGGATAGCCACAGTACGAGGGATGGGGGCCGGCGCACAGTACCTTTCATGATCTGCTCGCCGCGGATGCAGATCTCGCCGGGCTGGTTCCGTCCGAGCGCGGCGCCGGTGTCGGGGTCGACGATCTTGAGCTCGGCGTTGCGCACCACGGTGCCGCACGACCCGGACTTGACCGGGAACGGCTCCTTGGCGAACGCCAGGCACATGGCCAGGACCGGCCCGGCCTCCGTCATCCCGTACCCCTGCCCGAGCACGGCGTTGGGGATCTTGGCCATGAACGAGTCCTGGAGCTCCTTGCCCATGGGCGCGGCGCCCGACATGACCATGCGGATGGATGCCAGGTCGTCGGCGGTCACCCGGGGGCTCTTGGCGATCTCCACCACGATGGGCGGCACGAAGGGCGCGATGGTGATGCCGTGGTCGCGCACCAGGGAGACCAGCGCGCCCAGGTCGAACTTGCGCATGATCACGATGGTGCACCCCGCGCGCAGCCCCGCCAGCAGCACCGAGTTGAGCGAGTAGATGTGGAATAGTGGCAGCAGGCACAGGATCACGTCGTCCTTGCTGAAGTACAGGTTCGGGTTCTCGCCATCGACCTGAAGCATCAGTCACAGAGTTACTTGCATTTCAGCATTTGCATTTGCATATATATTGGAATTCGAACAAAGTTCAGAACTAGTAGTAGTATGTTTTGGCGCCAATGCATTATAGAGAACAGAGATCATCGTCTCGGCACGAATCTCGACGCAGCTGTCCGGCCGGTTGACTACTACTTGTTCGGTGGAGACAATGGCCTGCCGCATCCGAACAAAATCGAGGAAGCTGCGGCCTCGGCGGCGGCGTAGAACGCCGGATGAATCCACGCATTATTTATGAGACGGCGGGCCTATTCGCATGACATCTACCCTTGTCGGGCCTGGAACGCCGGAGGGAACGAACCACAGGCTGGGCCCAGCTGTGCTGTCCCCACATGGATCGACGGCGATGTCACCGTGGCCGCCGTGACGACGGCGACCAAGGCGGCAGCGGTAGCGAGAGAAAGAGTGAAACGTTGAACACGGCATGGCAATGGTGTATGTCGTACCTGTTGCGCGACGCTGGTGACGAGGCTGCGGTGGGTGAGCATGACACCCTTGGGGAGCCCCGTGGTGCCGGAGGAGTACGGGAGCGCGACGACGTCGTCAGGGTGGACGTCGACATCAGCCTCGAGCTCCTCGGCCTTGATCACCTCAGCGAACTCCACGCACCCGTCGAACCGCCCGTCGACGGTGACGACGGGGATCCCTCTCGCCGCCGCGAACTCGCGCACCTTCTCCACGGCGCAGGCCTCGGTGACGATGAGCTTCGCGCCCGCCGCCTCCGCCTGGCGGTGGATCTCGTGCGGGGTGTAGAACGGGTTGGCCGTGGTGGTGGCGGCGCCGAGCCACGCCGCGCCGAGGAAGACGAAGGCGAACTCGGGGCAGTTGCGGAGCAGGTTCATCACCACGTCGCCCTTCCCCACGCCCATGGCGCGGAGCCCCGACGCGGCGCGGCGGGAGAGCGAGGCCACCTCCGCGTACGTGTAGGAGGCGCCGGACTGGCCGTCGATGAGGCACGCGCGGTCGGACACTGAGTCCATCTTCCCGAAGCAGTAGGCCTGCAGCGACTGGCTGGTGTTGATCTCGATGTCGGGGAGCTTGGACCGGAACACCACGGGCTTCTCCTCCGCCGCCGCCGCCGGGTGCGGCTCCGCTACTGGCACCGGCACAGCGATCGCCGTGTCCACGGAACCCATATCTACGGCCGGCGAGGTTTGCTCTCGTTCTCTCTGATGGATGGATCGTGGTTGGCGTGATGGTACGAAGGAGATGATGGACCTCGCCGGGGATGTGATCTCCTGGAGGGCAGAGGACCGGCAGGTGGCGGCTTATATACGAGCAGCGGAGCAGGGGAGGACCAGGGAGTTGGGGAGTTGGTGAGTGGGGCCTGAGGGGATGACGGGTGGGACCCGGGTGGAGTGGAGGAGTGGCGGCGAATATGGATTTTTGGGGTAGGAGAGCCACGGGGGTTGGTGAGGGAGAGCGGCTTGGGGCTGGGGCTGTGGTTCGTGTTGACTGGGACGGGGCACCGCGTCAACGTCGTTTACCAACCCCATTAGCAGCGCTGTGTGGTGACCATTTTACGGAACTCGAGACCTGCCGCTAATTATTTTTTTTAAAAAAACCTAGCCCTTGCTTGAATGCACCTTAAATTTCAAATTTCTTCGTTATCTTTCTATTATATTAATATTTAGTAATTTATATTGAGCTTTAAATGTAGATAAAAAATAACTAATTACACAGTTTTATTATAAATCATGAGACGAATCTTTTAAATCTAATTAGCCTATAATTAAATAATATTTATTAAATACAAATAAAAATGCTGTAAAGTTAAAAAAAATTCTAACATCTCGAGGAGGCCGAGGCCTGGGCCTCCTGCGTTTCCGTGGCTCGGTTGGTGACGGTGATGGCCACTGTTCATCGAGACCTGAAGCGTTTGAAAGAATGTGACCCACAAAGGTTGGGGGAACTGTTGGAGACTAGAGCATCATCCTGCATTTTCCAGAACCTGACAAGGAAAGTTTTGAATTCCCGTCGAAGTTTTACCTAACAGTGCCGTACCAGCTCATTCGAGTATTGTCACTTGCTCGTTATGTAGCTCGATTCAGCTACTGGCTGTTACAGGTGCTATGTTGAGGCGGTGCTGTTAGCACTGCCCTCTCGGAAGGACTGAAGTAGTTCAGATCACCTACCGTAGTCCCACTTTATTTAGCATTCCTAATTAAATTCCCAAAGGCCACATGGTGTAAAGATGTACAAACGGGCTGCACATGATGCTGTCATATATCACAGAGAATGTTATTCAGCATGTACAGTGAACAACCAAATATTATCAGACGATGTACAACGTGTACGTCCTCTCTGCAGTGCAGCGGTGAAAGCTGACCATCAAATCTGCAATTGGGGGACTCCTTTAATTTAGTAAAAAATATATTTAGTAACAAAAGGACTTTGAGTTTGTGGTTGCTAGCCACGATTTCCACACGGTCTTTAACGAGAAGGACTCGTTTTGAAATTATTATGGTCATCTTTGGTCGCGGCGAGTCACACAAAGCCCCGATGACATTCCAGATATCCTGCCCCTGCTTGATGCTCGGTTCAGACTTCAGAGTTGAGACTTCGGACCGGCCCAGCGCCAGCGGGTTCACCTACCACGGACCGTCGCGGGCACCTCCAAGCCATTTCGTCCCGGTCGATCAGCAGCTCGGTTGGTGGGAACCTGACTCGGGGTGACGCCAACGCGATGGCACTTCACTTGGCAGGCCCCCCGGGTGGCCGCGCCGCACTGCACGTTGGGAGCGGCATGGTGGGTCGGTGAGTGACACTGTGTCCCCTCTCCGCAGGTGGGCCCTCGCGCCCAGGAAGATCTCTATCTACGGCCGGGACAGGTCGCGGGAGAAAAAGCTAGAGAGCGGGTGGGGCGGTCGGGGGCCGGCCGGATGTGGGGTGTTGGTGGACAGGAAAGCCGGTCCACCAGGTCCAACGGGAACCGTCCAAGTCCAACAAAGCTGTGCCTGTGCGTGCGCGTCGGCGTACGTCGTCGCTGCGCGTCCAAACCCAGGCGACGCACCGGCACGGTGGGTTGTTGGGTGGGCCCGCGGTCCCGGCCGCACCAGCCCTCAACTACTATTTTCCGTATATATATATATCTTTTTTGGTATATAAAGTTCACGTGTCGACGACGGCCACGGCGGCGCATGCAGCTGCGTGGTACTCCTACGTATTGGTGCGGCTGGTGCGTGCAACACTCACTCCCCATCCCCAGCCTGCCCACCGTCGTTCGTGTTCACATGGACCACGTTGGCGGCCGGAGGACCGTGCGCTCCTCATCCATCGGCACGTGTTGCCACTAATCTATCCATTACTCTTAGAGCATGTATTATAATCGGCGAGAAGACGGCAGAATCATTACGATTTATTCACTTTAGTCCTTAAACTATCGATTTGCAGGTCAATCTTGTCCATCGCCCTTCGTAGCTCGTCACGTGGCCAGAATACAAGTGAAATGTCGCTTATGCCCCTGCTCTCTCCTTTACCCGCTGTCCATAAGCATATAAGATGCCTTAGGCTTAATCATTAATACATGTTAGTAAATAATGACGACATGTCCATGCTACAACAACAAATAAATTGAATGTTTGTCTAAATTTGCTTTATTCATTTTGGCCATAAGAGAATTTAATTATATCTTTTGGAGAGAGCGAGGGGCATGGACGACATTTCGCATCTACTGCTAGCCACATGGCTATTCTTAAAGAGGGATGGATGAGATTGAGCTACAAATCCATTGTTTAAGAACTAAAGTAGACAATTTAAAGTTTAGAGACCGAATTAAACCTTGACAATAGTTTAAGTACAAGAATGGCTATATGCTAAAAAAAAATAATAAATAAGATGAACAGTCATGTTAAAAATATACGTAGTAATTTAAGATGCAGCAAATAGTATATATAAACCTGCTTTGCTAATGTGTACATTGTATGTACGCACCCTCACCGGCCTACGCGTACTCGTGCGCTTCCACTCACCGAGTTTTAAACTGTCGGACCGACCCGACGACAGACAAAAAGGACCGAAGACCGATACGGCACGCCAATCATGCTCTTTTTTTTTTTTAAAGGAAAAAAAGAAACACTTAGCAACACTGTGAGTTTGTACGAGCATGGCTGACCCGTGGGCGTGTTGTGCATGCATCACATGCTTGATTCAAGCCGAGCCTTCCTCCTCTCATCCTCGTCCTGTAATACTCCGTAGAAAAGAAATGCTAGCTCTGAACCATGACCGTGGCAGATACGTACACAACTGAGTTCATTTTGCAACACGCTATATACGCTTCAGCGGCAGTATTCCGAGTGCTATATATGTCAATATCTCGTGCTGATGATGAGTGGTCACAGCGTCTTTAGAAACAACAACTATTCCAGACAACAGTCCCAGTCCAAACCTTCAAAACATCGACGCTTGGAGTGCATACAGAGACACAGAGTCAAGACGGTTTTGCCTGGAATTTTCAAGCCAAGCAGGCCGGTCATAACCCTGCGACTCCACTGAAACCATAGCCAGATGCGGACATGACCACACCACATCCACTCGGTCGTCCTCGGACGGACCTCTAGACAGTAGTCAGCTGTCGTGTGCAAAATATATTGTTGGCGACATCACAAGTCGCTGACGATAAACCCGTATCATCCAGGACTTGTTATCAGCAGTATATTCAAGGGTGCTGATAGGTGATATAGCTTCAAATTTCGCCAAACACTAGCATATATCCACCTGTCATTTCTTGAGCAAACTTCACGGAGGCCTGACAGCTACGGTTACCATAAATCTGGCGTGGTATATATGCTACGTATCTTTGGTCGCGTCGCGTTGTGTTTGGACGGCATATATAGGCCATAGTCAGTCCTGGCCATAGTTAAGGAGCATTTTGTTTTTCATGGCCAACCAACCGTTGACACTGAATAGCCGCTCTCTCTCTTTCGGCGTGACGTGCAGTGTGCAAAATAAACAACAGCTGGGCGACTTGTATCGAACAAAAGTGACTGTGAAAAATGTGTCTGTGACAGTCGATTGATCGTGATCGCATCCATCTCTTACCAGCAACATAATTATTTGTGAATGAGACAGAATATGTAATTGTCATACGAACATAGCACTACTCTCGATCATCATCCCGCAAGGAATACTAGAGCATCACCAAAAGTCTTTCGTAAATTAACACTCCCTCTAGATAAGTCTTTGTTTAGGAAGCTATTTGAATAAAGATCGTTCTGTATAATCTTTTTTCCATCCAAGCATTTTGGAAAGCCACTTATGCACCCCATCTTTGACCAGCGAGAAACCAAAAGTAAATGGTGGCAACATTTTTGAACACCTTTTCTTCAGAAAACATTCTGAAGACCTAATTAAGAAGCTGTTGGGTAAGATAGTAAGATATCTATTCTTATCAATATGGAATTATATAAAGAGATCTCTTGGAGTTTCTCTTGCTTCCATATTTATTATGAGGCACCTAATTAATAATTATATATTTCTCAGAGAAGGAAACAATAATAACGAAGTTTTTTAAATAAATTATAAATTTATAGTGCAAAATATTGTCCAAATAAAAATTTATGAAATATACTTCTACTCGTTAATCGGGATAATGTTTCATTCATGAAATTATTTTTGGAAACTTTTTTTAAAAAAAAAATCAAAGAACAATATCGATGATAAGGCTCATCAAGTTGCTAAACGGGTAGAGGCCCAAAAGGCCAAGCCCAACCACTTTTCTAGTGGCGGTTCATTCCTGATCCTGATTTCTGGGAGTTCGGTCCTCTAAACCCCGCTTGGGCTTTCCCAAACCCTAATCCTTACCACCGCGCCAGCGACTCCCTCTGCTCGAACCGCGCCGACGAGCGACGACAACCGCTGCTGTGTTCTCCAATGGCGGTAAGCTCTTCTTACTTGCACCGGATCTCTCGATTTCCCTTTCTAGGCGATTTGCGAACCGGATCTGTTCAATGTTCTTGTTAATCATAGTGTGATTTTGCGTCGTGAATTTTGCTCGACTTCGATTTCATGCGACGGCGAGTCGATGGTGCACCCCAAGCTCACCACTGCCGGTCCTAGAAGAATTGTTGGTTGGTAGGTAGGCCGGACCGGCATGAGTGGCAGGGCCGTGCGGCGGCGACGGCACCGGCGAGCCGCGGGGACACGAGCAAGCGGCGGAAGGCGGGGGAGCGCGGCCAACTGCCCCGTCAAGAGAGAGGTCTTCTGCTGTAGTTGGGGCACCTAGGTTGAATCCCAGCAAGATTTAGGTACTAGCTAGGTTTGGTGGATTATTTTGGGATATTTGAAGGAATCAACTGTGAAATTGGGAAGTGGGAAAATTGCAGAAGAGTAATTTTGAAGGTCGGTCAGTGTATAGGTATCACGTATCAGAAGTTCAGAGGTTACAGGGGCAAGCCGATTGTCACCTTGATCTTTGTAATGAATCCATGTTTTGGAATTTATGGACACTAGAATGTTCCCTCTCTTAATGTTAGGCCTTGATTCAACTGAGTACATTTTCTTTGGGGAGGGGTGGAGTGACTACCAAATTTTATATCGGTATTGCCAAAAACCGGATTTGGAAACTTGACGGGCCTTTCTATATCTTTTAATGGATGTCACTGCTTTTGATCTTTGTTATCATTACCTATCAAAAGTTTAGTCTAGTGGTTTCAACTTTACCAGTAACACTGAAGTATCATATAGTATTGCCTATCCGACAACTGCCTGCATACATGAAAACTTCACTACCTGAAGCATCAACATGCTGTCCTTGCTCGCCTACAGTTGCAGCATCAACTTGCTCTCCTTGCTCGCCATCTCCTTCCTTGCCAAATGCTGCAACACAGGAAAGGAAAGAATAAGCTTAGAGACAGAAACAACGACAGATGAGTAAACAAAGAACTTGGCAGATTTGCACCTTGGCTGCCATCGTCCCAAACCATATCATATTCAAGTTGGTTTGCTGACCCAGCATACTCAACAATGTCATCCCAATCTATGGGATTCAAGTCGCCAGGTTCAGGTGGCACACCATTCAAATCAATTTCTATCCCAGCCATTTAATCAGAGGTAGAGGAAGAAGAGAAGGTGAGGTGGGGTGATCATTGGACTTGCCTGGACGTTTCCATCCTCCTTGGCGACTTATATAGTCGCTGAAATTTTGAGTTTTGGAGAGTGGCGCCAAAGGAAGTTTGAGTTTTCAATTTTGGATGCCAAATTTTCGCAGAAAGTCATCTGTAGGGCTTGTAGAAATCAAGCGCGGGAAAGAATCGTGGGGAAATAAGGGAGAGCGTGAGTAGACGAGCGGAGGGCGGGATCACGGATGTTTAGTGGCGTTAGTTGGCAGGTTTATCGGGGAAACAAAGAGACGCCGGCTCATTACTCCTGGAACAGCGATTTAATGAAAAAGACCGTGGGCCTCCGTTGCTCCTTGGTCTCTGTGTTGAGGGCTTAGACGTTGGAGACTCTTGGACGGAGGGAGTAATAGCTGCAATTGTTTCTGCTAGCTTAATCCTGAGGTGCATTAATATTTGTCTCCATGCACAGCTGATTACCATTTTGCATTCCAGTTGCAAAATTGCTTGTGATCTTAACATCATGTCAAGAGCATCAAGTTGTAATGAGCTAAGCAGGGCGTAAGCTGTTAAGATTGATTCCCAGTCTTGTTAATATGTTGAATTGCTAAAGTTGCAGGAGAAATTTAATTAACCGTAATATACTTGACTAGATAAATGGATGAAAATATGGCAGTGTCTCACTGTCTCCAAGGTGACTTAAATCAAGATTTAAAATGCTGACCTGTTTATACATCTTTGCCATAATGCTTAATATGTAGATGTATTATTGGTCTATTTTGGGTTAAATGTTGAGCGCCTGGGTGCATCATGTCATGCATGCCATATATTTGTGATAACTCTTTATGCACTAGACTGTTCTAAATGTCTTCTTTTCCAATTGATGGCAGAAAGCTATCATGTAATTGGCCAGTTGATTTCAGTAATAATGAACTACAGAAATCCAAAGAATGAAATGAGTCTTGTACTATTGTTGTTTATGTGTGCTAGCTATAATTAAAGGAAGACCTTATGGTACGGTACACATACTAATCAACTCTCGTTTTGTGCAGACTGTGCCAGTTAACCCAAAACCTTTCCTGAACAACCTGACGGGAAAGTTTGTAATTGTCAAACTCAAGTGGGGTATGGAGTACAAAGGTAATTTATCTCTTTTTTTAATTCAGTTTTAACTGGAACATTTTATTTTCCAGATACTGCCCCTGCTCTTAATCAAACTGAAAAACTTTTGTTATACATTCCCAGGTTATCTTGCTTCGGTGGACTCCTATATGAACCTCCAGGTACTAATTTGGCAGTTTGGCTGTCTGTACTATTAGAGTGGTTGCCTGTTCAATACTTTTTAGATGAGTAGTTAATCATCAATTGGGTGTAAATGACATACATAATTCATTGCTGCCTTTTTTTCCTACTGTGTGCAGCTTGCCAACACGGAGGAGTACATTGATGGGCAATTCTCTGGAAACTTGGGTGAGATTCTGATCAGGTATTGTTTCTTGTTCCTTTCTTTCTAGCTTACATCAAGTAGTGTTGTTTTGTAATAAATCTAGATATAAAACTGGGAAAAGCTGCATACATCCTGTCATCCTGCTGCCCTACTCCAACTAACTAATGCTTAGAAAGTAGTGTTGATCAAGTTACAGCTTCTTCGAAACTTAAATTGGAGTGAACTGATCTTCGGTCAATAGTATTTGATCAAACTAAGCCCTGTTGTGCTGCATAATCATTTGGCCCTTGTATGATTCAATTTTATGTTTCTACATCTACATACAGGTGCAACAACGTTTTGTATCTCCGAGGCGTTCCAGAGGATACAGAGATAGCCGATGCAGAGTAAGATGCGAGCCGTGTTTGAATTTGATTCTGACATGTTTCTGACATGTAATATGATTCTGACATGTTTGAATTTGATTGATAAATGTAATATGATTCTGACATGTTTGAATATGCCAGTGACATCTAGACCGACCGGATACTAGCTATGATCTCTTGAGTGATGAAACATGAATAGTAGGGCTTGACGTGCTGTTCAAACTGCTTTCAGTTAGACTGTGCTGTCATTCTGCTGAATGTGAGGAGTATCAGTCTTATCAGATTTCTGGAACAACTCTTGCCCCATTGCCTACTACCACGCATTACCTGAATGTGAACTTGCACAATGCGTTAGACGTTATGTCAGGGCAAAACAATCGACTCTGTAGGATATCGAGACCATAGAAATGAAATTGCATTGTCGCAGATTATATCAAACTGACTATACGTAAGAAAAAGACGAAATGGAGCTAGCTAGTTGATCAAGCCAAGCATACCCGAACGCCTGCCTGTTGCAAGCTACAGTACCTACTTACAAATGCAAATTCAGGCATGTCATGGTACCGAGCGCCACAGTTACTCCAGTCCACCAGCTCGACGCACTGTTTCTGGCTCCGGCGGCCGCTGGAACCTTCGCTGCCATGCCGCCGTGCGATCTAGGAATCGGAATGACTCCTGTCTCACCTGGCGCCGGCGGTGGAGTATTCGTGAGGTTTGGTGTAGGTACCGGCCTGATCGGGGACGGAACCAGCGGGCCGGCAACGATCGGATCGCGGTTGGGTCCAGGCGCAGCCACCGGCGCCTGGCTCGGTGGCGCTGCCATGTGCCGGGGTCCAGGCGCAGCCGCCGGCTCCTGCGCCGGTGGCGCTGCCATGTGCCTCGCCCTTGGTGGTGGAAACGGCTTCGGGACTCTGACGCCCGGCGGGACGATGAATCTGCTCACCTGCAGCACGGCCAGGCTGTACGGCTGCGCGGCGACCACCCTATCGACGGTGGCGTTCCGTTGCCCCGCGGGCGCGGCGGAGGAGATCATGGCGCGCCCGCCCCGCCCGGAGTAGACGCGGAGGAAGCCGGTGCCCGGCGGAACGGAGCGCATGGTCTGCAGCAGCGTGGTGACCACGGTGCCCTGGCCCGCGCGCCCGCGCTTGAGCGCGCCCAGCCTGGGCTCGTCGATGTAGTCGAGCACGACGTGGAGCGCGAGGAGGTCCGCCAGGAACGAGCGCGGGATCTTGGCCACGCCGCCGAACGCCGCGGCGACGGCGGTGTTGTTGGGCGCCAGCACGGTGGCCTTGTCGCGGCTGTTGATGGCGAGCGCGACGTTGGTCTCGGTGAGCATGGCGCTGAAGTTGCTGAACTCCGGGAAGCCGGCGAGGATCTTGGTGATGTCGATGGTGCCCGCGCCCTCGCCGCCGCCGGCTCCGAGGGTGGGCGGCGCGGGGAGGAGGACGGCGAGCAGGGCGAGCAGGAAGAAGGGGGCCATCATGCGGCAGCGCTGGGAGTGGGAGAGCACGCGTATGCGAACATGAGGTGGCTAAGGCTGGTGAGCGAGAGAGCTCGGCATATATAGCCGTTGATGGGAAGTGAAGCTTGTTGAGGTGGCGGGAAGGGAGTGAGAAGAGGCGTTCGGACAGTTGGGTGTCTCTGACCAGTGACCAGTTCATGCGGCGGACACGGATCAGCTGAGGCCTGTGGGCCTGGAGAATGTAATCTGTGGCCGATGTCTTCGTATGGCTGTCGCATGAGTGCATGATCGGCGACTGGATTAGAAATTAAACTTAGAATGCACTTCCATTTGCTGAATCTGCATGCTGTAGAACCTACACCCCACATTGCTGACCGGACTGGTAGCAAGGCTTCATTCTTTTATGTCAAGTTCCTGTTAGGCCACGCCTCAACGCTACAACATGGCTAGTAGTACCAGATTCCACATCCGTGGCGTGCCATGAGTTCAAATCAGCACAAGCAGTCGTGCAGGCCTGCAGGGTGCTCTGAATATCTGTTTCTGTGTTTCCATTTGGACTCTTGGAGCATCTCTCACCCTATGGTCAAAACTATGTATACGTGTTCTCTATTTTTTTAGGAGAACTTCGGGGGGATCAACAAGATCCCCACCTGCATTTTCAATTCCACAGGTGCACATGAGGCAAAGCTCACGGCGATGGAAGTTGGGGCTAGCCCAATTACAGAGTTCTTACAAATGATGGGGAAGAGATTAGATTACATATAAAAGCAAGAGCTCTAGTTTTGCGCTACGACAACTTCTTTCCTAGGAATCCGGCAGATCCATTCCTTCACGGCATTCTTGCAGGAGGTAGTGAGGCGCTCCAAGCTCGGTGGCAAGTCATTGAAGACGACATCATTTCTGTGCTTCCACAGTTCCCAGCAGATGAGCAGCAAAAGGGGATTCAGGATCTTCTTGGAGATGTGGGGAGGGGGGATCGAGTTCCATAGCTCATGTACATTGGCAATGTTGGAGGGGCACCAACCGATGTGTACCCAGAAGCTGGAGGCGAAGGGGCACTCACTGATGATGTGATCGGTTGTCTCCACGGCGCTCTGGCAGGTTTCTCACATCGCATTGTCTAGGATGTTGTTGGTAGCTGGTTGCAGCGGTTGTTGATCATATCCTTGGTGAGGAGCCAGCCAAAGAATTTGATACGAGGAGGGGTGAAGTGTTTCCACACAAAGCTGAAGGAGGCGCAGGTGTGGTCGCCATGCATTGAAGCTTTGTAGATGAGCCCAGACATTAGCTTGTTACCTTCACCGGCGAAGAAGCATGTCCGATCATCTGCACCATCGCCCAGGGACACATCTTGCAGCAATAGCTGGAGGGCTTCAAGTTCGCGCTGCGCTTGAGAGGTGAGGCGGCGCTGGAACGCTCCGCGCACGTCGATGCGCAAGACGTAGCGCACCGAGACGGCCCGGGCGTCGTAGTGGGTGAAGAGAGCCGGGAATTGGTGCACAAGATTTGCGTCGCCCAACCAGCAGTCCCTCCAAAAGTCCATGGCACGGACATCCCCCAAGATCACCCTAGTTATGTGCTGATACACGGGGAGTAGTTCGCGGAGGGCGTTCCAGTGTGGACCATCAAGTTCTCCACAGAGGGTGGCCAGGTCAGTCTGCTGCGACGCCCAGGTAGCCCATGCCAAGCCATCCGGATGGTAGAGGCGATGGATGAGCTTGAGGAGCATGCTGGCATTGCGCGTATCTAGGCGAGCCACGCCAAGCCCCCCATTTTCTTTGTCTCTGCACACTTCTAGCCAGGCTACCAGGCATTGGGCGCCTGACGCCACCCCTGTCCCTGTCCAGAGAAAGGCTCATCGTCTTGAGTCGATCGCCTTGAGGACGCCAGGAGGCAGGAGTAGAGCACCCATGGCGTAGGTGGAGAGTGCACTCAACACTGCATTGACCAGGACCACTCGGCCGGCGGTGCTTAGGAGGATGGCTTGTCATGAGGCGAGGTACTTATCGACCTTGCCAATGAGCGGGTCGAAGGCGAAGAGGGGTAGGTTGATGTTGGACAGTGGCAGCCCCAAGTAAGTTTGGGGGAAGCTGCCCTCACGGCACTGAAGAATCTCGAGGGCAGCGGCGATGGTCTCAGTGGAGGTGTGCATCGGCGTCATGGTACTCTTGCTGTAGTTGATGGACAGCCCGGTGCTCGCCGCGAAGCTGTCGAGGAGTTGGCGCAGTCGGCGCAATGTGGGCCACATGGGTATGGGGAGTACGCTGTCAGACCCACCCGTAACCTCCTCGGGGGATCCTCGCGGTTGCTCTCTGGAGAATTCAAAATTTTCCCCACTTCCGCACCGCAACCGCAACCCAGCACTCCCACTCGTCTCCGCCCTCCGCTCAGCAATGAAAGCCTCCACCGAGGCGGGCGATCCCTCGCCGCCGCCGCCGCCGCCGCCTGGCGGGTGGCTCTCAGGCCTCGTCTCCGGCGCCGGACGCATCCTCGCCGCCGTCCTCGACCCAGAATCCTCCGCCTCCGACACCACGTCCTCCTCCCCGGAGTCGTCGCAATCGCCACCGCGCCGCGATCAGCCCACTGCCGGTACTCTCTCTCTCTCTCTCTCTCTCTCTCTCTCTCCCCCTCCCTCTCCCCGGTTCGAAATCCAAGCACGGCGTGAATGCACCGTGTAGTTTTGCGCTGCCGGTTTGCAGTGAGGCGCCCGCGTCCGCATTAAGATCATATATTTCTGTGCTTACGCGCGCATGCCATCAATCCTTCATCGATTGGTTGAGGCGATGGTGCGGCTGCCGTCGTTACCCTGTAACAGAGCATACCACAGTTTGGGGGGGAAATAGGAGCTTACCAACTCGTGAATCGTGATTGTGTAGTGAGCCAACGAAGCTTATTTGAAATAATTGGAAATTTGCCACTGAATTAGTTGCCCCCTTGTTTATAATTGCCACTGCCCACTGTGTCTATGAATTGTGGGTCCGTATAGGGTATCAGGTGGCTGGGGCGTTCGGTGCAGAATGTGGAATGGAAAATCTGAAGTCCTAGGTTCTCTGTACGAACGCATTAACGCCTTTGCATGATGTTAACTATGTGTTCGGTGCTCGGGCTCCATTTCCAAAACATTAACGCTAAGTGTGTGGCTGGATTGTTTGTTTTCCATTATTTATTATCTAAAAGAAGTAAAAAATGGGTATGATGGTAATCCAAAAACCATCTGTGCAGGCCTGCATTTTTATTAGGAACACCCCTGGCCACCACAACATTTTGATTCAATGCTGTTCTTATTGATGAGCTTTGCAAAAGTTGTTTTCCTCAATGGCTAAATAGTTTTTCTGATTTCAATTTTTGTTATCAAACAGATCATGGTATTGGGAAGGGATTTCCTTCTAACAGTCATCAGTTAAACTTGGTGCGTCCATTCTCTGCATCTGCAAACCTGTTCAGAATAAAATTTCTTACATTCTGTTAGTATTTAAATGAAGTACTTCTCTTTGAGAATTGGAAATTACTCTAGTTACTTTGAGAACTGTATCATTAAGCTACTGCTTTCCTGCGGTTCTAAAGTGGCAAGGAGATTGTTTTAAAAGATTCTGGTGAAGGGTCACTTGCAATTGTCTCAGAGATAGATCCAAAGGATGCTGTAAAGCAGTTGCTTATGCAGGAAAGTTACTCAAGGTATTATGCCTCATACATCTCAATTCCTTGATTTATTAATCACTTAATCTTATGATGATATGCAACCTTTTCTTTTTCATTTGATGTTGCAATTTGTATGCTCAAACATCTGAGTTCCATTTTCATTGATTTTAGTACTCCAGGCAGTTTCGATTCAGTCTGCATTTCATTACTGACATTCAGTTTCTATACAATCTGCATTTCATAACTGTCATTAGCGAATAACTGATAAGCATGTGGCAGCAAAACTCAATACAGTCTTGTAGAAAGTTAATCATAAATCAGAAAGTTAAGCATAAATCATTGACTCAAAGATCTGAAACTTGCCGTTGTACAAACCTAAAATGGCCCTTGGTAGTGGTCATTTAAAGAAACATGTTGAACATGATTCCAAAATTTGATAATGTTCTCCTACTCACCTAGTATATCTCTTTCAGAAATAAAAGCATAAGTAATTGACACAGATTGGAAACTTATCCTACTGTTTATTTATAGAGTCAGTTGCTAAATAAACTGGACTAGAAAGCTTGACTTCTGCGCTATATTTCTAATGCTAGGTCGGAGTGTGATGCATTGATAAAGATAATTCAAGAGCGAGTTGTGGAGTCAGACGATGAACCTGCTGTTATTATTCCAATTGCTTGGCAGGCTAACACACAGCAACATCCTGTCGCATACTCTTCAAGCCCGAACACTGCTATCCCTGCAGTTTCTAATCCTCCTTATTGTCCAGTGTTTGACAACACTGTTGAGAAGGAATGGCTGAAGAAAAGATCAGCTGTTGCTGAAGGTCCTTGTACCGATAGTCATGACCGAATTCAGCGTGTGAGTCTTCTTATCTTGAGGAGTATTTCACCATGTGGATTCATTAACTACGTGTTTCCATTAGCAATACATAGAAGTGCATTGTATTTCTCTAACAAATTTTATGCTGCATGTTGCAAAATATACCGTATTTTTTTGTAGTATTACTAGTTTGTTTCTCTCTTAGTATAATCATGATGTTTGGTGTAATAAATTTGACAATTGTTGTAGTTTTTGCAATTTTGATAACCTTGTAGTCATCCTTTTTTTTTAATATGTGCAATTTGTATTTCACTAAACCATATAATTGACAATTGGCTGATGTAAACATTTTAGATTGAGACAATGACTAGAAACTTCTGGATTTTAGGATCTTGTTTGATTACTTCCTTTCGTGTGTATTTTTTTTAGTTCCGTGAAGCTAAGGACCTTCTAAAGTTCTAATGATCTACAATTGGCAGCTCAAGTAAAATGTTTATTTTTTTTTGTTGATGTCATGGATTAAACATTTTAGGTAGATGAAACACTGCTGGATCTCATATTATTTTGATTTAATTCCTACTATTTCAACTCTGAATTATGCAAACATGATGTCATAATCATTATTGCAGGCTGTGAAAAGAAGTTATTCCCCAGGAGATTTTTTTTGAAGACACTCGAAGAATGCCAAAGCGAAATAAATCAAATTCTCTTAGGAATCATGGAGGTATCAATATTCAAGCATTTGCTAATTAAGTGACATTGGGGATGCTCTTCTTTGACAAGTTTCAAATTGACTTCTCTGTTTCTTGTGACGACTGCAGTTCCATCCAAAGAGGCTACCGCTAATGCTACTAATGCACCGAGGGGACCTCATGTCAGGACGCTATTTAAAGATATTCCACTTCTTGGGACTAATAACCTGACATTTTCTGACTTGGATGTTAAGGGTGTGTTCGATGATGAACCCAGTGCTGTAGCTGCTGCTGCTCAACACTTCACTTCAACCTCTAGTCGGGTACTTGAACTACACAACACAACCACTTGCTATGCATCTCTTTCTGAGATCAAATATGGTAAATGATGAATATGATACCATCATTTGTTTCAGAATCAGCCGGAGATGTCTCGTGTCAAGGCAGAACTTTTGGATGGACCTGTCCCTCTTGAGACTGACATGACAAATTTGGTGCAAAAGAACAGTATGTTGCCTTACCCCAAGCACAAAAATTCATCGAGTTTTTATGTGAGGATGAACCTCGTGGAGCTGCTACCTACCTTTGTCTCATCTAATATTGTTCTATTATCTGCAGCTCTCAGAGTGCGCAATGTCTCAAACAAAACTGTGTTTCAAGGTGACATTGAGGCTGCACCGAGGTATCTTCCATTACAGTTTTTTTTACATTCAAATGGCTAACCTTCTCTGGTCGTGGTCTCTTTTAGTGCTTTTGTCTTATGTTCTTTTTACCTGATATTATACTTATTCTATATAGATATAGCCGCTTTAACATTCTGTAAGTATCTAATAAATTCTGAAATGTGTGATATTTTATCTGCTTTAGTTGCCATGCGCTTGTGAAGAATAGTCCCATTCATGTTTTCCCGCCGATGAAGTGTGGACTGTAGTAAATAGCAAACGATCAAGTACATTATTATGTTCTAAAAGGTGAATTATATTTGAGAGCTAAACACACCCTGTGCTAGTAATCTAATCCCATCCGTTTCAGCTCATCAATGGGTTTGCAGACAGAAAAGAGCTCCAGAAATTGCAGCAGGGGATTCAACTTCCAGAACAGCATTCCGAAGAAGACAAGGTCACCTGCCAGAAGAGCTCGTCCTTAAAAGAACGGGAAGACTGAGAGATCATGGAATGGGCCGCCAGAGCAAAGGAACCTCGCGACGGGACAGGGATCGGACAAGGGCCGCGTTCAGGCGAAGAGGCCAGGTGGAAGGCCGAGGAAAGAGTGGAAGTGAGGTGATTCCAGAATCCCCTATGTACATTCTCTGTTTACTCTACCCGTGGTATTCATCCTCACTTGTGAAGGCCTCGAAAGGCGAACGATACACGTAGTTGTTGATGTAGCATATATCTAGGTCCATAAAGGAAAACCGAAATGTTCCGTGTGGTAGGTAGCACGGCTGGAACTTGTAGTGAGTGTGCTGTGTTGGGTTTGCAAGGGTTACCCTTTACCCACCAATTGATTGGTGCAATGGTGGTTCATCCGGTTACTGTTTGCTCGTCAACTTCATATTAAATTCTCAGGCAGCATTGATACAAAATCGTACCACTATACCAATCTACTGTCTACCACCACCAGAGGATTCAGATGCGATGGCGAGTTGGGCGGCCCACGGGCCGGAAAGGGCTCGAGATGCAGGTCCCCTATGTGCCGAGCCGGGGCAACTACCTGCAAACCAAACCAGGCCTTTTGGAGAGAGCCTCTCGCGTCGCATGGTCACAACAGGTCACAGCAGGGTGGCTAATCACTTAATCACTTTGCGTCATTGGCTTCCTGCAGCTGCAGCCTAGGTGCTCTTACCGGTTTATAGATTAAAGGCTTGATCAACTCTAAAGACCAGGGGATGTTTGGTTGTGTGGCCAAATTTAGACTAGACTTCAGGAGCTACCTTGGGATTGTTTGGTTTTCTGCTCTGACTCTTTAGTCAGACTCAACTCAGCCACTGCGCTTGGGCTGGCTTGCTAGAAACGTGGGTGAGGCTTGTTTCCGCGTAGCGTGGCTTGGGCTTGGCTAGGGACAAGTCACGTTTGCGTCGCCTCCCATCGTCTCGATTTCGCTTCGTCTTCCCTCCCTCTGCCGCTCCTCAATGCTTGCCCCCACCGTCGCCGGTCTCTCTGCTGGCGCCACCACACCTGCCACACACCTCGACCGTTGTCAGTCGCCGGTCTACTCCACTCGAATTCGTACTATTATGAGCTAGTGTACCGTGAATCTATTCTTGAAGTTTAATAGAATGACTTTATTTCTCATCTTAACACTAATAGTTTGTCTGTGAGAATGAGGTGATGGTTCATCTACAAACCACCAAAAAGAAAAGTAAAGATGGGGAAAATGATGAACTAATTATGTATTTCATTTCCGATATTTTTTAGATTCATATACAGTACAGATCATCCACATTGCAAGGAATCTCTCTCCGATCCGGGCCCTGTTGTTGCACGTGGACCTGAAATCGCCGCCTGCCCAATGCCCATGATCTGCTCAACTGTCTGTCGGCCTCCGGATCGCGCGCGACATGTGGGCCGTCG
Organism: Bothriochloa decipiens; assembly: GCA_023333625.1. Classification (NCBI taxonomy): domain Eukaryota; kingdom Viridiplantae; phylum Streptophyta; class Magnoliopsida; order Poales; family Poaceae; genus Bothriochloa; species Bothriochloa decipiens. The sequence goes on along the minus strand of CM041637.1, from coordinate 46,381,875 downwards.
CTTAATAAAACCTGGGCAGCAATTACGGCCTTGCCCGGTGCAAAATGCCTAGGATGATACCACTCCTATCCTATGCATGGCATGGCCCATTGCTTGCTCGCGCCCGTCGCTATCGCTGGGTACGGTGGTACGGCCATCAAGTGACGTCCAAAAATTAATCCCGCCTTCAAGAGTTCAAGTGATTCATTAATGGTGCACTGTAAAACAACCGACTCCACCAATAAAAAGAAACAAAATAACTCACCGCATGAATTAACCTTTTTTCTTTTCTTTCGGATGAAATACTTGTAGGATACATGCTCGCGCGTACGTACAAACCTACACATAAGCATCTCTATATAATCATACATACGTGCATATATATATATATATATTGTGTTGATGAGAAATATTTATAGCTCAAAATGAAATAGATAAACAAATTAAAAACGTAGAGCTCCTTACCTACATACTGTATAGAAGTACAGTACGGACGAACAAAACAGACATGTGCAGGCAAAAGACAGGGAGATCAACTCTGCGTGTGGGACCATGACACAACAAAAGTTATGTACGCAAATAATTCATGGATGTATATATATTATTATGCATCAGGGGCAGCCCTGTAGATCGAGTAGCCCTACGTACCACAGTCACTGGGCTGTGAAATAGTAACAAAATTTGTTTTGTCCGTGGAACTACGTACTATACACAACAAATTTATGGCTACCGCTAACGCAACCGAAAAGTAATTGGGGGCTATAGAGTAGCGGCCACCAAATCCGATCTCCATGTTCCCCAAACAGTAATAGCTTAACGAGATTTGATTTATAGTCATAAATAGCCAATCAAATTTTGTCATGTGTCTACTATAATCACAATGGCCACTAGAATTTCACTTCAATAGGGAGTCGAACTTAGGACTGAGGTGCTACCTCTTGTAATTAAGACTCTCAATCGCATCTGAACTTGTTATCAAGGTGCTACTAGTTTCATACTACGTTCTAAATTATAAGACATTTTGATTTTTCTTGATATTTCAGTTCGTAGTCCTTCACTCAGTTGATTGGGATCTTGAGAGCGCATCTGCGGTGGACTTTTGTTGTGAATTAACTCGATCATGCCTTAATTCAACCTAAGCAGTGAATTTCCTCTCTGACCTAGTACAATCCTTCATCAATAAACGTACTCCTAGCTATATACGTTCCAAAAGGATGCGATTTAAAGCGTGCAGGTATGTTGTGGAGGCTCAACGTATAACATACCCTCTATCGATCTCAGAAAAGCTTCATGCTGCAGAGACTTGTATAGTAGTACCTGACAGAAAAGCTGGCGATCGATCGATGCGCATGCAAGCTTCATGCTGCAGAGACTTGTATAGTAGGCCCGTGCATAAGCAGAGCTAACAACATGCAGGAATTGAAGCTATACGTAATAAGGTTAGAGCCACACTCATTTAATGGAAAAACGACGTATTCGTGACAGTCTGAGACACCGTACCATGGACAAACGTATATGCTCCATGCCTAGTGCTATTCCGTCTCTCTAATGAGTTTTGCGGTGAAGGGAGGCACGTTGGAGGTAGGATCTCTTCATGTCAAGTATCTCGGTATTGGGGAATTTGTCTCCTCCTTTTTTCCAACAACGACAATGTGGAGGTAGAGGCTGGATTTGGTTTTCCAATGGCGACTCTGATGAAGATGAGGACGACAACTACGACGTCAGCAACTTTCTCAACATGACGATAGTGTTATTTAAGTTTTCGAACGACGATATCAAGACAGAGATGATGTTGTTGTCATAGAATAATTTGTTCACATCTCGTCTCTGTTTTATTACGGTTAGATTTGGTAAGATTCAGATTGCTTTTTTTTTTTGTACTTCGACCTCAGAAGGGACAAGGAAGACACAAGAAGAAGTTTATGCTCGCCTCTTCCTTCAGAAATATTGGCTGTTGGTTTCGCAAAAAAAAAAAAGAAATATTAGCTGTTGTTTCGTTGGGCACATGTTCTCGGCCCTTTTGCTGAGCATTTTCCTATAAGGTCATTCATATATATATGAATAGTTTTACAGGTTTGGGATTGAGATTTATTTGAAGCTGTACAAAAGCCTGGGTACAATATAGATGAAGATATTGTTTAAAAAACAATATAGATGAAGAGTAATTTCTGGATATATATACGTATTGTATTTCAGAGTATTTTTTTAAAATGATGATGTGTACTCAATTAACTAAGTACAATTTAATCCAAAATTTCTTTCCTATAAAAAACGCTAGCATTCCGGCTACATCCCTTGTACTTTCCCTTTTAATTTCTATTAATTGTATCCATAACGAGCTCTTCATTGGAGTCTATTGTTACAGTGAAGTAGTAAATGTGCAGCGGTCCCAGATTTTAATACGCAGATGCACCCTAATTGTGTACAGTGATTATTGCTGTGAAAAGATCGCGCGTGTTTCAATCGGATCCAGTGTTCAGAACAGTAAATGGAATGAGCGTTATTTCTTAACCATTTAGGATTGCTGTACCAGGAAATAGGATTTACCCCACTAGCTTGTGCGACTAATCATTCAGAACAAATCATTGTGCCAGTACAACACATTTTTAAAATATATGTAGTGTGTTGTAAAAAAGGCTGCAGTAAGTGGCCTTTTTTACTGAGGTGGAGGAAAGTGGAGAAGAGAGAAGAGAAGTGAGTGTTGTAAACTTACATCCACCGTTAATGTGCAAGAACCAAGGAACGTTATGATTTGTGAGAGTTGAAAGTGAGACATGTATATATGGGTGAGCTCACCACTATATGTGTTGACTAATAGAAGAGCTACAAGCAAATATCCAAACAACCACAACTCAGGGTTATAATATCAGCTTTGCTCTTATAATTAACTTTGATTTTAAGATTTTGTAGGCTTTTCATGTATAGGTGTGTGCACAAAAGCTAAGGCCCGTATGTCTCTAGATGTGTTTCAGTCTGGTTTTGGAACATTGGATGGTCTTGTGGTATATGTCCAAGATTTTGGGGGTGGTCCGTGATTCGGCCTATGTTCATCATCAACATCTAGAGCATCAACCAAGGCCACTGGGAAGAAGGAGATGAAACAACTTGGATGTACTTATTTCAGGTCTTTTCCAATGTAATTTGGGGGATATATTATGGCAAGTTTTAATAATATAATTATCTCTTCCCTTTGGAAAAAAAAGTGGAGGTCATTTGCATGGACAGCTGGGCACGTGGAAACACATCTTTGAAGCGACTGTTGATCCAGACGCCTCTGGCAAAAAAAAAAGTCGAACACCTCTAAAATGCATTTATGCTGTAAAGTTTTTAATAATTCATTGAATTGTTTATTTAAGAAACTATTCCAAACTAATGATCCATGTAATCCATTATACTGTTTATTATCTTCCTTTACCATAAAAAAGTTAAAATGTCTCAAAATTCAGTGCCCAACTTTAGCCAACTTTATGGACAAAAGCAGGTGGTGTTTTCCAATATCAAGACTCGGATGTGATAATGTTAAAGCACAATTTATATTTGAAAAAAGCTTCCTCCATCTAGAAAGCAAAGAAATACATCCACCAAACCATACACCCTAGCTATATTAATTGACCATCATTGGTAAACTCAGGCACATACACGTAATAATGTACATTTTTAGCAATTAGAAAAAGGAATGCACATACTACACCAGCATTTCTCCCTCTAGTAACAAATGTCCAACACTAGCTAGCTAGCTCAAGTACAGTACTAAACACAGTAAAAGAAAAGGCTACTAGTCACCCTAGAGTGCAACCAACCTAGCCTTCTTGTTGTTTTCCTCACGTCATGCATCTCATCAGAAATAATGCAGCGATGCTATAAGCTTTTCCCCCCTGTTTTTACGCGTGCATGCGTACATGCATGCATCGCGCTAGATGAAGTCCACCTCAAAGAAACCGTTGCAGCCGCCGTTGTTCTGCTGATGGTCTGACACCGACGAGCACGACAAGATGTTGCCGCCGCCGTCGCTGCCGGCGCCGCCGTGGGCGTTGCCGCTGTACTGCTGCAGCTGCTGATGCTGGCTCTGCATCACAAGCGAGGTGATGAAGTGGCGACGATGCTCTTCGTCGTCGTCGTCCCGCCGGCGGCCTTGGACCCGCTGCATCAGCATGGAGTCCAGGCTGCCGTCCTTCTCGAGCAGCGGCGGCGCGGCGGCCAGAGACAGGGCCGTCGGCGCCACCACCACTGCCGCCGCCGCCGCGGCGCTGATGCTCGTCTGGCCGTTGTCCGTGACGTCGAGGCAGCTGACTCCGCTGCCGTTCGGCGAGATGGCTGTCGACTTGGCTGCTGCCGTGTTGCTCGCACCTGCTGCTCATCGTACATACAATGATCGATGGTGACACGTCAGGATCGGACGTAGACGGCATACCATTTTTTTTTGCTAAAGTATATAGTGATCGAAGCACGTTGATGCAGCTAGCATATATCAATCTGATCATATAGCAGGGGCTGCACCATATCTACTGTATCTAGCTAGCTAGCTAGCTATATATCTAGTGTTAGGATCAGAGGCATGCAGTATGTTGATCCCCCACACGCGTACGTGGAAACTTTGGCGCCATGCATGCATGAGTGCATGTGCATGTACGTCAGGTCATCAGATGTGATGATGAAGTAGCATCGAAGGTGCATGGTTGCATTTGGCGAGATACTGCATGGACAGGCATATAGTAGCTACAGTATCTTTCTGTCGAATGGTTGTAACGTGCTTGCACATCGACATGATCGAGTAAGGTTATTGACTTGAAATTTAAAATCAAGAGAGATCAGAGATCTAAAACTCAAGGGTACACATTTTTAAATGATTTCAAATTGTCCCTGAAAGAACCCTCATTATTTACAATTAACCGCCTTATTAATTTCAATTTAAAGACTATACTTTGTAATAACATGCATGCTGATGATATCAGAGAGGTAGCTAGCTTCTTACTCTTGAGATCATTACTGTAGGAGGTTGTTATGCTAGTATCCGCTTTCTTTGGTGGCGGCGGCGACGAGTCCTTGCCCTGTTCGCTGATGGGCTTCCGGCGGCGGCGGTTGTGCTCGGTGAGCCGCTTCCGGCAGCTCCTCTTGGCATCATCAAACTCAGCAAGCACATGAAACCTATCCAAGAAATGAACCAAGATATACATGAATATTTGTATCCATGTATTGACATGTTCGGTATATATAGTTTCATCAACTCTAAAAATATATCTAGAGCTACATATAACTCCAATTTTTGTTGGAACTAGAGTTGAGAGGCTACATTGGTACTCCTGTTTAGCGAATCCTTTTAATTCTAAACTACCTCATTTCAGTTGTTATCTATAAGGGGGGCTACTATTTCTCGTATGCCTACTTCAGGTTAATTATAGGCGATGGACAGTATCCATTATATTTTAATCTAACTGTCCAGAAAATCAGCCCTATACATCTTTCTCTTCCTCCCTCGATCACTCCCAGTCTTGCTTTCAACTATTGGGAACCTATGTATATAAAAACTCTAAATCTAATTAATTTAGGGTGTGCCCAATGGTCTAGTAACTTTGAGCTAGCTCATGAACTTAAGAAATAGTCTTGCACACTTCACAATATATTCTTCTCTCGCAGCATGATATTTGAAGCAGTCTCTTTCGCTACGACCATATATATATCAGCTTAGAGCTAGTGCTTAATTAGCTCATACTCTTAGAGTTAGGAGGTGAGCTACGTACGCTAATTAAATGGGACCTATCTATGTACGTACGCGTAGATGGCCTGTACGTGAAGACGACATACATATTTATACGACCGTTTGCATGCAATAATGATGATTGATGAAAGTGTGGGTGCAGTGGTCAATGTTTGGTATTAGTGGTGATGTGAAAATGTGCAGATGAGCAGTAGATGACCCGGTCCCCGGGGTGACGATCTCTCTCTCATCTGAAGACTAACGTGACGCGCTTCATCTGAGATGATCGCCGGCGCGCCAGTGTCCTACATGGCAGCAGCACCTAGCTGACTCGATCGATAGGTTGCAGCCTTCTCACTGGTCTTCGTTTTTTTCCCCGGTAGGAGTACAATAATGCAGTACATTAACTGTTTGGTTGTTAGTATATGTATATGTACGTGATGCTACTAGCCTGTAGCCTGTACAAATAAGTGATCGATCCCCCAGAGAGAGAGAGAGAGAGAGCAGTAGGAAGGTAGGAATGCTTGCATGATTGCACTCTGCACAGCATGATACGTACTGAACCAAGCTAGATGACGAAGCCCACTCTACAATCTATACATTTGCGTGAGTGTGCATGTATCATGTATATACGCTTGGACGGCGGCTGGAGAGATGATCCATGATCGTCGTGCTCAATCGCCCATGCCATGCATGCATGTGGCAGAGCGTCGTAGCTGTGCAAGCAACCATGCATTGCTTCGCAAATTGCGTCGTCCCATATGTTATATGTAGTACTCGTAGCATCACTAGCACCGTGCTGGTGCCCATACGTTACGTGACAACGGCAAAGCGACAGTGCAAGAGACAACAAGGAAAGGTGTCTCAACAGTGCCCGGCCGGCACGGCACACACTTGGGTAACGACGGACGACACGTACACGTACCTGCTGCATTGCTGGCAGAAGCGCTGCTGCTTGCCGCCGCCGGCGACGGCGCTGGCCTTGGCGTGGTACTCGCAGACCTTGTGGCGGCGGTGGTAGTGCTTGGCGGCGGAGAGGTCGGCCTTGCATCCCTCGGCCTGGCACCGCGGCGGCTGGTGGTGGTGGTGGTGGGCGGCGCCGAGCCCGAGCCCCAGCAGGCCGGCCATGCCGAGGCCCATGCCCGCCATGCCACCGCCGAGCCGCGACCGCGTCAGCAGCCGGTCCACCGCGAGCACGTCCGCGGGGGAGAAGTAGGTGCGGCGGCCGAGGTTCAGTCCGATCCTCCCGCCGCCGCCGCCGTCCTCCCGCTTCAGGAACCCTCCCGCACCGCCGCCGCCGAAGGGATACACGACATCCGCCGCCGTAGGCACGCCAGGCAGCGACAGCAGCAGCGACGCCGGCATTGCTGACATGGCGGCCATGTTTGGCGGCGACGGCGCCATCAGCGGCAGGCTCGCCGGGGGAAGGAGACCAGATTCTTGGAACAACGGTAACCCCGCGCCCGCGAAGTCGAAACTGTCGTATATTCCTAGGTTGTTGTTGGTGGCGGTGGTGATGGTGTTCTGGTGGAGCAGCGGCCTCTCGATGACGCCGCTGGGCATGCTGCCCATGCCGGCGTCGAAGGCGCCGACGTAGGGCTGCATGGGGCCGAAGGAGAAGTCGACGACGTCCGTATTTGTTGGCGACATCGCGTTGGTGTTCATCATCCTACTACTGCTATGCTCTGGGTGTACGTGTGGCAGGAGCCAGAAGATCGAGGGAGCACAGGCGAAACGGGACGTGAAGAGCGATCGAAATCGGACTATGAAATGCGTGTGAAGTGTGAGAAGCAGTGGTGGCCTTGGGGGTGGTTAAAAAGGCGTTACTTGAGGCAGTGGAGAGACAGAGAGAGAGAGAGACGACATTACTCTCTGCATTGAAGACAGAGAGAGAGGGAGAGAGTGGTGCTTAGCTAGTAGCTCTAGGTGCTACTCACTTGTTGGTGCACCGCATGTTTTTTCTTTTTGTTTGAAAAAGCTAGCAACCGGCAGGATATATCGGAGATCTGCAGCCGGGCATGGCGGCATATATACTACTGGTACTGTCATAGAGGAGTGTGATGTTTGTGTACAAGCACTGCACGGCCGACACGGTAATAACTCGATCTCTAGCTACTTTCTCTCTCAGTCCCTTTTGGTGAAACGCACACGCTCTCTCACGATCCCTTTTGGTGGAAAAACACTGCATATAAAGCGCACAGTGCGTGCTGGTACGATCGATCAATGGAGCAGCTACGTCGTCGTATCGTATATATGTGGCCACCCACATGCATGCATGGTACCACACATCTCGAAAGCCACGTAAGTTGGCGCGAGCGAGAAGCATGGGCTTTTGTCGTGGTCTCGCTTAGTTCACTCCTAATTTTAGTATTTTATGTTATAAAAAAGATTTTCGATCACATCAAAATACCGATACATACATAGAGTACTAAATATAGATAAAATTAAAAATTAATTATATGGTTTGATTGTATTTTATAAAATAAATGTTTTAAATCTAATTAGTTAATATTTGAATAATATTTTGAAAATACAAATAAACTATGATGCGTTATAGGAATTCTGTCACCTTACCCCGAAACTAAACAAGGCCTATGTTACTGCATGCCCACCACCAGCCTGCTATTAGTTGATCAGATCAGAAAGGTGATGGCGACGGGCCGGGCCGGCGCACGACGACGACGACGACGACGACGACGAACCGGAGCCGGGGTGTGGTGGGGTGCGCGGTGCCTAGGCTTTTTCTGCTTCCACCGGCAAGCAACGAAAGCACATGAAGCTAGCTAGGCAGGCAGGCGCGGGTGCAGTCGACCCCAGTCGTGTGCAGCAGGCGATGCATATGCAGGTGCAGAGATCATATATGCTATCGCTGCCGGGCCCTAGGATCGGATTCAGAATTCACACAGCAGCTAGCCGGCCGGACGCCCAACATGATTGGCCGGCAAAGTCCGTCGTGCAAAATTATTGCCCCCATGCATATATCTACCTAGGTCACAAATTAAATTAAATGCATCTCATCATGAGTTTATCTCGGGTTTTGTCTTAACAATAACCGTGATTACAACCAAGGGTAGTCCCAACCCAAAAACAAGCTTGGAAGTTGGTTCCATACTAATCAATTCAAGCAGACGCCGCACATAAAAACCATGTTAAAAATGTTTGATTTCTCGAAAAGTGATAATGTTATTTTCTATGGGATGGAGGGAGTATATATATCAATTTTTGACTTCTCTTATGCTATCCAAAATGTTTTTCTTTTATCAACCTGGAGAGAGTAATATTTGCTAGCAGCATCTGCATATATGAACGCGCAGGCACTTGCACTCAGAGGGCTGGTTGCAGGGGAATGATCACGTTCGTAGGCCGTACATACCAGCGTACGTGTACGGATGTTCGAGACAAACTTATAATTACGACACCGACTGGAGCCCAAGATGTCCATACGTAGAGCCAGGAAGATGCCCTCGTAAACCGTGCATTTATTCTGGACAATATAATGTGAACATGTTTGATATATGGCGCGTGGGATCACAGTTTCTAAGATTTAGAAAATGTGTACATCCTGTGTTTTTCTACATAAAACTTATGCCATCTTTCTTCATAACTCACAGTAATTTAGTATCATGTTATCATCAAACTTGTTTATTGATAACGTGGCACCTCATTTAATAATGAGAATAAACTCCACTAAGACTATAACCTAGCGAAGCCTTAGCTTATGGGTCTCATGATACAGGTGTTAATAATGCATATTTCGTTTTTTAAGTCTATCTATTCTTAGATATAATTATAAAATCCAGTAGTTGTAGCTTCTCTGCCTCTTTTGCTCTTCATTCTTAAAAGAAGTCTGATGTGGAATTGAGGATCTATACTTCAATGTATAAGAGCAACATCAATTAGGAGTCATGTTTTTGATTCGAGGACTCAATCTCCATACTTTTGAGGACCCGTATGACCACTAGGGCCTTACTTCGGATTTCATTGAGGCAGCGACCCGCTAGGATTTGAGAACTCATCCGGGAGAAGAGCCGATACTAGGGGCTCATTGAGAGGAGGATCCGGGGAAGACATCGTTGGTCGAGGGGCAGCCCTCACTTGGGGACCATGTAGGTACAGTGCTAGTCGTGGAGGGCTAGAGCCAAGGGAGATCCACTGGGTGAAGGGATCGCCGGGTGAGGGGAGTTGCGCCACTAGCCAAGTTACACCTGGGGGCTCATCGGGAGCGGTGAAGGAGGCAGGTAGGCATTGAAGGTTAATTACTGAGTGCACGGGAAGGCAATGATCCCCAACCATTGTTTCCAACGAACCTTGGGAATGAGGGTTGGAAGTTTGATTTGAGGGGCCTGTCTCTCAAATTTGTTTTAGGCCCAGTACAAATAGAAGCTCTACTTAACAAAAATTTTTAGGCCCATAAAAATTGAGGTGCTATTAGAGATATAGCGATAGAGGATGTAAATGGTTGCAAACATCCTTAGCTTGAGTACTCAGTATAGAGTGCATATGGGAGATATCCAATCCTAAAATAAAATTCATAGCGAGAATAAGAGAAGCTAGCTAGAGATTTGACGTCTCACAACAAGACCAAAGCTCAGTACACTACCAAAGCTCAGTACAATAGGTAGGGGCTAAACATTCATGTACAACTCTTCTGACCAATTAGGGTGCCGCTAAGGCGTGTTATATTAAATTGTTTCTCTACCTTAAGTAATACAAAGACACAAATCTTTAATTTTGCATGATCGAGAAAAGCAACCAGAACAAAGCTATAGCGCCGGATTCAAGTGGCGATCATACAGGTACGTACATGGTGTATAAAAAGAGCAGTAGGGAGCTGTACTGTCTAAACCAATTTACTGTTACCGTTACATCACTCGATGGAGTGAGTGGTAACAAGATTCTAGCTAGCTCTATAGCTAGACACTAGCTATTTCGTGCTTATGCATCATCAAGGCTCGTTTTGGATAACGAATGATTAATGTGATGTCGTCTCCGGCCTCCCCATCAAGCACGCGGTGTAAGCAATACTGTATTTTTTGAAACACGTTATTATCTATATATATACTATATGAATATAATAATAAAACACTAAGGTGCTGTGTGTACACACACTTGTTTTCTGACGCTCTCTTTGTATACACACTTAGTCTCTACTATACGCTATCCATCCCGATCGAGTAATTAACTTACATACGACGACGACATGCTAATTTTTTTTGTAGAAATAATTTTATGAATGTTTTCATTTGCTTATATTTTTTACGAGGAATATATACTTCCCACATTCTAAATCATATAGGTCATTCTTTTTTTTTTCTAAATACATATTTTTGTTATATATATGTATATATACAGTAAAAACTATGTAACAACTTATATTAGATCGGAATAAGTATTAGAACGGAGGAATGAGTAGTTTTTACTTTTTACAGGTAAAACTCTACGCATCAAGTGTTCCAAATGCATTGAAAGGTGAACATACTATTTATGACTGGAGAGCGAGTGCGAAGAAAGCAACGTCACATGAAACACCACCATATATGCATGCATGCATTATTAGAACCTTTCAATGCATGTTCTTGATTTAATTTCAAAACGAGATCGAGAGAGAGACGACAGACAGGGCAAGTTAATGAGAGATGCACTCATTAACTCGATCGGGATAGATCTTGCTTTATCTAGAGGCCAAATTAATCGTTGGCGCCGCGCGCGTCGTCATGCATAGTATACTAGTAGTAGTAGGTATTAACGTGCCATAAGATCACGTAAGGATATGCAAATTAATTCCGGCGTGGTGGCGAGCACGACGTTCATGATGCAAGGGGCGGGATTAATGGCGCGCGCAGCTCGTACCGGCAGCGTTAACCCAGGGTTTCAATATAATGTCCCGTGAGACGAGCCCCTGCACTATAGCACAAGTACGCGCACCATTTACTTTACGTGTGCTCGATCAGCTCAGTCATTATCAAATTATAAATAAAAATGCCGAGCGCGGGAAATAAATAATGATACACACCCGCGTCGCACCGCGCATTTGTGATACGAACCCTGTCTAATATATGTTGTAGTGGCCTGTCTCGGTTCTATCTATTATACCCTCTTCGGCATGGCTTCTCTCGAGGGGTTTTAGCTCTGCGCTTCTTACCTAGCTAGACAGGTAAATTAAACTCTACCAAACATTAGCTCATGAAACGACTCTATGTGAGGAAAAATGCAGAGAGAAGAAGAGTGAAGACACCTAATTAAATATGGATTCTTCAGCAGCTTATATATCTTCTTAGCTGATGCCATTGGCAAACAATTATACTCTACCACCAAAGTGAGCCTTAAAGGCTGCTAGGACAAACTCATCATGATATGGGCCCTCATCGTGATACTTTCAATAAATTCATGAACATCTAGTCTAGAACTAATAATAGAACAAAATAAAATAACATAGTATCTCTCACTACCTTAAATAAGAACCCACTCCATCAAAATCCATTTCTTCTCATGATAAGAGATTTCTTTAGTCATTTCTTAATGCAAAGTCATTAAGGACGGTATTAAGATAGGCAGTTTCTTAGGTAGCATAATCATTTTTTCCTTTTCTCAGCACCAGACAAATGTACTAAAAAATTCTTAACGAATTAGAATTAAAACATATCTGACTATGCAAGCAATTGGCAATTCCTGAACCTACAATGCACTACACGTTAACATTTCTTGATTGAGCAAGAGCAACGAAAAGAGAGAGAAAATCAATAAACATCCATGGATTCTTCAACCTTAAGCCTTGATGGATATTCAATGTAATGCCACAGGGTCCAAATGACTTTGATCTGTGCTAAGTAAACCACAACCTACCACCAACTCACTTACACCAAGGTGCCAACTACCATCATATCAAACCTTGTTTGCGGCCAACATCGGCAATCATGTGAGGGACACATGATGAGGGAGCTTGCAGATCGAGAGGTTGGCCGCCACCATTTGTTCAAGGCAATGATGTTTCTTGTACAACTCAAAGGTGCTCTGGCTGTTCCTACGGTTGGTGTTGGACTGTTGGTGCTCGAGATGCGCAACACAAGAAACAGTGGCAGCGACGGAATGGGACAGAGGGACTTGGGATGAAGATGGGAGAGACGAACAACATGTGAGCCCTACATGTCAGCATCAAAAAAGGTATATAGTCTACTTAGGGGGTGCAAATGCAAACCCTAAACTGAAAAAACAACAAATAACTACTTTTCTCACCTTAATAACACAAGTGTTTGTCAACCTTAAGGCAAGTCAACCATCTCTAATTTTCTCTAGCTTCACATTACATGCCAGGTGCACACTCAACAAGGGTTTGCCATAACTCATAAAAAATTGTAATTTGAACCTAGTGTAGCCTGATTAAGAAGTTTGAGGATCTAAATTTGTAGTTTTCAAAGTTAGAAACTGTTGACACCATATTTTGGTAAGGGATTCTGCAACTATGGACCCAGGTGTCAGGCATGGAAAGAGTCGTTCGAAGGATCGGCTAAATCAGGAGAAGAATCAACTGAAGGAAGTTGCACCAAAACATTCTACAAACGATGGAGCTAAGATGTGTCGGACGCCATCAGAAGGGAAATATTGGAGTCAAAGTTATCATTTTCTTTTTCTTATTTTGTAAACAAGTCCTATTCAAGTAGGACTTGTGTCAAAGTTTTGGGCTATAAATATTAAAGTCCCGACTGCTGTGAAGATATACTCAATCAATACGACACAACAACCTTTTTTAGCTCGGGCCAAAAAACCCTAGGAGTAGAGTAGATTCTGGCGAGTTCTTCGATCTACAAGTTGGGTGTCATCTGGTGGACGCAGACTTGCTGTGAGTACCGTCATGCCTTACATTACCTTGTTTTAATGTTATCCGGTGGACATGGGGCTTGGTCGATCAAGTTCGATTCTTGGTCAATTTAGGTTTAGCGTCATCTAGTGGACGTGGGATTAGATCATGTGAGGATTAGTTATTGATTCTTGTTTGATTTTATGTTTGGGTCAGGTTTAGCATCATCAAGTGAACGTGAGCCTAGATTAGGCTTAAAATTCGAGCAAGAATTGGTTACCGACTCTATTAGATTTGGAAATCTAGTAGATTCATTAAGTTAGCGGTATTGTTTGTTTAATCCGATCTATTTTACTACAATAATATCTTTGCCCAATCAAGATTGGTAGATTTGACTCTAAATTTTATAGAGATCCATCATTTTAGAGAGATCTAAATACTCATTAATTCTTGCTAAAACAATCGATCTATGCTTGCAACAGCTAATCTGTCGATTTTAATTGTGACATGTTGTGCGTTCGAGCTCCTTGTTTGATCAGGAATAGGTATAGAGCTAAGGTAGATTTGATTTCGTGTTACTCAAAAACCTATACCGTTTTTCTCCTGCATTGTCAATAATATTAAGCTAGATTTTATTTGATCTTAGATCTTTTCATGTTTTAGATAAATAAGCATGTTCGTGCTTCATGGACCCCTTATCGGCTAAATAGCCGATACGGTTACGCTTTCACCGGCAACGCACATGCATGGCCCGACTGATTGTTGATTAGTCTTTTATACTCGTTTTATATACTTAGAACGCACCGTGTTATCATGGACATCTCCATGACCCCACTGATAGCGATGTTATAGATATATCTAGCTAGTGTATGAGGTTTCTTAATGCTTGACTGTTGTGCATGTGTAACACCTTTGGTGTTATATTAACTAAAACATGCCATGTCATCATATGCACTGCAAAGCATTCATGTTTAAGTCAACCTTAATGTGCACCCACTAAAACAAGTTTACATTTCATAGGTTGATTGAGTTTTTGTGATGTTTGGTCACATAAAATAATAAAACCCTATTTTTGAAGGTCATCGCAAATGCTTAGTTTATACTCTATGTACTTGAGATGTAAACTGTGTTTACACTAGTGTCAAGCATAGTATATAAGTCTAAGCCCAACCCTAAAAATGATTTCCATATTTGAAAATTTATTTGAATTCCAAAGCTTATTTCCAAGTCTGGCTATTCAAGTTTAAATTCAAATTGGAAATGCTATAAAAGATTTTTTTAAAAAGTCAACTTGGTCAACCAAGGGTGTCATTGGGTCAATGACCTAAAAATGTCCTTGGATGATGTTTGTGATCACTAATAACCAACCAATTAAGTTAGAAACCAAATTGAGTTTAAACTCTATTTCAAAAACCCTTTATTTCCAACCCTAGTTTTATCCCCTTTTCTCTAATTTAAATTCTATAAGGAATTTGGAGATACTCTAAAAATACAGTTTGTAGATCTTGACAAGAGATACAAAGTTGGTATATAAAGTTTTTCAAGTTTCCAAAAAGAATTTCAAATTAATTTGAAAATACAGTTTCTAGCAATTATCCCCTTTTGATTTTAAAACCATAATTCAAAAATTATGCATAATTTGAGAAAACTTTGTACATGAAAAATGTTTGGTTTGAAAAACTCAACATTTCATAGTTTTGAAGATTTTCAAGTTTTATTGAAAAATCAAAAGTAATTTCAAATGATTTTTCTAGGGTTTTATCCCTTTTTCAAATCTGAATTTAAATTTCAAAATCTAGACAGAATTTGAGGATGCCAGTTAAAGGAAAAGTGTAGCCCTTGAAAAGTTATGCAAATGATATTTTTGGAGATTTTCAAGTTCTTATACAAATTCTAAAGTAATTTGTATTTTAAACCGAGTGGCAATTCTGTAAATAAACCAAAGAGTACCTAATCCTATCGGCGAACGCCATGGCCGGCTTCTCATCGCGCGCCGCCGTCCACCGCCGCGCTTTCCTGGCCAACCCAGTGCTCTCGGACGCGAGAGACTTCATCGTCGTCGTGTCACCTGCTCCTTCATCAACTCCATGCTATAAATACCGATCGGACGCCGTCGTCTTCCTTCTTTCTTCCTCCCGCCGCCGTCGCCGACGACCTCGCTCCGCGGTCGAAATTCCCCGTCAACGCTCCACCTCTGTCCAATTTCCCTCACTCAAAGCTCCGCCACTTCCTCACGGTCAGTTTGAACCAGTTCAAGCTTGCTCTCATCACCCGAGCTACCCGCACGCCACCTTCTTCTCCGCGGCCGGTCAGCCGAGCCGCCGCGCCATCGCCGCCGTTTGCCACCGCCAAAGGTGAATATATTTTACCTTTAACCATGCAATCATGTTCTCTGTGTCGTCCTGCATCTGAAGTGCACCTTGGTTTGAGCAGCGCATCGCCGGAGTCTGACGTGACGCCGTCGTGCCATCGGAGCGCCGCCGCCGCCATCACCGCCGTCGACCGCCGCTCAACCCAGCCACTCCGGACTTCCATTAACGTGCGCATCAGCGCCGTGGTGAGCTCCTGCATCTAGCCGTACCATCAATTTCACTCATCTTGCACCGTAGCCGCCGGTAGCCGTAGCCCGCCGCCGGCGCAGTGCTGCCGCTCCGCCGCGCGCGTTGCCGTCCTGTCCAGAGACCGAGACCGACCTTCATGTAGTAACCCAACCTGTCCGTTTAGGTGACCTGCGTAAGTTCGTGAGGTCGCCGTCGCCGGAAACCGCTCCGGTGAGCGACGCCGCAGCGCCCGAGCTCCGCCGCGCCGCCATGGCCGCCGGCGTGGGTGCCGCCGTCGCTCCCCAGCCCCGTTAGCCACCTCAATCGACGCGCTGTGTCAAGAGGAGCAAGTAGGAGGAAACCCCATCGCCGGAGACCTCGCCGACGGCGAGGAATCGGCGGTCAACCGCCGCGCCGCCGTCGGTCAGCGCGGAGTCACTGTGCTGATTTTCTTTTTCTATTTTCAGAAAATGATTTAAATGCTATTTTCTTTGGAAATTCATAGTAATTCATATATAGCTCCAAAAATTCTGAAAATTTTTGTGAATGTTCTTTATGATGTTATCTACATAGAAAAAATATGAAATGCCAAAATTGAATGCTTTTTGTATATGTTAAAATTAGCCCTTTTAATTAAAAAATGGGCCTTCAATGATTTTTAATAATTAAAATAATTGGCTTTTAATTCTGAAATTTGTTTTTCCATCTAATTAGGCTAAGAGCTTTCTAAAATAAAATTTTAGGCTTAATTTGATAACTTTAATTTTTATGCCTTTATTTAATGCTTTT